>JALGOQ010000009.1:1800000-2205000 GCA_023078705.1 Venturiaceae sp. KMAF11
GCCATCTCGGAAACGACAGCGACGCAAGAGGCGACCGCTCGTCTGCGCATTCTACTTGAGCGAGCCCGAGAAGTGAAGCCAGTACACACTATCGACCCTCCGCTCCCCTACAAGGATTTCTCAGGCGCTTCCGGACTACCATCAGATGTTTCTCCATTACCATCAAAACCAACGTCGCGGCAGTTGCTAGCCCATCAGCTAAACTATCAGGCTGTAGAGAACGCCGCGAGAGGGATCTTTTTCGAGCGGCTGGTAGGTTTATGTCCGTCCGCTTCTCTCAGATAGACCTAACCAACATTTAGAGCAGTAATCTGATTCGCGGAGCTGATTTCGTCGAAGTATGGAATTTGCTCGACATAGTTAACATCTGTGGTGACCAAGGTAGGCCAAAGTTGGGTCTGTGCGTCTTTACACAACTAATCACAACAACACAGGCCAATGCGACCCATCGCTCGTTTGGTGGCTGATAGAAGAGTTGCTTGATTCTCAAGAGATCGATGGGTGCCGTGTTGTCTTCGATTACCTAGAATCACGACGAGAAAGGCTCGTAACAGTAAGATTGCTCCTTTGTCACCAGACCAGCTCTCAACTCTAATCACCGCGACCTGCAGAAGCATTTCCAACATCGCCATCTCGTGATCTTACGAGCCTGCAATGAGTTGCTTCGTCGCCTCTCGCGAGCTGAAGAAGCAGTCTTCTGCGGCCGAATTTTCATGTTCTTGTTTCAAGGCTTCCCACTAGGAGCCCGCAGCTCAGTCAACCCAAAAGGAGAGTTTCACAAAGAAAATATCACTGCGTACGAAGGTATGCCATCATTCGATTCCCAAAACGCATCTAGCCAAATGACCAGTGGCGATGGGTCAGCTGGTGCTACAAACCTTCCATCAAGTTCAGTAGGAGACGCCAAGGAGAAGTCTGAAGTGCAGGCCGCACCACTAGGAGAAGATGATCTTTATCCTATCTTCTGGATGATGCAGGAGGCTTTCTCTAATCCACCTGAATACTTCTTCAAAAACAAGCGGACCGATAATTTTAAGCGGGGACTCGAGGCAACTTTGACAAAATTCATGGCTGTGCCGAAAGTGAATCAAGCTGCTGCCGCCGAGAGCGGATCAGGAAACAAGCGGACGGCGGATGAAATGGAGTACCAAGATGAAATCGTCAACACGTTCAATCCCAAGTATCTCACGAGTAAAGAACTTTTCTCCCTTGAGGTACGCATGACCGTGTGAGTGATCACCACCATTGGCTAACGAGTCGCAGTTGAGTGATTTGGCTTTCCAAAGACACATACTGGTCCAAGCGTTGATATTGCTGGACTTTCTGCTTTCGCTCACTGAACGTGCAAAGAAGAAGTTTAGCCACGTCACCCAGCAGAAAGCGCTACAATACGAGTACACGCTAAGTGAACAAGATGTAAGGGCCGTGATGTATTGGGGATCGATCCACGTTGCTAACATGTGCCAGACGGAATGGGCTGAGAAGATGAAGAAATCCATTGCTGCATATCTCGCACCCCTGCGGGACACTGAAGGCCAATACTACAACCGGATGGTCAACACCGTGCTTTCCCGTGACAAGAACTGGGTCCGATGGAAATTAGAAAACTGTCCGCAGATTACACGGGACCCAGTCCGCTCGGATGCGTTCACTCAGGCCCGAGATGGTGCCAAGAGTGCTTGTGCAACCAAGCGACTCCGACCATCAGCCCTTGGATCTCTTGATCTGGGGTTTCTGACTGATAGCGATCAGAAAGCTAGGATGCCACGACTGAATGAGTCTGCAAGGTGAGTTCGAAGACACGAACCAAGAACAGCGGTTACGTTTTCCAGCTTCTATGAGCACAAGCTGACGGCCGTTAGAATTATGCTCCCCAATGCCGAAGCGCTTGTGAAAGACGTTCAGACGGTTGATCTGGACATGGAGATGGCGTTCACCGACGAAGAAAAGCAACAGCTGCAAGAATCCAAAACAAGCAAAACGTGGCGAGCTTTACGATTGGCATCCAAGACCAGGCTGAGCTTGTTCGACCAGGTTGACGATGGACGAAATTTGCAGTGCCTGGTTCAACCGCAAGGGCCCGAAAGCACTATGGAAGGAGGCGAATACGGCGGGGGCGGGGATGATAGGCAACCTGAGCAAGCGACGGTGGATGTAGCGTGATCTGGCCAGTGAGAAGGTCTACTACGGGCCTCGCAGGCGTCCTGAAGCGGCGATGGCTGGACGGAACTGCACAACATCGTGTGTCGGACAATCAATTGCGTACAAACGGAAAGCGGAGGACGTCCGAGGGATCATTGCAATGCACATTGTGAGGCCTGGCAAGGCCAGTGACGGATGCAGCCTCGAGCACTCTGTGCCTGCATTGAGTGTGGCGCACTCTACGGTGTATTCCTGGTTGGCAAACGCGGGGAATGAAGAGGAATTACGTGCATAATACAGAAGTGGAAGTGGCAGTCATGTGTTTTCCATTGCATAATGTCAAGAATAGGAAGTGTGATATCCAAAGTTTGGGGCGTCTTCCAAAGCTTCAAGGCCTCCCATGCAGTTGTGCTCTGCAGCGAGCTCCTGCGATCGCTTTAGCGCGGCTACAATGTGCAGTGAAAGATACGGGGTCCAGCTGCAGAGGAGGAGGGTCGGTGAGGCTCGTCGACGGGAGTGTGCACAAATCATGTCGGCATAGGCATGCGATCTGTCGTGCATCAAGTTCTGAGATACCGTCGTAGGCCCACGGGAAGACCTTCTCTGCGCCTTCTGTGCAGACGCGATGCCGTTTCAAGCGTGTTCAGACGTTGAATTCTCCGCCTCAGAAGTAGAAATGTTGGCGTTCAGCCCTGCCCACTGATGTTCCGCTGCCAACACCTGCTCAACGAAGAGGCCGAAATTGCAGGCCAGCAGTCAATATCAATCCCCGTGAATTTCTTGCATCTCATACGGCGGTACCTGAATGTCCAATATGGGTACAATCAATTTTCTCCACACTCCCATTCTGTCAACCAGGAATGAAGCGTCTTCGCAAATTAACCTTCAACTTACGAATGGCTCTCGTCCGTCGTGAAACCCCAGAAGCGTCTCAGGGTGGTTCGGAGGGTGGCTTTGCTGAATCTTGGCGGACCCTCCCCATTCGCACAGCATTGGCATCGGCCATTTGTTGCCGAGGAGCTGAATGCCACTTCTGATTCTCAGTGGTCGCTCATAGCAAAAGAATGATCCCAGTTGCACGTCGTGGACTACCGCAGCCCATCGTACTCCAATTCCATCCACCCAACAATACCCCAACAGGGCTCATCTGGCCCCGATGCGGAATAGTCAGCTCCTACAGCCCACGCTCTGAGTCCATCGCGGTGAGAAACCATCCCTGCGCGCCGGTGTGTTTTGGGGCGCAACGTCGCTCGGCTCTCTCATCATCGCCCAACAGCAGATCTCCTCGAGCGCGACTTGCGCGCCTCATGTTTTGGCATGGGATGGGGAGTCTTGCGCAATAGTTCGATCCCCTCTGCCTCAGATACCCGTCTACGGGTGTGTGATCCTCTTGCTGCTTGTTGACTCGCAGCAGAGCCTCATACAGCCCAGTGTCCAGTCTGCTTCAGAAGGTTGCGAGACTCTGCGAGGCTTCCAGAAGGTCTCAACAAGCTCTAACATCTTCTTTTGCCGTCCCGTGGGGATTTAGGCTGTATCGTGTTTCTCCATTCAAACCTCCTTCAGCCTCGATTGGCCTACGCACGCTTCCCCTTGCGTAGGGATTGCTGGTCTGCCAAAGGCTGTGCGGATGGACTCGCGCGTGCATACAGCCTATCATCACTTCTTCCCGCTTATTCTAGAAGGCTTCGTTCTGCGAGCGAAATAAATTGATATCTCTGATGCAGGCAAGAGGCGACCCAATCCATCCCCGTGTCCGAGGCTCATGCAGCGAGCTTCGATCAGAAACAGCTACATCAAATATATAAGATTCCCTAAGCGGGTAACACAGATATTGCAAGCCAGGAACAGTGGTACTCTATCTCCAGGATGACATCTTGGCGGTTGGACCAGGGGGGGAGAGCTGTCGCGAGCTGTCATGTTTGCCTGCCCACTAGCACCCCGCAAGATTGTTTCCCAGCCGAAGCTCTTTCAACCCTAGCCCCTGTCCGAGCATTATATTCCTCACCAAATCGACCGTCTGTGCAGTCTGCTACCAGGGTTAGGCGTCACATTATGGAGGCCCCCACCATCCTCCCTGTTTGTCACTGATCCTAGCCTTTCAAGGCTCGAGCGTCGAGTCCTTTCCTTTCCAGAACGGCCGATTCGATGCGTTTGGCAAGTTCAGCTGATAATTGGTGGATCGAGGGCTGCTGCTCGCAGGTTTCCTGATACCTCCATGGACCTTAGGGCATACTTCCCGAGGCTGGCACACCCTAGTCGTCGTCCATCCCAGCCGTCGACCGTTTCCTGCATTGAATTCTGGGTGCTGTCACGCAGAACGGACTGTAACACATTCATCTTCACATCCTCGAGAAATATCAGCGTTCTTTAAGCTCGAGAGGTGGTCTGTTGCCCTAGACCCGCTTCGACACCAAATTCATCTCACAACCTGATCTACATTTATACTGCAATCCCGCCGCACTCAAAGAATAATTGAATTGTGCCTTCCATTCCCTGCTGCTCACTATCGCTCCAGTTCATACTCCTTCAACTTTTTTTGCAGCAACTGGAATCACTAATTGCCATCGATCTTTCGTGGTCCACATCTCACATTGAGATTGGTTCCTGCTACTGCAGTACACTCCTTCTAGCGCTCCTCAGCCTTAAGCCATCGTCCTAGGCTCCACATCCCGCCAGCCACCGTTACAACAGTCATTGGTAACTATTGGTCCCTCGTAGAAGTCTGTAACATGAAGGCTAACTCCGCCAGAACGTCTTTTTCCTCCGTTGTTCCAAAACATCTTCTAGCGGGCTTTGATCGGTCTTTAATCACATGCAAGTGGCTTGAACAGTAAGACTTTCCGTCCTGCACCAACGATCAACACAATTGTTATTCCAAACTGGGTCAAGCCGGATGCATCATGGTCTATAATGCATTTGTCTTACTCCTGCATACGTTTAACCATCTTGCTAATATATATACTTCCAGCGTTTCGTGACTACATTCATTCACCACAACTTCACTTCACCATCTCTTACCAGCAATCTATATCAACGCGCAAATGGTCGACGGAAACCCATTCAACATCCCTCTCTCTCCGCCGACCTCGCCGCGGATGAATCAATACAACGCCGAGTCCTCGGAACCCAAGTGGCAGGATCAACAGCAACAACAACAACATCAACAACCTCTCGACACTCCAGACTCAAACAACGGTGACATGGCTCTCGTTCACAGCAGCATGCCAGGCCTTGACCTTGACAGGAAGCCAATGCTTCGGTCACACAAGAGCTTCCCATATACTCTTCGTACTTCAGGGTCCAACATTCATGGAGCTCCAGATACTCCCCCACTCAATGGCTCTGAAGAGTCTTCTGGCCTTGAGGGTCTTGGTATTCAAGGTCTCTCTGAGCCTCCCTCAAATGAGATGGCTACAGTCTCCTATGGAGGCTCAGTACCAGCAAGCCCCATTTCGAATCTTACTCCTGCTTCTCCACGTAAGGAAGGCAGCCAAGATCAACAAGACCTTAACGGCCTCAACATTGACATGGACGGTATGGACGGTATGGACGACATGGATGATGAGATCGATACCTCCAAGCCCATGACTGCTGCCGAGATCCGTGCCCAAAAGCGCAAAATGAAGCGATTCCGCCTTACACACAACCAAACCCGCTTCCTTATGAGCGAGTTTGCTCGCCAGGCACATCCTGATGCAGCACACCGGGAGCGATTGGCCAGAGAAATCCCCGGCCTTAGCCCTCGACAGGTGCAAGTTTGGTTCCAGAACAGGTACGATAACCCTAAATGACTTCATCCTGTATCTTCCCCGCTAACAATCTGCAACAGGAGGGCTAAGCTAAAGCGTCTTACAAGCGATGACCGTGAGCGTATGATGAGATCTAGGGCTCTTCCTGATGACTTCGACATGACCCAGGCACTTCACTCTCCATTCGGTGCTTCCCATGGTGTTGGTAGTGCGATGAACTCACCAAGTAACTACTCTCCATCCTTCCCAGAAGGAAACATGATCCGACCACTCAACTTGGATACCCTGAGAAGGGGACCTGATGGTCACCACATGTCACCAACAGGTATCACACCTTCATTCGGCGGCTTCAACTTCACACCTCCACAGTCTGTCACAGATACTCTCTCACCGGTATCACCTGCTGGCGACAGCCCATTCGGAAACTACTCTCCCACTCTAGACCAAAGCCCTCGACGGAGCAATCCATTTGCCGGCTCACCCACCACAACTTTCACATCGCATCCTCAGATACCTCGCTTACAGTTGCATGACCGATCCATCAACCGATCACGGTCTGAGTCCATCTCATCGCCACTTCGAACAAGCATGTCATATGGTGGCCCAGAGACCAATCATGGCCTAAGCACTCCTCCACTTGGAAATGACTCTCAGGGCCAGAATGGCATGCTTCCATACGGTCTAGGATATTCCTACTCTAGTATGCCTGGCTTCCAAGCCACTTCCAACTCTCGCATGCGATCATTCTCCAATAACAATCTACCAAGGAGAATGGAACTCGGCAACAACAGCTACTCATCCCACCGCGGAGCACCTGCACCTCAGACTTCCACATTCCCCAACTACACCAGCTCGCCAATGGCCGCACCAAGTAACTTCTCCATGATGAGCGCTCCTCACCACGTCACATCATTCCCCAACTCCTACATGCGACAAGAAAATTCCGAGCCTTTCCCAAGTGTCGACTCTCTCATCGGCGGCGATGACAACAACAGCCATCACGAGAACGAAAATAACGAAAGCGGGATGCAATCCCTGACGTCCTTTTAAAACAATACGGAAAATGGGTGGCTCATCAAAATAAGGACCGGTGTTCTTTGAATGGTTTATGTTTTCTCTTGTCATGATCCCCCAACCATTGTAATATAGCCTACTCTGCCTTTCTTTTCGGGTGGCTACTTTTTGTTTTTCCTTTTTCTATCTCACGATCACAAAGACACGGGAAATGCGGTATTGGGACGCGCTTGGGATTTTCTTCTTCTTCGACGACTATTATATACCTCCAACTGCGCGCGGAAATTTCTGTTTTCTATTTTCTGTTCTCTAGTTTCTTATTTTTTCCTTACGTCAATGATGATGGATGCTGGATGGGATGGATGATGGGGTTTGGAAATGTTCAAAGACAGAGTATACCCTCTTCGATGTATCAAGCGATTGTAAATATTAGTTAGCGGGCCGCTGAGCCGCGCGAGATCAACAATTCTCCAAAAGCAGTCATTCATTTGTTCAACAACAATTTTGATCCAGATCCACTTTCCACTTCATGACCTTCTCCTTGTATCGCATAATTTAACCATCGATGATACAACCAAGAATCCTTCTGACTGTGAACACGAAAACGGTGGAGGAGTTTCTTCAGGCGCAAAAGATTCTTTCGTACATGTTCAATCTGACACTCGAGTACGCAAGACAGCTTAAGCAAACTCGATAGCTCTTCCCTGTCCACGATTGCGACAACGCGTCCAGCTTCTCAATGAAAAGCTCAAGGTCCCCACCTTTCACCCTTCTGACACGTCGATCGCGGTTTCCTGTCTCCCGATCTCAGACCGTTTTCAGAACCGCTCTCACATGTCTATGCTCTCCCCTCACCTATGAATGCTCCTTAACGCATCTGATAAGTAGGGTACGTGCGTGTAGACGTCAGTACGTGCGAGCGCGACAACGGAAGCACACAGTTCCATTTTGTGGCGTCTTCACCAAAAAGTCTAGTTGGCAGAGGCATGAAGAGTATAATTCAGCCACCGGTATTGTGCTTTCTCTGGATGCAGCGTTTCAGTGTTGCGCCGACTTTCCGAGGGTGGAGACGTGTTGGTTGTACGTTTCTTAATAGAGAAGGTTAATTCCTAAACGGGAAACGATACGATTTTGGATCGGGTGGTGTGTTTTGAAACGGGTTAGGATGGATTGGGACAGGATGCAATAGTTGGATTTGGGATGGTTATATCAGCCTCATGTAAATCAGGTTTGGATGATGCAAGTCAATTATTCCGAGCTTGTTATGTTGTTGTTTTTGGAATTTGGGAGGGGTGTGCGTCATGACGGTAGGTGTCTAAGGATTTTGTTGGCCCTCCCTTCCTACGAACTATTTGCGGCGACACATTGTGGAAATCGTGTATGCAGATATTGTGTTCCTGTGATGCTGCAGGTCCGCTCACGTAGGATGAGGAGAAGGGATGTAGCGGACGTAGTTTTGGTATGGGTATGCTTGGCGGGGGGCCTTGAAATCGAGGTTATAAATGCGTTTTGCTATAGGCGGAAGGTGACTGGGATTTGTTTACGTCTTGTTCGGCTTCACATGTATTGGACGTCAGTTGACGTTTTGACAGTTGTGTCGAAAGGTGCAGGACATCTGAAACATAGCACAAAGTCGGCTTTTGAGGAGTTCACAATGGAGTCTCTTTAGTGCCATCTAGTGTGCTTCGGTGCATTAAGTGGCTTGTTTGTGTTGTATGGTGGAGGGAAACATCTGATGAAGTCTGGATAGAAATCATGTGAATGAAACCGTCGGATCGAGGGGTGATGGATGGGTAGGTGTCTCCTTAATGACAAGCCTCAATTCTTGGATTCCATCACGATGATTTTCGACCGCCAGTCATCCCCAGCCTCCTCCTCGATTCCATTTTGCTGTCATCATCCTTGCCGTTGTAGCGCCGCGCTGTTGACTCCTTTCCTCTGCTTTTCGCTGTTGTCCAGTGGAATCTACGGGCGCAATGCCGAATGCGACAAGCTGTCTGAACTCTCATCATTGAAAGTCGATTGTCTGTTGTGAATGGTTGTCACCTCCCCAGGTTCACCGTTGTCCTGCTGCCTTGATAGCAAGCGAACTCCATGCGACCAGTAGGTTGGGACTTGAGGTCGTACCCCGGTGTATGATCCTTTTGCTTTTCACATCCTCCTTCAATATTCCTTTTCATCCACGCACGTTATTTATTTATCTTCCAATGCAACACTTGACTCAACGCATACACTAGGCTCACGGCAAAGAACCTTCTATGCATCTCTGTCTTTCATTCGCAAACCTCACTACATCGTAATCTCCGCTTAAGATTGTAATGCTGCATTCTCGGAGCTGAAGTCCGCGCAACGTGCGTGTGCTGTGCATGAATCACAAAGAACACAAAAAACACAAAAAGGCCTCATCGCATTCCCTTCGCTTTCAAGGTTTTTCTAGAAGCTTTCCCTGTTCGGCCGAATAATCCTTACCGGACTGCATGCTGCAGAAATTGGCGGGCGCCATTCTATGTACATACCACGCCTGCCTTGCGGGCCGAACCCTGCAATTATCTTGCTTGCGAGCGCCGCTGGCCTTGTGCGGGTCACCCGCAGTTCCCTGAGGGTTTTTGCATTCGGCCTTGCAGATGGCTTGTTTGACCAGCCACGATCGTGTCATGGGGCTGGGGGCCAATGGCGGGGGTGGAGCACATCCTGCAGGATATCGTCAGGAATCACGCTGATCATTCCTCTTACCTCCTTGACGATGCGTCGAAGGATGGAAGGTTTTCTGGAAGCGAAGGTCGTTGTTGAGGCCATTGCAATAGGAGTGTCCGTAAACGAAGGACTGAGGGGTACGCACTTGAATCGTGAACCCCTATCGTCTTCGAATATCTATTCCCGAACTCTAAGCATCGAGTGCGCGCTCAACTACGTTCTAATCCAGTCAACAAAGAGGATGACGAACGTAAGGTAGATCCTCAGAGCATGTTACCAGGATCTCACTGTACGTACGACTTACCATTTCAACAGCGCAAGGCGCGACATGAAGTCGCCTTTCCCATCACCCGCTCCACTTGGCGGGTGAATATCACGATCTCGATGACATCAATCTACGCTTTGAAATTGTGTAGAGATCAAGATCACTTCGATCTGGCGAAGAGAGTGGTCTATGCGGCTCGAGCGATATCATGATATATTTTTATTGAATGTCCTAATATCTTCTATTTTTTATTGGTAGGATAATTTCTGCGTTCCTACAAGCTATGATTGTTTGCACCTGCATATTCTTAGATCACAAAACATTGTACTTATATTTATTCGAGCGCCTATCTTGCTAACCGTTGCGGGAAGGCTCCGCTGTTAGCTGGTCTCGAGACAGACACAAAAAGAAAGTTTGTTGCTAGGAGCGTTCTGCACCAGGATCATGAGATCGTGCTTGCCATTTCAGGAGTGGAGCCGCAGGCTTTCAAGCTTTCTAAGTGGCGAAGGAGCTGTCTATCAGTCTTTCCAGCTTCGACAAGATTATTCGCTTTATGAGGGAACGGTGATGTTAATCTTGCACCAAAAGCCTCGTTCCTGAACGTGGGTATCATCATCATCGCTCTGTGATGCACGTCTTCGCAACATGATTCGACCACGGGCTTTTCATTCTTTCTTGAAAATTTCTTGCAGTTGGGAAGAATAATACAGCAGTCGTCGGTAAGAATGCAAGCAATCACGTTTCCTCGACGTTGTGGACACACAGCTCAGGATGGTCATTATTGCTCCTCCATCCCTTGAACCGTGACTACTTATCCTACGTCTTTGATGGTTCTTAGTCTTGCACATGGCAACTCCAGTTCTCAAGGCCCGCATGTAGACCAATGTTTTCAGGTGTGCATAAAAGCTGGGAGCTCCTCGAGCCTACGCTTTCGATAACCAGGCGACGAAGCAGAGAGCTAGGCCAGGAGAGGTTCGGATTTCAAGGACCTCGAAACTTTCGAACCTGTCGAGGCATTGTCGTTGTGAGTACGATCTCGAACTCATAGATAGGTCTATGCACAGTGCAAGAGGATTCATCTGTCATCATCACCATCATTTCTTACACAGCATCATTACGACTCGAGATCCAAAATCACATCGAAAAGTCTCGCTTGATGTATGATGTTCTGACCCACGATCATCCCTGGTTCTCCTCTCAGTTGACGAGTATAGAATTGATGAGTCAAGGCCCCCGGAGGAACAAGAGAAAAGAAAAAGAAAAGAAAAAAAAGTTCGAAGGCTCGGTATAGAGCTCAAGAAAACAACACCATCCTCCAAAAGAATCCATACCTTTCCACCATTACTATTCGCTCAACAATACCCACCATTTCTAATTCCTCTATCGCCGTTCTTCCAACAACCTTGTTAGATTTTCCTCTTCCTCATGACAACCATCACGTCGAGCACAGCAACAAATAAGGGTTTCAGCGGAATAGATCACCCGCGCTCATGCTAGAAATTCGTTAATAGAACTGAATATGTTTGAGATCTATGTTGTCCATCAATCCAAGCTTTTCATGACAATTGCCAAAATGTGGATACAGAGGGTAGAAGGGAATGGGAATTGGTGGTTGTCGACTACATCCCCTATTATTTAGGACAGGGTCAGCCAATGCAACAAGTACAACAGATCGTACTTATCTCGGTCGTCCACCTGTTGTCATCAAAAAACAAATGCGCGAATAAACTAAGGTGGAAGAAATCCAAAAAGGGAAACTCATAATTTTCATGAGAACAGCCTATTCATGGGTATCCATTGCGCCATACACTCATTCCCTATCCAAACACCATCTCCGCTCATTCATCATCGCTCTCAACAACAAGTGCAGCTCTTCTCCTAACAGGTTGTCGCAATGGCAAATCCTCCTCGCTATCGTCTCCAACATCCTTCATAGACACATCCTCAGCAGGCGCCGTTGCAAAAAGACTCGTATCCTTATCAACAGCTGGAGACGGTGCGCGAGGTTGCGAAGACACAGGCGTATCGGTAGCGTTTGCCCCATCATTAGACGCGACGTCGCTTTCGCCATCGCTGGATTCCTCCTCGCTGCTAATAGCAATGATTTGTTCCTCATCATCCACAACAATGGGACTCGCCATTTCTTCATCCGAGCCAGATATAGAAGCACTTGCCTTCCTCTTCTTCTTGGCCCCCTTCTTCCCTCCCGCGGTCGACTTCCTCTTCTTCGTACTCTCCCTCGCAAGTTCTTTACTCCCACTCTCCAAAGCTTTCAAAAAGTTTTTCCCGGCATTCTGCCGCCGAACTTCTTCTTGAGCAAAGAACTCCTTATCCCTCTCATCGTCCGTCGCATCGTCACTCGAATGAACATACATCTCACTCTTAATCTTCCTCCTCTTTTCCAATTCCGCCAGCTTTCTCTCGTCCCTCCGTTTCTTCCTCATCTCCTCCGAAAGACCGTCTTCCTCATCATCACTACCCCCCTCTTTCCTCCTTCGAATCTTTCGAGTCTTCTTCAGCTTCTCCAAATCCGACTTTCGATTTGTCGGCCCACCAGCTTCGAATTCGAATTCCTCGTCAAAGTCAATTCCATTGTCAGAGTCATCGTCGAAAGCCGCGGTTCTGACTCTCTTCTCAACAGCTCTCTCAGCAGCGGCCTTACTCCTCAAGAAACTCTCAGCAGCTCTCCCATCCTCGAAGGTTGGAAGTTCGAATTCGTGACCGTTGATTATGTTCACCGCTTCTTCGAGTTTAGAAGGCTCCACGGATGTAGGAATGATCCACGACGCCTCCTGATCCTCGGGCTCTCCCAGTCGTTTGAATCCACAAAGCGTCATCAACAGTCGGAGTTTGTTGTCCTTGAAAAGTGCTTTCCGACGTTCCTCGGTGTCTGGCCGGACCAGTATTGAAGGCCCTTTGGGTCCCGAATCCTCTTCTGTCTCCACCGAAGGAACAGTCCCTTCAGCACGCTCAGCAGCATTGGCCACCGACTCTCGGGCGGCCGCTTTTCGAGCAATTTCCAATTCTTGCCATGCCTGACGCTCATCCCTTGCGTCCGTCATGATCTTCTTAAGCCATGCCAACGCGTCCGATTTGTTCTGATTGATGAGAATGCTGACCACAACACCAATCTCCTGGTGCCACTCCATCCCAGGCTTGACCTCTAACTCTGCTGGAGGTCGTGGGACCTTCTCAACCTTGTTATCGTAACCATGCTCCAAGTAAAAGACAGTCGCGGGTATTTTGCTGAAGAGCAACTCCACAAACAAACCAGGTCTGTCCTCCAAACGCTTGATCAGCCGTCGGAAAAGTTGTTGAGAAAAGTCGCTCCATTCCTTGAATGCTGGTAAATCAGGATCGAGGCCATTGGGGCCTTTGATCATGGTGTGGAAGAGCTGGATAATGTCGACCCTGAAGAGCACGACGCTCAGCTCGTTTTTAAAAGCGACTCGATAAAAGAAGCGATGTGCGCGTTTCAGCTGCTCTTTCGATAGGTCTTTATAGTATCTTGTGAGGTGTACGAAAGTGTCGACCGATGCTTGTGTCATAAATCGTGCAACGAATCGTGCAAAGTCGAATTTTCGCTCCCGGGAGACTACTTGAACCGCCTCGATCTCATCCACATCATCGTCATTGCCGCCAGCGTGCTCGATACCTTCAGCCGCTTGTGCCGCTCTCTTCTTCGTTCTTGCTCGGCGTCGCGACCTGATATGTAGGTCTACGTTCTGTTTTGAGTATTGCTCTAGCATTCTGATGAAAACGTGGGTGAGTTCTGTGCAGGCATCCAGGTAGCCAAGGCCTTGATCTTTGTAAGTTCGGAGCAAATGTAGGACACGCTCATGGGTTGCCTCTTCGTAAAAGATACGGCTTTGGATGTTTTCAGCAATGTCCTGGTCGTCTTCAAGGGGCGAAGCGGCCATTTCTTGTACAGTCAAAAGCTGTGATGTACATTAGTATTGCAACGAGTTGGAAATATAACAACTCACAATTTGAGTAAGACATTTCATTCCGGCATTGAGGTGGTTCCACTCCTTGTCGTCTTGTGCTCGTTGCATGTATCTGTTAAGAAGAACGAAGGTTTCCTGATTCAACACACTGGCAACCAGTGAAAAGCTCTCTTCCTCCTCAGGCGTGTCTGGTGCTCCGTATAACTTTGCATGTGCCGCCTTCCTGTCTTTCCGATTCTGACGTCGCGCGCATTCGGCTTGCAGAAACCAGCTCATCAAATAGAAGAATTGCATAGGATGTTTGTCGGTTTCCAATCGGTCTGCTTCTCTCTCAACAGCCTTTCGAAGATGCTGGAACAGTGGATTAAATGACGAGTCCAGGAACTCGGCGACGAAGTGCCTGAGATTTTTCCTAGCGGACGGAGTGATATCCACAAATTTGTTGAATCCAGAAGACGGCTTTTCGTCCAAGTTTTGCTTGCCTCTATGTTTTGGCTTATTCCATTTCTTCGATTTGTCCATATGGTCAGTGGCTCTTGCCGAGCCCTTCAACACATCTTGTCCAGCCATTGTAGACACCTTGTCGTTGTCTCTTTTGAGCCAGGTCATTGTACCGAATCGCGTGTGTCTCGTAGGAGCATTCTGCTTGACTTCCGATAGCATGGATCTCTCCTGTTGCACCAGTTGTTTGAATTCGTCCGCATTCGTTTTCGAGATCTTCTTCTCTTCCATGAAAACTTTCTCTGGATCAATGCCTTTTAGAAGGTGGAAGAGAACTTCAAGCACTTGTACATCTTGGGCAACAAAATTGTCGCCCATGCTGGAGCAAACGGTCAACAGGACCTTGAACACATCTTGAGCCTGGAACGCATCAATGGTAGATGATCGCGCAACCTCGACCTCATCTTCGTCAGCCGGGAGGTCTTTTGGTTGTTCAATCATGGCCACATTCCGGAATAAGTACAGTTCAAGCCGAATGATGGACTCGTCGCGCTCGCTTCGGTCCTTCTTGGGAATTGCCATGGAAGGAAGACCGATCTGGACCACTGTATGTAGAATGTCGGCGATGTCATGATGGAGAATAGCGCGTTTGTATTCGACTTGTGCGAGACGTAGGTAGGGGAGATGCCGGTGGTGGTTTACTTTCATGAGCTCGTTATCCTTCTCAATTGGCCATGTTAGAAGAACAAGTAACTCCACTGTGTGAATGTCAGCATTTATCCCATGATCATAGTCAGGCTAAACGCACAGCACCCAGTTGCAATCTTGTATCGCAGCTTATTCTCCAACAACGCGCCCCCTTGCCAGGCAGCGAGGATTTCCAGCAGATCTCCTTTGACCAAGTTTGATTCTGCCAGGACACGCTGAACATCGAGTCGGTCCAATTTCTGGTCGTATAACTTCAGCCATCGTCGTATATCTTTCAGACATTCGAGGGCGCTGTCGCCGAGTATGTAGGCTCCATGTTGTTCGATGCTGATCCCTCCGACCTGTATTACAGCTTGTTAGAGGGCGTTTGATATGTTCTGGACGAGAGGAACCCACAGCAGTAACCAGACTGGAAACATATGCGCGGACTTCCGGGTCGACGGTGGAAGAGCCGGCGGTGATCCACTCGTCGAGAGTGTCGTCCATGGTGGTTGTATGTTGAATGGAATTGTGACAATTGACTATCGGGGGAGACGCGTTGATTGTTCGCGTCGCGCTTGATGGCTCGGATGCGGTTATTCTCGGCGAGGGGTGATTCGTGAACTCCATGTGAAGGAAATATTTCTCTTCGTCAATTGTATTCCATTGAATCAATTGAACTTGTCGAACACTGGTACTAAGACTCCCACTTCTGGAATTATATCCATGTCAGAAGATAGAAACACTGATCTTCATGTAGCATCAAATCATCAATCAACCCACCAATTTGAATCAGGCCTCCCATTCACAAATTCTTCAACATGGCCTCCATTCGAGCTTCCAGATGCCTATTCAAGCCGGCCGTACAAAGAGGCTCGCGACAATTCAGCTCGACAGTCAGTCGAGCAGCAGCAGCAGATGTCAAGACCATTGGTGTTATTGGTGCCGGACAGATGGGATTGGGAATTGCTCTTGTGGCGGCGCAAAGAGCTGGAGTTCCCGTTACCATCATTGATTCTTCTCAAGCTTCGATTGATAAAGGCTTGAGCTTTGCAGGTACAGATATTTATGGGCACTGAAAACACATCATACTAATCCCAGACAGACAAATTACTCGCAAAGGACGTAACCAAGCAGCGCATGACACAAGACGAAGCGACAAAGGTTCGGGAAAGACTCACCACGAGCACAAAGCTTGAAGATCTGAGCAAAGTGGATTTTGTTATCGAAGCTGTACCTGTGAGTTGTGCCCACCGTTCGTCCGACCATTTCTAACTCGGAGCAAGGAAATCGAAAGCCTCAAGACCAAGATCTTCTCCGAGCTCGCCAAAATATGTCCTTCGCATGCCATTCTAGCAACGAACACCTCCTCCATATCTATCACACGTATTGCAGCTTCTACCTCCTCGGATCCAACCGATCTATCAGCGCCATCTCGAGTCATCAGCACGCACTTCATGAACCCAGTGCCAATACAGAAAGGCGTCGAAATCATCTCAGGTTTACAAACATCGCAGGAGACAGTCGACACGGCAATAGAATTCTGCAAGCGAATGGGCAAAATCCCGTCTCAGAGTGCTGATTCACCCGGCTTCCTTGCAAATAGAATCCTCATGCCATATATCAATGAAGCTATCATCTGCTTGGAGACTGGTGTCGGCAAGAAGGAGGATATTGACAGCATTATGAAGAATGGAACAAATGTGCCCATGGGACCATTGACATTGGCAGATTTTATTGGTTTGGATACGTGTTTAGCGATCATGAAGGTGCTGCACACAGAGACTGGTGACAGCAAATACAGACCATCTGTTTTGCTGCAGAAGATGGTTGACGCCAAATGGTACGGAAAGAAGAGTGGAAAGGGGTTCTACGATTATTGAGTCACCTTGGTCGAGTGGACTATCGATTTGAGCTGCTGAAGTATGATAGCAGGCAAACTTTTGGATCATAAATTCCATGTCATCTATGTAGTGGATAACCATACCGCTAGTATATCTCAACAATTTATGGCGGAATTCATTTCGTCCGAACCTGAGCACGAAAGATGTCAGATACACCAGCAAAACTCCACGCTCCACTTTGGGGTCCCCACAGTCTATGTACGACGGATGTCCACGGACTCCAGATGTCTCCCCAAGGGTGGGGCATCCTACCGCTAATTATTACGCCTAGTTTTTCACGCGATAGAAGATTCTCCTGACCACGCTTCACTGCGTTGCAACTTCAGAACAGAGTACGATCTAGACCACTACAGGCGATTCTTTCTCTCTCAGACACGACAGCTCTCACAAGACAACCAATTTCTCTCCGTGTGTCCAGAACAAACGGCCTAGAACCAGTCCACAAGCCACCACGTAGATCATACTCACTAATGCAATGGACGACAGACTTCTCTGCCGCAAAGTCTGCACACGACTCGACGGGCCCGCAGTTTCGGATCCTCTCGAGGGCTACAGAGATCCTGGTATACGCAGCAGATCTTCGCGATCCACCGTACATCCGCCGCGGGATCCTGTATTGGGGAGGCGACGCGCTGTGGAATGCCTTGCTGTAATGATACGACGGGAGAAGGGAGATTTGGATGATCTCTGTGTGAGGAAGTCGGAGAACAAAGTCCTCATTCGTTGGGAATGATGACGGCTAGCCGGAGACGGAGAAGTGATACCGTGTTGTTGCTAGCTTGATGGGTTTGTGACGGGCTTTTTCACTCAGAAGAGGCCAGGGACATTCTCGTTTTCGGTGCCGTGGGCGTGATCTTGGCTGGAATTCGTACTGTCCTTCTGTTAGAAGCTGTAATGATTTCGCATCAGGAGTATGTCGAGAGCGTCTTGTCGTCTCCGACTCTTGATGGTCAGGGACTTTGAAGACATGGTTTCAAAGTCCCTGACACCTTTCCAAGACTTGAAAAGAGAAAATAGTCTCTGATTTTGTAGTTACAAGATTGGTTTCAATAGCATTTATCAGAAACCGACGAGACAATAGTCTGGAGGCGATTGATACCCACATTCTCAGACCATTCTGTTGGTCCTTCAAACTCTCAAACCTGTACTACGAAATTCATTATTGACGCCTGCCATTCCTCCACCCATGAGCAATAGCGTTTTAATCCAAATGTAAACGTTCAGAAAAGACAAAAACAGCCCATTTAAAAACTCCGGTTAACATCTCCCGAACCTCGTTCCCCCAAATCTCCAATCCAAACCCATAAATCCACGGAGACGTCAAAACAGCAATTATGAAATGCACCGTTCTATCGTTCACTTGACGCCGCCTCGAGACGCGTCCTTACAACCTGCATTCGAATTCCGAGTGTGGGTTGCGCGTGCTGTTCTCCGGGAGAAGTGTTCCCAGATTCCAGCCTGGGCTAGCGTGTCATGCATGCATGCCATTTGTGGAGGCTAGCTATTCGTGGGGCAGATCGGATGTGAGACCGAGATGAGTCGTGCTGATGAGGTTTGGGGAGATGGATGAGTCGGGTTTTGATGCTTTGGGATAGGTCCATGACTGAGATTGAAGTTGTGAATGATTTTTGACGTCTTGATCTTGGGGACAAATGGTAAAAGTTTGGCAAAGCAGCTGAACTCAGTCTCCTTTGTTGCTGCATCCTTCAACGGAGCAGTGCCCGGATCCTCCGGTCAAAAGAAAATAGACTGTCTCAACCTCAATCCACTTTCACAATCACCTTCCATCACGAAAAGTCATATGAATCATGAATTCAACGGCAAGCACCGTTTCTGGCATATCTCGAGTCATCATATGGTCTTCCCCCAGGTTTTTGAAAGGATCCAGCCCTTAGCTGACATCTTCTCCGCACTCTCGAATTCGCCAACCATACACAAGCGAAGACCCAAGAACCAATAACAACGACAGTAACTCTTCCGCAAAACCGCTTACTATACTCTCCGCTATCCGACGAGTCCGCCGCGTGCGCGATGAACGTTACCGATCAGCTGGATGGAGCATGGAGCGTGCCTGGCCTCTTTCGCACCCAGATTTTGTCACACTAGTAAACGTGGATTGTGGGACCCTTTTTCGGCTCTCGATATCCAGTGCAAGCCACCAGTTCAACCAACATACTTATTAGTCTAGCGTAATATGGGGATGGACATAATAAGAATGCTCCCCGTACCCCAGATTTTTTTTTATCAGTGCATCAAGGTTACTCCACAGTTTCCTTCTCTGTCTGATAGTCTCTGTTTGCCTTTGCTTCCACTTCACTGCTGGGACTCGATTTGATATTCCGGCTTCTATCCGGGAAGGAGATCACCCATAGGACTCATTGTGCGGATCAATTTTCATCAATCTTATTCCACCAAGATATTCACCATGTCCGACACTACAGACCACGAAACTCATGCCACAAAAATGGCCGTCGAGCAAGTCGATAACTCGCACACGGATTCCGGAGTCCATGTCGTGAAGAGAGTACACGCTGATGGGACTGTCGATCTGATTGACGCCCATGCCATCGGCGGCGATCTCGACGAGATGCCAGCTGGATACTTCCTTACCCCCAATTTCATCTGCACATTCATCGTAAGTCCATTTTTTGCAATTGATAATTTCAAACCTAACGACCACCGCAGTCCGTATGTCTTGCCAGTATTTGCGCCTATCTTGGATGGGTGCTTCCTGCAAACACGCTTTCGTTGATCAACGCGGATATCGGACCCTCCGTGGACATCAATTGGGTCGGAACATCGTGGACTCTTGGCAGTTCAATCGGATTCCTACTTTTCGGACGCTTGTCTGATATCTTCGGACGAAAATACCTTGTTATTGCAGCGCAAGTCCTCGGAACTGTTGGATGTATCCTCGGAGCAACGGCCGGTAGCATCAACATGCTCATTGGATCCAATTTGCTGAATGGTATTGCTGCCGCTGGTCAGCTTTCTTTTGGTATCGTTATCGGAGAATTGGTGCCAAACAAATTGAGAGGACCAGCCATCACGATCATCTTCCTTTCATCTCTACCTTTTGCTGGTATGTTGGGTTTCTGTCGATTACTTCTGGATTTCCGCTAATCATTCTGTAGTATTCGGTCCATCCATTGCTCGTGCCTTCTTTATCAACACCGTTCAAAAGTGGAGATGGTCTTACTATATCGGCATCATCTGCAATGCTTTGGCTCTCATTGGATACGTTATTTTCTACCACCCACCCACCTACGACCAGCTCCACGTTCACGGCAAATCCAAGTGGCAACAGTTCAAGGAACTCGACTTCGTTGGTCTTTTCCTCTTTTTGGCTGGCTGCGTTCTGTTCTTGATTGGTCTCAGCTGGGGAGGCTCAAAATACACGTGGACCTCCGCTCACGTCCTCGCCTTCATCATCGTTGGTCTTGTCACTCTCATTGTTTTCGTTCTATACGAAGCCTTCGTCTTCAAGGGACAAGCTCTTATGCCTCCTCGCATCTTCAAGAACAAGGGATATTCCGCCATCGTCATTTGTGCAACCGTTGGCGCCATGGTCTACTATAGCTTGACTATTCTCTGGCCATCAATCCTCAGCCAATACACGACTGACTCCGCAAAGATCGGTATCCAATCCGCAGTTGTTGGTGGTGGTATCCTTCTCGGCCAAGTTGCCGGTGGTTTCTCTCTATCCTACGTCCCCAAGGTGAAAATCCAAGCCGTAATCGTCTCCACCCTTGGCGTCGCATTCATTGCCTCCCTCGCCAGTATCGGCCCAGATACCCACACCACAACCATTATCCTCGGTGTTCTGGGTACATTCTTTATCGGTTACGTCGATAACATTACATTCCCTGGTGTCACTCTCGTCCTCGAAGCACAAGATATCGGTCTCGCAACTGGTGTTCTAGGTTCCATCCGTGGTATGGGCGGCGCCATTGCCCAATCCATGTATGTGTCCATCCTAACAACCAACGTCGGAAAATATCTCCCACAATACGTCACACCCGCCGCTCTCTCCGCTGGCCTCCCATCCTCCTCTCTCACCTCTCTCTACGCCGGTCTTACCGCTGGAAACTTTACTGGTGTCCCTGGGATCACGCCCGCCATTATCGCTGTCGTTGGTAAAGAAACCACACATGCGTATTTCAGTGCTTTCCATATCGTCTTTTATGCTACTATTCCGTTTGGTGTGTTGCTTATCGCGGCGGCGTGCTTTGTTCCTAATATGGAGAAGTTCTTGCACAACAATGTAGCGAAGCGTTTGCAGCATATGGGTGCTAAGGGTGGTGAGGCTAGGGAAGGAAGGGATCTTGGAAAGGTTGAGAATGAGAAGGCTGGGGATAATGTTGTTTAGGTCCTGCCTTTTGGTGACGGTTGGGGTAATTTGTGTATATCAAGGAAAGGAAAAGAAGCGACTGGAATGATAATTGAAGCATAATATTTTTTTCAATACCACAACTGTGCCATCTATTGTGTTCCCTTTCTAGTGGCGTGACCGACGACAATTTCTTTTTTACATGGGCTCCATTGACCTCATGCTGTAGTTGCGAGGTTTCTGGCGACAAAAAAAGTGATACCACTCGGAAAACATCGCCCCCGATCTGAATTTCAGCATGTTATATTCGAACCGTGGACGTTTGTGCTAGGGACTAAAATAGATGGACGCACTGTGATGTCTTTACTTTTCTTCGCCCGAGATCTTTTTTTTGCCAAACGGGTCACTTCTTTAATGTCCATAAATCTCTTTCCCCAGCTCATATCTCCCTTGCACAACCCCCCAAAATTCCTCTACAATCTTTTTGTTGTCCGCCGCTCCTCTGACAGCTAAATATCTTCTCCCATCCACTCTTGCCTCCCAGTTGCCTGGATTTGCATCCACAACGATACCACCAGCTTCCGTCAAAATGACCCACCCAGCACAAACATCCCAGGCCCAACATCCAGCTTCCCAATACACATCCAATGTCCCTGCAGCTACCTGGCAAATATTCAAAGCTGCAGAACCCAAGGAACGTAGTGAATGCACCATAGCTCCACCCTCCTCTTTCGAGGCACAGAGCTTATTGAAAGTGGAAGTTTTGACAATATAATCTGGTCCAGAGCGATCAGACCCCCACTCAACAGCCACAAGACAATTACTCAGATCCCCCAACGGCTCCGGCGGCTGCCTCAACGGCAACGGAATCGTCTCATTCATGAAAGCGCCTTGGCCTTTGATAGCGGAGTAGAGGGTTTTGGAGAATGGGTTGTAGACTACGCCAACTGTAGGGATGCGGTTTATGGCGAAGCCGAGGGAGACGCTGACGTAGGGGTGCGTATGAATAAAGTTTGTTGTGCCGTCTATGGGGTCTACTATGAATGTTGGGGCGGCCGAGAGGAGGTCGCCTGGTTTGTAGGTTTCTTCGCCCATGAATTCGTAGGAGGGGAATTTTTGGCGGAGGGTTGTCGAGATCATTGTTTCGACTGCTTTGTCGGTTTCTGTTACTAGGTCGACGGCTGTGGGGAATGTTAGTCAGTGACTTCGGGCTATACCTTTGAATTCAAGTTGCCCACACTTTTTTGCCAATCGAATGAGAAGTTGCACTATTTTACTCGATTTGGAACGTTAAAAGTTTTACGGCATGCCCTTCCAATTTGCAGAGATACTTCCTTGGTATCTGTTGTATCCAAGCTCTTTTGTTAGATAATAATGAAGTAGAAAGACTGCATAACTCACAATTCTTCTTCAGATCCATCTTCCCTGTTGAAGGGCGAGCTGCCAATATCATATCTCCCGCCTTATGGGCAACCATGATGAGGAAATCCCGGATTTCCTCAAGCAATAAATCCTGTGCGCTCTCCATTATGTTCAATTATCGAGATATATGTTGTTGTTGATGTTGTTGTAAAGATTGTGTTGGAACATCCAATGACGGCAATTGAAGGTAAACGTGTGACAGGGAGTAAGTTCCGGTTTCGGCGGTGGAGGAATTCACAAACTCGAGCGTTCAATTCATACATTCGAGGCTCTCCATCTCAAAGCTATCTATGGACCAAGACGCACCGATTCTGACCGTCTACCCATCAAAACTGCCAGCCTTCCCCTCCAGATGAAGATCGAGTCCCGCGGAGGTACCGTACCTCTTCAGTATTGGTGCTGCAACCAGTTCGAATAATCCACCCAGCGCTTTTCTGACCCTGTCATCTACCGACATTAACCCAGATCCTGATACCACAACGAGATTTCGGCAGCGTTGGATTGAGAATTGAAGTCACATGTTGGCTGCTCTTTTCGCCCACTTCTCTAACATCTGCATGGAATCCTTGTTCATGACGATCAGCTCTCCCAGTGATGTGGCAAGCTCGCCTTTCAATTTCTCCATCGAATTCATGAACTCTTTTTTCAGCACTGCTCGGCGACCCTATTCTGACGGGAGAGGCTTCCTCAAGGATGCTCTACATTCAGAAACCGTTGCATATCTCCACCTCTCTGTTTCCATGCCAGGCTTTGGCCAGACGTATAACCTGTTGTCACACTCTTTGTCTACAAACACAGTCAGTGTTTCGCAACAATATCGAAATGATTAACATAAAACTCACCTTCGCCGCATTGTTCATTCCACTGTATTTCAAGAGCCTTTCGTTCCTCTCCGAACAACCTGAAGGGACTGCAGAAAATGAAAGCATGCAGCAAGGTCCATACACTGTCCTGCAAGATCTGTTTTCTCAGTACTCGCTGATTTGATTCTAGCCGTCTGACGATTTGATTTGTCCAGAACTTTGAATTCGACTTCCATTATAGTCTGGGAAGAGTATCCACTTCCTGTTTGAGGAGCTCGAATCGAGACTCGATGTCACCATCAGAAAGCGGTTTCAAGTCTTCTGATGCCAGCATGGTGAAGTCTTTGATATCTCCGGTCAGCGGAACGCCACTATAGGATTGCAGTTGTTTTTTGAGATGCATGTGCGCCTCCGCATGGGCCGTCTGCATTCTCCACCTGAGCAGCATGTCCAAATTGTGGGGTTTCCTCAATTCTTCCATCGCAATAGCGTGGACCTCCTCTTTAGTGGACATGCGCTGCCGCGCAAGCTCCTTCTCATTCTCATAATCTTCTTGCATCTCACCCAGTTGACGGTGCATCTGGTCTCTTTGGCACTGCATCGTATGGACCTGCTCTTATTGCAATTTCTGAAGACGTTCCAGGTCGTCGCAATAGCGCAGCTTTTCTTCTCTAAGCGCCTCCTGATGACGGCCCCTTTCCTCTTCCATCTCTCGGAGGTGGGCAAGTATTTATTGCTCAATCTTTTCATCGTGTCGCTCTCGCTGCTCTTGAAAATTTCCTCAATGTCGGCGGTTGGCTAAGATGATTTCGTTCTCTTTTCCTCGCCATAGGAAGAAGACTAGAGAGTGTAAGTTAAACATCACCATAGAGATATGACAACGATGACCTTGACAGTGGGAACCTTCAGCTAGTCCTTATGGTTTCTACGTCGATGTGCTGCCTAGTCTTACTGAGCTTGTTATATCTTAAGATGGTAGGGGAGGGTGCCCTTGTGTATGGTGACAGTGGATAGTTCAATAGGAACGTGTATCTAGCAGCAAATCGGCCCAACAAGGGTTCGCAGAGAGACGAAATGAGTTGGGATGAGAAGCTGCGCGGTCAATGCTGCAGGGAAACGTTGAGTTTACCGGAATCACAGTTTGCCATGTGTAAAGTAGATAGCAACGTAATGATTAATCCCCACAATACATGCTACTATAACCAAATGCTTGTGCCCACATCCGGCCCATTAATTCTGTTTACCCACACGAACGAATGGTTAAATTGCAACGCATTCAACTCGATATCGATATCGATATATTCCTGGCAATGGTGATGGGATATCGAGAGAGAGTGCTCTTTACAAGCTTAAGCCGTCACTATATTGTTGGAAAGGGAACAGAAATGAAGGGTCTGCTGTGCGCCCACTCTCTAGAACTCCTCCCATGCATATCTATACTCATAAAACGTACATGTTCATTATATATTCGGCGACAACAAGTCATACTTGACACAATTCTCAACCTAATTAAATCATTAGCACATATGTCAGAGCAACCAACAACAGCAGAAAAGGAGAGACTTACACTCTCAACCGAAGCCTGCAAGAAAGTCCTCGCTTCAAGCCCAGCCCAAACCTTCAGCATCGAAAAATCCCCGCTCCTCAACATCTGCACTGTATTCCCATGCGTACCCAACTGTCTCAAAATCGGCAGGGCACCAGCAAAGAGATCTAAATCGGGATCTAAGCTCCTTCCAATTCCCTCCAGCAACAATATACTCAAAACAACGTTGACGAAATCGCCCTCGAGTCTGACATGGTGGGTGCGAACCATACTGAGGACTTCATTCAGAATGTCGCCGATCTTGATATTGCCCAGCGCGAATGTTTTGCTCTTCACGCCAAGAACGAGATGTTGCATTCGTAGTGCGAAGACCTCACCATCGATGACCGCATCGGGCTGTCGGCATCGCTCCACCATCAAGTGACCAGCTTTGTATCCGTCGAACTCCGCTACAGCTTTGAAAAGATCGAGGAAATTGGCTCGATTGATTCCGTTCAGCTCTGTTACGAGACCGGTATCAATGAAGATGAGCTGTGGCCTATACCCATCATCGTCGATGCGTTGCAGTTGAGCTTGCCATTCTTTGGGCTTGTTCTTGAATGGTCGTAACTTTTGCAGAACTTCTTCTGTCACATCTGTTGACTTCTCAAGCTCCTCTTTGCCGTGCTTTTTTCGTCGGAAGGTTGGTACATCGAGTTGTTCCGGTTTGTAAAAGCGGACCATGATGTTCCCGGGATGCAAATCGGCATGAATGAAATTGTCGATCAGGAGCATGTGGAGGAAGGCGTCCAGCCCTTCGTCTGCAATCTCTTTTTGGAAGATACCTCCGCCATTCACCAAAAAATCCTCGAGTGGGATGCCAGTGGCGAACTCTTCGACTAACACCTCACGAGTGGTATAGTCTGCATAGGGATAAGGAAACCACGCAGTCGTCCGCTCTTTGAAGTTTTGTCTGAAGATCTTGAGGTTTGCAGCCTCAATGCGAAGATCGAGCTGTAATCTCATCATCTCGCCAAACTGCTTCACCTCGTCCGGAAATGACAGCCATTCCATGGTGGGAATTATATTGATAACAGAAGCAAAGAATCCCATGATTTTCAGATCTCGTCGGACGATCTTTTCGATATTAGGGTGCAGGACTTTGATAGCGACATATGTGGATGGGACGCGGGATGGACTGCTTTTGAGTGCCGCATTCACATTCTTGCGCAGAGTATGCTCCCAATTTGGAGGTTGTTCGATATCTGGATCTCCTGGGCGGGCCAAATCTGCCTTCAGTTTTGCCTTGTAGACCTGTGCAATAGCGCCTACTCCCAATGGCTTCTCATCGAATTCCTCGAAAATATCGTCGAATCGGCGACCATCGAAAGCGTTCTCGACGATCTTCTTGGTTTTGTGGAGGGAATGCGCCGGTGCGTTTGAGTGGAGGGAAGACATGATGGCACACATCTCTGTTGGAAATATGTCGGTCCTAGAAGCTGCCCATTGTCCGAGCTACAATGAAGCAAATGAGTAACCAATTCTGCCATATCCAATTGTAATTATCATACCTTGATGAACGCTGCGCCAGCCCGCTCCAAGCTCTTGACCAAAAGGGCGTACCACCACAGAGTCCCTCCTCTTTCGTTGTCTCTATCTGCTCTGCGAGCTCCCAACCAAATGACAGGAATGGTCACAACGACGGGCACAAATATGAAGACCAAGTGTAAGAAGCGCAATCCAGTGCAGAATGGCTCTACTATGTACGCATCTATCCAGAAGTATATTCCTCTTCTTATCTTCTTTGAATTCTGGAGGTGCTTAGGAACACGGTTGATGAGTTCCTCGTGGGAGGCCTCCAGCATCTTCTGCTCGCCAGTTTTGGTCTCGTCGCCATT
Source organism: Venturiaceae sp. KMAF11 (assembly GCA_023078705.1). Taxonomy (NCBI): domain Eukaryota; kingdom Fungi; phylum Ascomycota; class Dothideomycetes; order Venturiales; family Venturiaceae; species Venturiaceae sp. KMAF11. The sequence continues at coordinate 1,826,822 of JALGOQ010000009.1, forward strand.
GTCACCGCTTATGGCTACCATAGCCGCCGGTGTGAGGGCAGCCCCGGCGAGGAGCAATTTGACGCCATGAGGGGGAGGTGGTGGCCTTTGAAATCTGAAGACATTGCGGAGGAAGGTGTTCGAAGTTGAGGTCGAGTAGAGTCGTGGATTGGGTGGGACAGGACGAGTACGGAGGCCATTGCATGCTTGGCGAAGACAGAGGCGACCGGTGAAGAAGGCCGTCCTCATCATCTATGTAACTCCTCATCTATCTGTATATACATTGGGATACCAAGGGGGATGGTGTAGCAAAGGCGATCATATCTCGGTCTAATGCGGAGAGTGAGGTCATCAATCGGCTTGCCTCACGCTTGTTTCCTTGTGACAGGCTTGGGTCCAACAACACCAACCTCAAATATCCTCCTTCAAATACTCTCCTCTGAACATGAAGCTCTGTCTGCAGTTTCCAGAATATAAGCGTCACTTGAAGACCAATAACTCCTCGAAGGAGGAGCAAGAAGAGGCCCGGCTTAAATGTACTCGGATCGGTCAAAAGCACCAGAAAGGCTACAACTTGTTGTCAACCTGCGCTTTTCGGATTGAAGGATGATTCCATCCAAGAAGCTTTCTGATCTATGAAAAAGATGCTCACGATTTCTGGCTGATCTCGACGGTGCCATTATTGACGACCTCTCTGAGTTGCCGGCCATGGGTACATAAACCCAGCATCTCTAAATGTGCCTTTAGGAAATCCATCCGTTTCTGGATTTTCTGATTCTCTGCCAGGGTTATTCTTTACCTTGCAGCCGACGATCAGGAAGAAAGACCGCTCACTGTTATCTCTGGTGGTACCTTGTGTCATTGAATCCGACGGATACAACCCACCCCCGCGATGACGGTTTGCAACCGGACTGCTCGGATAGTTCCTTCGAAGCTCTACAGACCTGTTCTTCCTGCTGATTGCAGCTGTAAAGTGGGTAAAAAAAAGATGTCCGGTGTAGAATATCACTGTAGATCTACGTACCCGAGCCCAACCTTCCCCTTTTAGGAAGGTTACGATATAGAGCTGCCCGTAATGTACCTCACGTCCGGGTTCGCGGGTCTTCGACGCGAAAGTTCGTGTCTTTTATCTCTTCCACCAGCTCCATCAGTACACATCGGGCATGGTCATCATCCAACGAGCGGGGATGCCGTCATCTCACTTTGGCAGTTTGTACTAGCTGTTGGGAAGGTGGTGAGCTACAAAAAGCTCTCGAGACCCGAACAAAAAGTAGGGACGAATCTGTGATCTTATGAAGAGCTTCTGGAGTGCTCCATTCGGTACGTACATCCTCTCTTGAGCTCTCTGGGCTTCAAAATTACGCTGCCTCTTCCAATTGATGTTTGTGCGTTCCCTGTTCCAACCTTGAATCTCTGACTTTACAATTCTGAGTACCTAAGGCATTTTACGAAAAGTCCTTACTGACAATGGCGACCTTAGAAATATGTCTCGTCTTCTTGCTTTGGCGGGGTTGGCTCTGCAATTATCATATGCACAATTCGTTCCAGCTCCCACGGATCTCATTGAAGCTCAAGGCTACGCAAACATCAGCGTGCGGTACAAGGAAGTGCCAACCGGTATTTGTGAACTAGATCCCGACGTCAAGAGTTATTCTGGATATGCAGACATTGGTTTAAATGAACACGTTTTCTGGTGGTTCTTCGAATCTCGAAATCAGGATCCTTCAGAGGCACCGCTCACAGTATGGATCAACGGTGGCCCTGGAAGCTCCAGCATGATTGGATTGTTCCAAGAACTAGGACCATGCTATATCGATGAAGATGGAAACCCATACAACAACCCCTACTCATGGTCGAATGTCTCCAACATGCTCTTCATCGATCATCCCACCCAAGTTGGATTTTCATATTCGATTCCCGTTTCTGCGTACAAAGACGGCTTCAGTGGTCAAGTGACTGTACTCCCCGATGCTACGTGCCCGGATTACGCTGCCGATTGGGACTGTGGAACGTACAGCTACTTCAATCAATCTCTTACTGCCGACTCGACCCCTGCTGCGGCACCGAGTATGTGGAAGACTCTACAAGGGTTCATGGGAGCTTTCCCTCAATATTCCCGCGAGGAGTTCTTCTTCACCACTGAGTCTTACGGAGGCCATTACGGTCCTATTTTCAACGAATACATTTTGGAGCAGAACGCCAAGGGCGTTGGCAAAGAAATCAATTTGGCTGGCGTTCTCATTGGTAACGGCTGGTATGTTTCACGTATTCCAAGTGACGAATGCCATTCTGATTTTTTTCCGACAGGTATGATCCATTAATCCAATACCAAGCATACTACAACTACACCGTGTATCCCGGAAACACATACGACTACTCACCATACAACGACAGCGTGAAAGCATGGGCGTACAACAACCTCTACGGTCCAGGCAATTGCTATGACATGATCGTGGACTGCAACACCCGCGGCATTAACGAAGTCTGCTCCTACGCAGACAACTTCTGCTACCTGCAAGTTGAGAATATCTTTGATATCGTCACTGGTCGCGACGAATACGATGTCCGAGAGTTCGTTCCCGATGCTTTCCCACCAGAGTTCTTTGTTGACTATCTGAATACACCAAAAGTCCAGGTGAACAACGACTCGCTCCAATCCTCGTAAAATATATTCTAACATGGAATACAGCAAGCAATAGGCGCCTACGTTAACTACTCCGAATCCAACGCCGCCGTCAGCACCGCCTTCGGCACAACCGGCGACGATGGCCGCGTCCTCACAACAATCACAGACATGAGAAGACTAATCGACGCAAACCTAACAGTAATAATGTACACGGGCGACGCAGACTACAACTGCAACTGGCTCGGCGGCGAAGCCGTCTCCCTCGAAATCAATCCCCCAAACTTCACATCAGCCGGCTACACAAACATCTCCACCACCGATGGCATAACGCACGGCCAAGTAAAATCAGCCGGAAAATTCTCATTCCTCCGAATCTACGAAAGTGGCCACGAAGTCCCCTTCTACCAACCCGTCGTCGCTCTCGAGATGTTTGAGCGCGCGATCAAGGGATTGGATATAGCGACTGGAACGGTGGAAGTTGGGGCTGGGTATTTGACGGTGGGGACGGAGAAGAGTACGTATAGGGAGGGGAATGGGACGATACAGACGACGTTGGTGCCGAGTAGTGCGACGTACAATACAACTACTAATATGCCTAATCCGTTTAATGCTACGGAGGCGGCGGGAAGTAACAAGAAGGCGAAGAGGAGTGTGGGGAGAAGGAGAGAGAGGGTTAAGAAGATGAGAGGGGTATTTTAGGGGCTGCGACATGAGATGATGACTGATATGTAATTCCTTAGCAGTGGAGTATCGTAGCAATGCCTGATATTTAATACTCAATACAAAATGTCACCTGCAAACACCGCTATGGTCCGTAAGAAATCGACTAACAATGTTGGAATTCATACCGCAGCGTGACAATTCAAACAACAGGCGACATGCTTGTAAGAGGAGTACTTAGGACAATTTTTGAACTACCTATCCATCCACCGCACCATCGACGGGAGGACAAGGACAAGAACAACCATAAACGATATTCAGAATCCACTTCATCCTGAACAACTAACAATACATGATTCATGAATCTGGTTTCTCATAACAAAACAACAACACAAACGACAAAGCGAGGAAAAAGATCCATCACGAACGCCATATACCCAACCCCGTCCCAGAAGAAAACCTAGCAACGAACAAGAAGGGCAGGCAAGAACAAACGCGAAATAAGACTTTTGCGCCGAGAGCCAAACAATAGCGCGAAACAAAGGCTCAATCGACGGGGGAAATGCAGGAAAACGAGCAAACGAGAAAATCCTTCTAGAAAGAGCACCGCGGAGAACCAAGTCATGTACAAGCCTGACAAGCAGGAGTATATGTGCCTCTTCCAGCCTCTCTTTCTCTTTCTTCTTCGGTGTGACACAGTGGTCGTGAGACGCTGCCCTGTTTGTGGGTACAGCTCGATGGAGTGGTGACATAAGTTACACTTCTCTTTTCGTCATCAAGACGGGCGTGAATCGTTTGTGTGAAATGGCCGTGGTAGCTCAGTTGAACCCACCCATGAGAGGAACGCGACGAGGAACCTTGTCGTGGGCACTGGATCGCTTGCGCTTGCGAGGTGGTGTCATGAGATCTTCTGCGGTCTTTCCATGGCGAACAGGTGCTGACATGCTGTCCATATCGTGTGGCAACTTGGAGACTTGACGGTAGCGATCTTGATTGTTACGGAAAGAACTGACGATACCGCGATCAAAGTTTCGCATCAACGCTTCTGATATGTTGCGTGACTGGCCCTTTTGCGTGGGTGTGTTTTCGAGAACGTCAGTTGCCGCTGGTGAAGTCGATTCCTCCTCGTCGACCTCTGGCTCGTTGTCATTCTCATATTCGCCCATGTCGAGAAAGGTGAGTAGATCACAATCATCATCGAATTCCTCCTCGGTGTCAAACTCATCATCGCTATCGTCGTCGGGTGTTCCATCAGGTCGGATAGAGGTGAAGGCATAGAATGCCTCAGGTGGCCCAATCAGCATTGGACCATTTGCTTCCACAACGAATCGTCCATCTTGATATCGTTGACCAGGGACACCACCAAACACGCCACTCATCATAACGTCCGAGGGTCTTGTTAGTAGGTGAGACAGGTCACTGTTGTCGCTGTCGTAGACCAGGTTCTGCATGGAGACCTGTGGACTATTGGTGGTACTGCTTCCGGGCGTGGCCTGGCCACCTCTTATTGCACCCAAGAATGGAACACGAGCTTTCTGGATTCTCAGCTGTTTCGTGCAAGGATCAAGAAACGCCATGGCCTTTGTCTCGTCAATCACAAATGATCCCATGACGGGTCCCTTCGGAATGCGCTTGCTGCGTGGGAATGGTTTTGGAGTGGCTGTGGCACTATGAATAGTGGACGGCGATCGACGATGTAGGAGCGACTTTGGAGCGCGAACGGTAGGTGGAGGTGGCAGATCATCATCAGTAGTATCTCCATCAGCTGTAGTAAGGTTAGCAGACAGCGCAAATGCGAAAGCGAGTCATCGTACAATCATAGCCACTGAGGTCAGACCCAGAGCCATCGCCGCCATCGGACTCGCTTTCAGTGTGGACATCATGCCAAGCGAAAAGATTCTCGCTGGCTTGTTCTTCTCCGAAATCCCAGCAAGAGCCTTCGGTGTCGCTAGCAGAGGCATTGCCGAGATCGAAGTCAATATCATTCTCAATCTGATCTCGTATGGAACTCGGCAAGTTGTCTTGCGCGGCAAATGTATCGCCGTCCATGAGATCGGGGAATACGTTCAAATCAGTTTCAGCGGAGCTTGCAGGACTGCTTCCTGCGGTCTCAACTTCATCTTCGAAGCGGACACGTCGGGTGGATACATCTGACTGCGTACGTTTAGTCATGTACGGACGAGGCGTAGAAAAGTCAACATCGTCTTCGTTGTCGCTAATTGCATGGTTGTTGAGAAAGAGGTCAGCATGTTCAAACATATCCATCTCGGAGCTCCAGAACGAGCCAAGATCGGCTGGTAGCTCATCGTCACTGTCTAAAGGATCATCAGTGCGACCAATGAGAGACGACAAGTCATCTGGCTTGCCAGCAGCTAGTCTTGCGCTCTCTTCCTCGATAATCAGTGCCTCTTCGAGTTGCTCGACATCGGTGTCTTGAGAATCGTCGAGCTGATCGAGAACAGTGGATTCGTCCTCTTCGTCGGAACTTTGAATGGCTTCTTCGTAGTCTGTCATTGCAAAGTCGTCATCGTCATTGTCTGTGGTCGCCAGGCCTTCGTACTTCAAGAGACCATCTGCAGTGTTGGAGAGTCGTCGGTCAACCCGCTTGCGAGGATAGCTATTACCGTCTCGATCGACTTCAGTAGTACTGAGAATAGTGTTTGCGGTCATCTCGCTCGAGGAGCGTTTTCGCTTGGCATTCGACGCATTTGCAGGTACACCAATATCGAAACGCTGCCCCGCCTGACGGTTGGCTGTCTCAATTGGAGAGACTGAGCCAATTGTGTTTGAGTCAGGGTCGTCGTCGTCGTCCTGATTGCCTTCTTGAGCACCATCAGACGGGGCAAAATCTCCAGGCTCTTCATCGTCCGCCTCATTCTCATCGAGCTCGTCGCTGCTCGCTTCGTCATCGCCATTGCTTTCTTCTTCTTCTGTTGTGTCTCCTTCGCCGGAGACTTCACCGTGATTTGTCTTTCTGGCGTTTCTGTCCAGGCTTGTTTTCGAACTCTTCGTTTTGTGCTTCCGAGTGTACCCGTTGCTTTGTGTAGAGGAGGAGGAGGAGGAGGAGCTGTGTCCAACGTCCTCGTTGCTCACACGAGCACCCTCGACAGGTGGCGTGATTGGTCTTGGTTTCCCCATTTGTGATGTGTGAGATTATGGTTGTATTGACTGCAAGTGTTGCCGGAAAGAATTTTTCGCTCGACTTGTGTTGTATGGTCGTGGACCAACCAATAATTAGGGTTGATTCGCAACAATCCGCAGAGGGCAGCGGATGTCTTCTGTTTGATTTTGAGTTAGACCTTCGTCTATAGGGAGGAAGAGTCGGGTTCGTGGTGGGGGAAATCGAAAGTCGGAAACAGTTGGGCAGACCAGACCCCGCGGGCGAGTATGATCTGATATTGTTTGTGGTTGGGCTGAGTCGGCTGCAAGCGATTGAGCTCGAAGTCGAACGTAATATATCTTCTTAAGTCTTGAAATCCTCGGTGAGCAGGCCATCTAGAGAGGCGCACTTTTCGGTGCACCCCTCTAGAGGTGATTTACAGCTCAACGATAGCCATGGGCACGAAATCAAGGTGAAGATATAGTAGAGGATGCTGGATAGTGTCGTTGTAAGTGTGTTTTAGTGGTATAGCTGGTGTGTGGTGGTTGATTGAGGTGAGAAGACTTCCGCCCAAAAGTTCAACTTTGATTCTCCATCAGAACTGTGGGGGCTTGTACACCGGGCCAATAGGAGGCTACTGCAAAAAAGCGGTAAGAGCCTTATAGGATTGGACATGGACGACGAGGTGGCCATGGCCTTCAAACGACTCGTCGCCATCATCAAACATATAGACACGCCTTTTCACCTTCCCACTGCCAACTCAAACTTCATAATTGCAGCCATAATACAATGTGTCTGCTCTGCTCTTCCTCTCCTTAAACTTCTCATTCAAGTCGCCAAAAAAAGACGCCTGCGAGCCCAGTACACTAACCCCCAGGAGCCGCCGTCTTGACTGGGGCATCCTTGCAGCCATCGTGAAAATTCCGGATCAACTGGTGGAGTCATACGATGACTACTATGTATTCTCTTTCCACACTGCCAATTCCATCCCGTGGTACGACATTACCTGGCTCATAAGACGCCCTTCCACCAGGACAGTGGTCCCCTCAGATTCCCTCCAAGACCCTCCATTGCCAGGTCGTTTCCTATTGAGAATGTCGGTGTGTGATGCAACAACGCGGGGCCAATAGGGAGTATCATCATTCCTCCTACCATGACCTAATTAGATCATGCAGGCTCTACGCGTTAGAAGCTCCCTAAGCAGCCAATTGGGCTCCAATTGACATGTCTCGTTACCGGGTCCGCTTGCAAGGCTTCCGATGGAATGGGTATAGAGCACGTGCCGCGTGTTTCTACTTACGTACCGAAACGACTGAAGCTACTTGAAACAGTTGAGCAGATCGGGGCTACAGGAGAGAGCGAAATCGGCAATTGTTCATAGGTAGAAATAGATTTTGTCACTTTCTTCTCGTAATTTCTCCTAGTTCCTGATTTGCCCCTCGGTTTGTGACAGCATCTTGTGGATGAGAAAATTTGCATTCGGCCATGCCACGGAATATGTTCGGATGCTCTGGACAAATCCATCAAATTCTAGCCCGGAAAACTCACCCGTTCGATCCTCATTTGTACGGAGGGCTTCGAAAAGTATGTCATACCCGAATCAATATCCAGGGCGATAATTTCATAGCAATTTTTAACATGATATTTCCAGGGATTTAAAAACTTTCCAAAGGGGTATACGGTCTCTAGATCGATCTACTCCTACCTGATTCCTAGTGCTCGGTACCGATAAACTTCCGTCTAGTCACTTTGCTGTATAAAGTTCTTTTGGATAGCCTTTGTACTCGTTCATCTACGCCATTGATTTACTTCGGCGAAATGAGCACTTCCACATCCACCATCACTATGTATAATCTCACAAATATCACCGCGACTCAAACTCCGTCCAACTCAGATCTTGAAAATCATAATCCCCTTCTCATAAAGCCCAGCAACAAGACCCACCCCCCTTCCCACATCCCTAACAACAGCCGTGCTAGTCCCAAACTCATTTCCAACGTACAAATCCCTTACCCTGCCTTCCCCATTCCCATCCCACTCAGCAACCCAACTCGGCGCCCTCGGTCTCCCCTCCAGCGGCAATCCCTCCGCCCTCTCAACAAACTTGTACAGATGATTTGTCTTTGCAATTTTACTCACTGCAGGCGCCCACGGATGACCCGCCATTAATAACTTTCCCGAAGAATCAGTCTTGAGATTGTCAATCCAGAAGGGGACGGAGATTTTTTGGACAAGGGTCAGGTCGCGCGTTGTGGGTGAGATGTGATAAATGGAGAAGGAGGGGGTTGTTGTTGATGCCACGGCTAAATGTGTGGAATTCAAGATTGTGATGCCGTTTGCGAAAGGGATACCGGTTGCGACGGTACGGGTTGTGTTAGCTTTGAAGTTTAGGTAGACTACTGAGCCGCCTGGGTAGGAGAGATATGTCTCTAATGTAGCCTTGATTTTCTCATCCCTAATCTCGTATTTGTGGTCGTTTGTGATGAAGACTTCGTGGTTTGAGATTGGGGTTATGCTGTTTGGTGTGTGGAGGAGGGGATGGGTGATGGTTCTTTGATGCGTTATTCCTGTTACTTGTTTGTTGACTTCGAAGACCTCGATGGAGGGGCCGGATTGTGCGTGATTTACAACGTAAAGTGTTCTCGTCTCAGCTCTATATCCCAGTCCGAGAGGGTGGAAATTCATCCACTGGGAAACATTGAATCCATCCATCTGAAGCTGGTGAAGTTGTGGTTTCTCATCCCAGGCGTATTTTGGATACTTGTAATACCAAAGTACACCAGCAACTTCAATCGGATCTATAAATGTCCCCTAAAATAGCAAATCAGCTCTCGCAACTTTTCTTTCCGATTCGACTAACCATCACCGTATTCCATTTATCCCTACCAGCATCACAACTCATTATCACCGCCCCTCGATTCTCATCAATAACCATATCTTCGCAATTGCGAACCTCATCTTCAAAGATAATCTTGTAGTCGGAGAATTTATTCACTTGCTTAAGGAAGTTGGGACTATTGCGGATCAGGAGATAAGCAGGATAGAGATGCTCGACGAGGAAGGGTCCGGCGATGGCGAGGAAAACGGCAAACTGAGGTTATGATCAGCTTCGTATTAGGTTTAAAGAGAAACACTGATGGACGCACAATTGCCCGCCCTGTCCATCGAGACATGATTCCGTAGCGGCGATGCGGTGTTATGCCGATGTCTTCTCGCGAGGATGACGACGTGGAGCAAAAGACAAAGAAATTCAGTGAACAAAAGTACGGGCACAATCACTTATCGTTCAAACACCCAGATTCAAACGTCTATGCCAAATAAACCTCGAGCATAAGTATAAGCTACGCAGTAAAAACAACAAAAAGTCGAACGTATAGAAAGATTGTGGAAAGAGAGGCTTCACATTTCAGAAGATGTGACAAAGCTTCAACCCTGACAAATGAAGCTTGGATAGTTAATTTATATGCGCCGTGATCTGATACTCATCGGCTGCCCAAACTCGGAAGAGGGGTGCGCGCTGAATAGGACGACTGCCAACCGACTGCCGAGCCCCTTGTTGACGTCCATCGTGATGCTGGAGGCGGAGGTGGAGGTCAAGTGTCTTGGAAACCTTGAAGATGCATGCAATGTGATGTTGGAGATCTTTGAGATCGATGATATCAAAACGTGGCTTGCTGCATCAAGATCCATTAAGATGGTCGCTGTTTCACATCATCGCACAGTTTAGAACCAGAAGAATCAAATGAGCATACCACTGGCCATGCCAGATATCATGATATTTTTCCATTCAACGCTCATGTTGATAAGCGGACGGCGAGTAACTATTTGGGTCTCTTGACCTCTTGAAGGACCCAATTCTATCTACGCTTGCTTTCCCATAAATCCAAGAACACATAGCAACACACAAAGCAATTATGTACTGGTATAGGCCGTGAAACCCAATCCCAATCCTAGACACCGTATCGCCATGCATTCATCATGAGGTTACTACAGCAGGCTGCACAGACCTGCGAATGACTTCTCCCATCGTGAATCGTCTTCATCTAGCACCTGTTTGATAAATTAGTTCTGAACGTTATACACTTGATTCGTTGTATCCTTACATTTTGTACTCGCCCTGGCCTGACGCCTGCCTGTGAGGATCGTCGGTCAACAGCTTGTAGGTGATCTTGATGTCCAGATCACGCGGGTTCTTCTCGTTTGGCTTGTTCACCAGTTCACCAGTAATCTTCTCACCAGCGTCTACAGTCAGAACATCTCGCAAGTAGAAGACGGTTTGTTTCCAATGTGTGTACTTTGTGTGAGGTCCGGTGGAGAACTTGACTGGCTTGTGACATGCGGCGAACTCGATGTCAAACCAGGCGATGATGGCGTGGACAAAGTCGTTGCGACGCACATCGAGCGTGAAGGGGACTTTGAAGGCCAATTGCTCTTTGGTGACAGTGTAGAGGTCGAAGGTTATGACGGGTGTAGGATCGGTAACGACGGCTTTCATATCGACGGTATCGACGAGGGGCTCGGTCATGGCAGTTGCCTTGAGTGGGCTGTAGTCGAAACCCCAGACGTTGTCCCAGACTGCAGAGAATCAGTAGTCGCCGTTGAAGTGTAGCCTTTGCCAAACTCACATCCAATCTTCTCTTCCTTGTACTCGCCGTCCTCAATACCAGCCATGTAAATGGTTGCCTTGTCTGGGAAGATGAGTCCACCTGGAGCCAAGTACTTGTCGCGAGCGTAGAGAACGGTATCCAACATGCTCTCATACAGCAAAAAGTAGCCCATCCACTCTGAAATTATGATATCGACCTTTGGAAATGGCAGCTCAACCTCCTCCATTTTGCCTTGCAGCAAGGTGATCTTGTCCGACATGCCGTTGACAGCAACGATCTCCTTCGCCTTCTCGATTATGGTGGACATGTCGACGCCGATAACGTGTTTTGCTCCGGCCTTCACGGCGAACCTGTGTTTCTGTGTCAGTTGCAGGCTGGGCAGAATGTGCTTTGGGACTAACTACATGGAGAGAATGGCAGTACCACAGCCTACGTCGAGGACGACCTTGTCCTTGAAGAGGTGTCCATTCTGGTAAATGGAGTCTCGGTACGATCGTGTTCGCACCTCATCTTTCTGTGGTCTCGTGTGAGCAGGAGACGGGGGTTAGAATAAGAACCACCAACCAGCATTTCCTCGTGGATTCCTTTGCCTTTATGTTAGCTGGTTATACTCGTACGTTCCCATCGCCCTGCATACCATGGTGATTGTAGCTATCTCCGTGTTAGAATTTGTACTATGTCAGGTTGATGAGTTGCAAGTTACCTGTTGAAGTAATGAGCCTCTGAGTGAGCCAGGCCTTCCATCGGATCGTCGGCGATTAGAGAGGGTTGGTCTGAAGCCAAGTTGGTCACGTATGTTCGGACAATTATTTTCTTATTTGTTTGCAGTTGAAGATGTAAGTTGAGACAAGGCTTTCAAGTTCTTTTGAAAAAGTCGGGCACCCGCAAAGATAACGGAGCTAGGCGGATTTGAACTAGTGCACCACCCTTTCTCCATTGATTGGCTGAATACAATTCCTTCAATTCTTCCTCGCCGACTTCATCTTCGACTTCATCCTTGCTGTCACTGCGGCATCGCTCATGTCGTGTAGATTCATCACATCGACATCCAACCTCTCCAGCGTCTTAGCCGTCACAAATACTCCATTCGTCTTGACATCCTGAGGGTATTCCACAAACTGTTTCATGGTCTTGCACCACTGATCGATGCTCATGTTTGCGGTTGGATGCACACTGAGAATGATACCAAAATCGTGTGGCATCCCCTCGTACTGTTCCCATACCACCTTGACACCCTGTCTCGACAAACGCTTGGCCATCACCTTATCTTCATCTTCAAGCAGTTCCTCACCACAGACGATGAACACAGGCGGGCTTTCTTTCCAGTCACGAGCCTGAACTGCCATCGGGGAAACCAGTGGGTGACACATGGCCGTATCTTCGCAGAAAATGTTGTTACGAGGAGGCTTCGGCGGCCATATCGAGTCTGGCGGAAAGGGATGTTCGTCGGAAAATGAAGGCGGTGGGAGGAAGTCGTATGTCGTGTTTGTCTCCATCGAAGGCATGCAATGCGTGATATCCATCCACGGCGCATTGACTGCTACTCCTGCAGGGAGAGCGACCTCGACCCTTCGGCCGTGAAACAAAATAGACGGCGTTGATCCCACAGCACTTCGGTGGAGCTGTAGGAGCAACTGGAGTAAAGCCATGGAAAGATTGCCTCCTGCACTGTCACCAGCAATCACAATTCTGTTAGCTGGCACTGGATCATGGAATGTGCCAGGTGGTGGAGAAAGTAGCGAGAGGTAAGAGACAAATGCATCGAGAAGGGCCGCTGGAAATGGATGTTGCGGTGAAAGTCGATACCTCACAGACAGTACTCGCCCACCAGTGCCTTTCGCCAGTTTGGATGTTGTAGTTCGGTACGAGGCGGGGTCGCTCATGTAGTACGATCCTCCATGGAAGTAAAGAACGGTCACCTCTGACATGGTCTCCTTCATGAGCGACAGGTATTTTGATTTCTCTGACATAATTGGCTGAGGAGCATTCACTGCAACAGAGCGATAGCCGGTCCATTCTGCATACACAGGCGCTAATTCTGGCTCAGTGTATTTCTCGTCACCATTTTCGTTTAACTCTGCAATGCTTCTGAGCAGTGCCAGTTTCGCGTCTTGCTCGGGAATTGGTAGAGTGATTTTACTTATCCACATCGGTCCTTTGATCCCAGGATCGCGAATGCTTTGCTGCTGAACTTGAAGCATTGGCATCGATCGCATTGCCCGGAACATATAGGCTATGATGCTAACCATCAGTTCTGTCTTCAGATCCCGCTTGTTTGCTGTTTTCGAAATGCCCAAACCGCGTTGTACCAATATCTTGAAAACTATTGGCACTGTCGCCATGAGCATTTTGATCATGCCGAAGAAACTGGAATCCATCCTGGTGTCTTGTCGCGAAACGAGGTTGGATGGCGTATGAACAAGTCTGTCGACTTAGATTCCCAGGCTGATGTTGGAGTAAGCAGATTGAAAGAAGAGGTTGGAATCTGCGTGTTGAAGATCTGCTGTCGTGTCGGAACCAAATTGAATTTTGCAGCAGAAATTACGGCTTCTTGACACGAACTAGTAACTTGCGAACAGGACCTCAATCTGGCGTCTTCCATGCTATGCGAACTCTTTTTACGAGCTTACGAGATTATTCTCAAGCTTGTCGAAAGCATCGCCATTGAGGTCTGGGTTCGCACTATACTGCCCCATCCAAAGAAGCGTGGACAAAAAGTTCGCCCAATATATAATTTGGAACCGCTAGTCTTGATTTATATTCCACGTTTTAGCCCTCTACACCCAATAAGGTTCAATCTCGACTTGAATCTCTATTCGCTCCCTCGTGCCGATCCATGCATTTTGTGCGATTTGGATTTGGTATTTCCTATCCTCGTAAAAGCCGATCGTTCTCTATCCAGACACAGAACTCTTTGATTTTCTTCCCTTATGAACTCGCTTCGGGAGATCCGCCGGTTCCATGGGATCCATTACCAAGTCTGCTGTTGCTTGTGCACATCATTTTCCCATTTAAGGTTCGCAGCTACGACGTCTTCTAGAATGCTGGTTCGGTCACTAATGTGGACTGCGATTGGGGAGATCGTATTCCGCAGCAGCTATCATCCATGCACGCGATGGCCTAGGTTTTAAGGTGCACAATCAGTACCTGGCATGCCACAAATGTTTGTCGCGTATATCGCTATATTTATTTCTGGCATCGCAACCATTTCTAGTCAAGCATTGCATCACAGCGATTTTCACCATGAGCACCACGGCAATTCTTTCTGCGCATGGCGCTCACACTGGAACCGCCACCGTTGAAGACAGCAATGTCGCAGCCGTTTCCAATATTAGCAGAAAGGATTCTGCCACTGACGAGACGGAATACTCAACGATTCAAGAGGAGGCACCCGTGCGAGAAGTCAGCGCGGCGACCAATTCGCAGGTTCCCGTAAGCGGAAACCCTTCTCCAAGAGAAATCCAGGACTTCGATATGTTGATTATAGGTAAGAATGCAATGGATTCACTTTCCAAATTCAAGCAATCTTCTAACTATTTCTCAAGGGGCGGGAATCTCAGGGATCAATATGGCTTACCGTTATCAAGACAGTTTCCCGAAAGGAAATTACGTTGTTCTCGAGCAGCGTGAGAAAATGGGTGGCACATGGGACCTCATGCAGTATCCTGGTATACGATCGGACTCTGATCTCCACACTTTTGGTTTTGCTTGGAGACCATGGCCAGAGAAGATTCCTATCGCTGAGGGAAGCGCGATTTTGAAGTACATGAAAGAATCTGCGGCGCAGTATGGAATCGACAAGAGGATTTTGTACCAGCACAAGGTTAAAGCGTCGAACTGGTCAAGCAGAGAACAGGCTTGGACTTTGACCGTGGATGTTGTTGATGGTGTATCTGGGGAGAAGAGTGTCAAGCACTTCAGGGGCAAGTTTATGGTACTGGGAACTGGGTGAGTGTTAGCCAAACCTATTGATTATGACATACACTAACAACTGATAGATACTACAACTACGAGAAGCCTCTCCAAGCAAAGGTCAACGGGATTGAGAATTTCAAAGGCAGGGTAGTTCATCCACAATTCTGGCCTAAAGATCTCAACTGGGCAAACAAGAAAGTCGCAGTTATTGGTTCCGGAGCAACGACCATAACTTTGATCCCAGCTTTAGCTAAAACGGCAGCAAGGGTCACCATGGTCCAGCGTTCACCATCCTACATCATCTCCATGCCAAACCGAAAGACAGATAAATGGTGGGAGAAAGTCATTCCACTCTACCTCCAACAACGTTTCCTACGTCTATTCTACCTATTAACGAGTTTCTTCCTCCGGAGAATGATGAAAGATCCGAACAAGATGAAATCATGGTTGGTCAACAATACAAAAGCACAATTGCCGCCAAGTGTACCTTTCGATCCTCACTTTAATCCTACCTACACACCGGGGACCCAACGTATCTGCCTTTGCCCTGATGGCGATTTCTTCCAGGCCCTCCGCGATGGCAAAGCAGGTGTGGCAACAGGTATCATCGAAACGGTGACGGACAAAAGTATCATTCTTAAATCGGGTGAGACCATAGACGCAGACATCATCATAACAGCTACCGTAATTATTTACTCCATTCCCTCAACTACCATCTACTCACAACATATAGGGGCTCCACCTCGCCTACGGCGGCAACTCCACCTTCACAATCGACAACGAACCCCTCGAGTGGTCTAAAAAATTCTTCTGGCGCGGCGCCATGCTCCAAGACGTCCCCAATTTAATGCTCGTCCAAGGCTACTCGACCGCCTCCTGGACCCTCGGCGCAGACGCCACAGCCCACATGGCCTGTCGTCTGCTCAAACATCTCCAAAAACACAACATGAGTTCTGCGGTGCCGAGGGTGGGGAAACCGGAGAAGATGACGCAGAGTGGAGCGCCGGGGATTATGGGACTGACTAGTACGTATATTGTTGAGGCGAAGAAGAGGTTGCCAATGCATGGGGAGAGGGATCCGTGGAGGGCGAGAGGGGATTATTTGAGGGATTTGTGGTTTGCTAAGTGGGGTGATTTGAGGCCTGGGTTGAGTTTTGTTAGTTGTGTTGGGGAGTAGATGGGGGAGTGTGTATATGCATATGGGTGGCTTTAGAATTTAGTCCGCATTATTCGCGAAGGGTTTGAAAGGTTTCCATTTTGTGATCTTGTCTTGATGTGAAGAGACTCATTTTAGTTCAGCGCTCCTATCGAGTCCTTAACTTCCCTATCAACGAGTCCTCAATGTTTCTATCGACGAGTCCTCGATGTCTTTGATAACACGTGACCTAGCCTGACGATCCAACCATAATCAATCCCTCACACCACACGGACCACAGATACATACTCTTTGAACTACCTCCCGATTGGTTTGTTCGTAACCTTAATAAAAGATCGGCAATCGGGATCTTGCTTGGACGCTCGTTCCTGAATGATATTTCCAAGTCTGGGTTACGAGAGTTGACCTGCCCCTGCCCTGCTCCTGAGTAATTGCAATCCGGGGTACTTGACTTGCCCTGTTCTCGTACAGACTCAAATCCAACAAGCAAATCTTTGACATCCGAATATTGACGTCCGTGGTGTCTCCACAAGCTTAGGCAGACTTAAGAGTCCCGTAAGGCCTACCAACATTATCCACCCAGCAAACCCCCCTCAAACATTTCCATATCCCAAAATACATTTCCCGTCAATAGGAATCATGCCTCCCTCAACAATTCCCCCAAACATAAATTCAATACCCTACGATGCACCCCTCTCCTTCCCCGAACCCTCTGCGCAATGGATAAAAACCCAATCCGGCAAAAACATGCGAAAAGAAACCCTTCAAGTCCCTCCCATCAACCTCACAGGAAAATGGATCATCATAACCGGCGCAAACAGCGGCATAGGTCGTGAAGCAACCCTCGCTTTCGCCCGCCAAGGCGCAAATATAATCCTCGGATGTCGAGAATACGTACCACGACATGAACCGCATCCCAGCGCCGTAGTCGAAGATTGCCGTTCCCTCGCCTCCCAGCATGGTCACAAATCCAGCACCATTGAAGCCTGGAACGTCGACCTGGCGAGTTTGAAGTCTGTAGAAGCGTTCGCGGAGAGGTGGTTAGCTACGGGACGGGCATTGGATGTCCTATGTAATAATGCGGGGATTGGGTCGAGTGTTGGTGGAGCAAAGGTAACGAAGACGAAGGATGGATTTGAGATTTATCATCAGGTGAATTTTTTGTCGCATGTGCTTCTTACGTTGATGTTGTTGCCGAGTTTGAAGATGGCATTGCAGCCGAGGGTGACCTGTACGGTGTCGAGTATGCATTATAGTGGCGAGTTTGACGTGGGGAATTTTAATGGGGAGTTGAAAAGGCCGGGGCCCGATGGGCAACAGTACTATTCCAATAACAAGGTTAGTCATCTTTTTCTTTTGGCTTTCAGAATGCCATGCTGACGAACATGGAAAGCTGTGGTTTCAAACCTGGTTGACAGAACTTCAACGGCGATTACTTCAACATAAAGAGTACAGACACATCACCATCAACGGCGTTCACCCAGGCTTCGTCAATTCTGAAATATGGAATCTGACTTTCGATTCATGGACCACGCCATTTAAAATCGCATTTTACAAAACCGCCGCTTACTTCCTCGCCATCGATTCGCAACAGGGCTCCCTCTGCATCCTCCACGGAGTAACAAGCGTCACTGCTGGTCCGGATCCAAAAGTGCAGGGCGTAGGTGTTGAGGGTGGAAAGGGCGGCGGAAGGTATTTCAGCAGAATAAGAGAAGAGGAGCCGATGCCGCACACCAGGGATCCGGATTGTATGAACAGGGTCTGGAGAAAGGTTAATGAGGAGTTGAGCTTAGCCGATAAAGGGCTATTGGATGTTTTAGGCGTGGATTATTTTGAGACCACGCAAGTATGAGTACCATGTTGATAAGCGATGATCATGCGCTGACTTGGAAGAAGATGAAAGCGCACTTGTGAGTTCTCGTACTGCTGGTCGAGGCGCGATACCTCTTATTTCTATGGGCTTTGGAACAGAGATCGGAGGATGAGATTTGTCCGCTCACACCCAGTGAAGTTGTTGTACATTTCGATGCCACAGTGGGCTCGTAAATTGATGGTACGATTAGATTTGAATACATCATACCCAACTTGATTTCGAGTGAGATGATTTCCTGGCAAGCTTGTTAAATTAAAATCGGTGGAATTTCTCCAGCTAATTTGTAGAACTGGAAGTGTAGTCATAAGTTGTTGCCGATTATCTCTTTCGGTCGCATTAGACGTGGGTCGATGATCAGGCTGTTACACCACCAGTCTTCTTTAGAGCAGGTAGACTGTGTGAAAAAGATAGCATTCTCAACTCTATCCAAACGTATTGCTATCATGCCTCTTACCACCTTCTAGCCAGCATCTCGATCTTAGGTAACAGCTCAGTGATCCGGAAAGGTTTTGCTCTAGCATCATTCATAACAGCCTCTCTCGCAAGCATGACCTGTTCACTTCTCGCATTTGCTGAGGTGGCAAGAATGGGCACATGAGAAACAACCTCGCCAGATTGCTGCAATTCACGGATTCTTCGGGCGCATTCTAGACCATCCATGACTTTCCCTAATGGCAATCATATGGGTCGAATTCAATTTAAGCAGATTGACTCATCAGGCAGCTCGATGTTCATGAGGATAGTCGCGAGATCGAGACCCGTCATGGTCTGATCGTGCTAGAATCTGGTAGTACGAAAAAATATTTAAGCTTCCTTACCATGGCCTGCAACATGGACAGTGCAACCCGCCTTGTGGAGCTGTTTAGAGAGAATCCTTTTCTGTTTGTCGTCAGACAACGAGCTTGAAGTCGAGCGTAATAAACGGGGGAAGTTACATTTACCAAGTTGTCCTCCACAATGAGAACACTAACCCTCTTAGAAACCGCTTTCAACACTTGGATGGGCACTGGATCTGTCCCGGTACAATCGGTCCTTCCTCGGGGTTGGGTTTTGATGAAATATGAGTGCCTATGAAGAATGCGAAGGTGGAGCCAACGTCTGGCTCGGAATGAACGCCAACGTTGCCGCCACAGAGCTCGGTCAAAGATTTGTGTGAACAGTGAGAACAATACTTCAACCCATCACGAGGGTAATGGCAGAATTTATGTACTTGGAAATAAAAAGACCCAGGCCGGAGCCTCCATACTTTATATGGGTTCGGGTTGTGGCTTGAGTAAACTTGGTAAAAAACGTCGTTGTTCATCGAGTTTAAGACCACAGCCCGTATCTTGAACCTGAATGGACAAATAAGCCTTGCGGCCAGTACCCCACTCTGAGTTATCAGACAAGTCCTGAAGTATTGTCCCTTAGTATTGCCCCAAATGTCAGATGGACGCTCCAACGTGGCGCCTGAAGTAACGACGATGTTTCTTTCTGGTCTGCCGCGAGTAAATTTGATCTGATTGGTAAGTAAATGGGGGCTTGTTGAAGTGGATGTTTAGACTCACAGCATTGGTGAGTAACTTGATGAGAACCTAAAGGCCCAGTGACAAAGATATTATGCAGGAGTAGTCCAGACTAACTTGATGTAGTCTCGAGGGATCAAACATGGCCCATTCAGCACCAGCCTCGTGCAGCGATGGGTCTTCGTGGAAGCTGAGGCTGATGTCATCCTTAATACACTCCACCTCGAACATCTCATTAGCTTGTTTGACGATCACCACGGGCTGAGCTCTCACAGGCGTGATAAGGATCAAGCTGCTGTCAAGCTGAGATAATGTCAGTACATCACCTCGTCTTAGGGGACAGTACCACAATATCACCTTGCCTAATGTTAATGCGTCGTCAATGACGCGTTTCTGGTGCAGACTCCAGGCAACAATGGTTTCCACAGCGTCCATGCAATCGCGAGTTTCTTCGTCAACAGATTAAATCACGTATTGAATCTCAAGGGAAAGGACTGCCCGGAAAATTTATGTGAGAATTTAGTTCAAAGACATGACAGTCGAGTCAGCGCACTGCACGACTGCAGACAAAGGATTCCTCAACTAGCACAGATGTTAACACGCGATTGAAGGGAGAGTATATGAGAATTTGCCTCTTGAGATGTCACGTTGATGAAGTTGCGATTGGTTAGTGGCAAGTCGACACACAGTTTGCTGGATATGCCGACTTCTCTTTCTGTCGCTTGGCTTCTAGAGCTTCCTCAATCCTGCTTTGCTGCAAATCTTCCATTTCCTTGAAGCGAGTGATGTCGTAAATTGTCCCCAAGACTCTGATCACGTTTCCATGCGGGTCACGCTCTGGGAAAGTTTGGGCTTGGACCCAGCACTGTCTTTTCACCCCTTCTGAGTTTTCCCACTGTTTCTGCGTCCGAAGCTCTACCTTTGTAGATGGCTTGTCCTCAAGAAGAACCATCCACGCATCGGCAGCAATCTGAGCGTCGTCTGGGTAGAGAAACCTTGGCCACTCGATCTCGTGGAGTTCGTTGACCGGTGGATGGCCTGTGATGTCAAAAAATTGCTCATTACAATATCTAGATTTCTTTCAAGCAGTTAGATCAGAGAGTGTTCTCGCGTGGGCGTTCTGTGCTACCTGTTCTGCATCGAAGAGGCATATGCCAATTGGCGCTTTGAGTGTAATTGTCCGTAATGTGGACAGATAGAAGGAGGCTCCCTACCTAATTGGGCGAATTGAGAAAACCTCTGCTCGCTTTCTTCCGCCCGCTCAAGTGCTTCTGGTCTTTGGAAGGCTTCTTCCTGGACATCCTTTTGAGCCTACTTTACCTCCAGCAAGCGAAAGCAGTTCGCACGGACGTCGGTTCATACGCTTATATCTATGGTATGGCCAGAGATGCAGACGAGGTTGCCAGCATGGTCGAAGACAGGATCAGCCCCCAGTGAAGATATTGGACTGCGAGTGTTGTTGTTAGGACTCGACGTGTACAGTACCGCAGAACAACCTTCGATCTCCAAAAACCCTGACTCGAGCCCAAGCGAACGTGATGACGATTTATTTCATTGGAACAAAGTGAATAACTTCACCACAACAATGGCTTCAGAAGACATGGTCATCAATCCCCAGCGTGCAGCCCATCTGCTGGAGAATGTCTCCTCAGTTGTCTCGCGCGTCACAGCCGTAAATTCCTTGTCGCGTCCGATTCGCGTCATCCTCGTCTCCAAACTCAAACCCGCATCAGATATACTCGCTCTCCATTCGCAGACCTCACCACCGAGCCCGCTATCTCAGGAATCCCTCTCCCACTTCGGTGAAAACTATGTTCAGGAGCTCACAGAAAAAGCCGGACTATTGCCACGAAGCATAAAATGGCACTTCATTGGTGCCCTTCAATCGAACAAAGCAAAAAACCTCGCTGCACATATCCCGAACCTGTTCTGTGTGAGCAGCGTAGATTCAGAGAAGAAGGCAGATCTGCTGGACAAAGGCCGGCAAGCTTTGCTCGATTCTGAAGGCTCAGATGCTACTGAATCGTGGTACAAGGGTAGACGGCTTGATGTCAAAATCCAAGTCAACACATCAGGCGAAGAATCAAAGTCCGGCGTCCAGCCTGGTGCAGAAACAATATCTTTGTGCTCATTCATCATTGAGAAATGCCCAGCCCTGCGTCTTAGCGGTTTGATGACCATAGGTGCCATTGCTCGGTCTCAAGCCACAACACCCGAAAATGAAAATGAGGATTTTGTTACGCTGTACAATGAACGGGATCGCGTAGCCAAGGAATTGGGATTACAGACTGAAGATTTGGAGCTGAGCATGGGCATGAGCTCTGATTTCGAGGGGGCAATTCGACAGGGAAGCAGTGAGGTCAGGATTGGCAGCACCATTTTTGGAGAGCGGCCAGCGAAGAATGATGCAAAAGTCAAGGACGAAGTCGAGACGGGCAAGTGAAAACCTCGCAGGTGGACAGGAACTCATAAATCTTTGAGAAAGTCTGGGCTGTGATGTGGATTGATATGCTTTCAACTACAGAATTTCATCGCACAGATACCACCCCCCCCCCCCCTTGCAGCCAACACAACCATCATCACCAACACTAAAGACATTGAAAGCTTCAACCAAGTCCGACACGGATAGTTCCCCGCTCTATAGATCCAGCATCTCCACGAATTCGTACATATGATCTTATCGAGTATGTCGTATCCGAATCACCAGCGAGGGCAATAATCTCCTGGCACATCTTGGGACTAGGAATCGAACGACTGCCGAAGGACAGTATAGCGATTCAAATAGCTTGTTGGAAGCATGATGAGTTCGCTGCTATCTGTTTCAGGCAGTTGTCGATAACCACTGGACGTTGGTTCGAGTTGTGTGTTACATAATGGCTTCTTGGTTTTGGTTTTGGTCTTTGCTTGAAGCCTGTTATTCAGGATCAATTCGTCCAATTGAGCTTGCGAAAATCTTGCAACACAATTAGAATTTGAAAATGTAACCTGGATTACTTCTTTTAGAAATTTGAGATTGGAAGAGTTGTGTCCTGTTCACATGGAACTAGTGATTCCAAAGTGAATGCACCAGCTCTGGCAAGACTGCGATTTACTTGCGTCGAACCGCGAGAAGCCAGCTAAATGTTCTACCATTCCGGATCAACGGGGTGCTGGAGGCATGCTTATGTTTCACAGAAACAGCATCGATATAAATCATGTGGCCCTGGTCAAAACCGTTCCGGGGAAGAGGGTATAATCACAGTCGCCTCCTATAAAGAACCTCTTCCCGGCCACGGAAGACAACACATTTTTGTTGCAAAAGACCCAACTACTCTGATGAGAGGACCGTGATAGATGAATGGGAAGAGTGTAAGCGAGCTCCGGCTTTGCGACCCAAGTATAAGAGTTCTGGTGCCTGTGAGAGAAATGGCACGATAGACCACATTCATTCTTCGCAACTCACGATCCTCCGTTATGCGCTTTCAAACCCTTCTCGTCCTCAGCGCCACATCGGTAATCGCTCGCCCACAAACAGCAAACCCACCTGGTTCTGGTGACAATGGCGAAATGGGTGGCATCTTCGGCATGGGCGTGACAGCAACAATACCACCTTGGGTCTCAGGACTCGGCAGTGCATTATCCAGCTTCGCTAGCTCTAGCGGCCTCAGCTCTCTCATGGGCTCCATCGACACAAACGCTCTAATTGGCAAAATTGTGCCCGCAGGCCCCGAGTACCCAAAGGGCAAAATGACACTCGCAGATTTCTACGATCCGGGATCAGGACCTTATCCCGCTCACTTCATCACCGAACAAGCCTTGGGAAATCATACCATCTACAAACCCAAGACGCCGCCAGCGAACGGTATCAAAATGCCTGTGCTCATTTGGGGAAACGGAGGCTGTACTAGTTCTGGAACCCCATATGCCCCATTCTTGACCGAAGTAGCAAGTCACGGCTACATCTGCATCGCCAACGGACCACCCGGCGGCGCACCTCCTTCCCTCGATCTGCCCAAGGAAGCCGGTGGCATCCTACCCGGCCCCAACGGCGAAAAAGTCTACAGCAAGGAGACAATGACGGGAGGAAACGGGTTTGCCAAGATTAAGGACATGCTTGATGCCATTGACTGGGTTGTTAAAGGCAATGCAGCCAAATATGGGAATGTTGATATTGATAATTTTATCACGGCTGGTTCGAGTTGTGGTGGCTTGGAAGCCTATTCGGCGGCTTATCATAATGATAGGGTTAAGTTGATTGGAGTGTATAATAGTGGTGTTATTGATGCGAAGAAAAAGGGATTGTTGAAGGAGTTGAAGGCTGGTGTTGCTTATTTCCAGGGTGGGCCGCTTGATCCTGGGTATGCTAATGTAAGTTGTCTTGTAATCTTTTGGTATTGAGATGTGGACTGACCTGTTTCAGAGCGAGGCCGATTACAACATGCTACCCCAAGGTCTGCCAGCTTTCAAGGCGTCGCTTGATTCTGGGCATATGGGAACTTTCTTCACGAAGCAAGGCGGGAAGTATGGCAAGACTTCTGTGGCGCTCTTTGAGTGGTTCTTCCGTGGTGATCAGAAGGGAAAGGCGATGTGGAGTGATCCAAATTCGTCTGAGAGTATGGTTGCTGAGCACTGGAACGTGACGCACAAGAACTTCAATTAGGCTAGATTGAAAAAGTAAATGTGTACTGAATTAGGAGGGAAATGGGTTTAGAACCATTCAAGCATTCTCCGCCTGCTTTAAAGCAGTTCAAAGACGCTTCTAGTGGTGCCGCCTATTCTGTTCCCTTTCTGGCAGCGGCATAATTGACGGGAGGGGCTGTTGAAGGTCATACTCTGAATCTTACAAAATAGTTCAGAAGTTTCTGGTGAGTTTAAGAATAATATTGCCAGGAATTTATCGATCTCGATCTCGAGTTGAGTATATTGTATCCGAAAGGGTCATTTGGACGGGAAAACAGAATTTTTACCGTTGCCCAGTTGTGCTCCTTTTTGCCCATACAATTTTTATGCTTCGTTCGAGTGGAATTCAACCATCTCCTCACCGATTTCCAACCACTCACAAATCATCTGTGGAATCCAGCTCAATATCATAAGCCTCCTCCCACTGCAAATTAGACCATTTCTCTGGCTTCTCCACAGCTTCCACCCAATACTTCATCGCAATCACGCATTGCGCAGCCCACTTCGCTTCACTGATCCTCCCAACCCCGGTCCCGAGAGGTGTCATCAGGATACTCCCAATGTGAGACTCAGCATCACTAGCGTCTTGATTATGTGTGTCGATGGCACACAACAAAGACCAGATACACTCGAAAACAACCTCACGATCCCACTTGATTTGTCGTGGAACTCTCATGGTAGGACACAAGGCGATGAACTTACATCCACCTCTATGCTCAACGCTCTCTTCTGTAGCTTGTACGGTACCATCCTTATTTTTCTCAGCACGTTTGATCTCATTCCAGGCCTCATCTTTCCTAACATCGATGATAGTGCAAGAGCCAGGTGGTGCGTAGCCCCTCAATTTCTTGTACAAGGTTGTTTGTACCTTTTTTGTGGTCCATCCATACCCTTCTTTGGCGTTTGGGCTCAGGAATTGGGATATTGCGTCGTCGAAGGCTCCGTCCATAAATCCGTATGAATTTGCTGGTGAGACCACGGCATCGAATTTTACTTCGGTGGGAAGTTTGGCTAGAGAGCATTCGTAGATTTTGAGGATTGTGTAGTCATGGAGGTTTGGGAAGTACTTCTTTGTAGCATCTTGGAAAGCTTGGGAGGAGGACTCGAATCTGCAGAGGAGATTGATGTCTGGGAGTCGGGCTTTTGGAGTTTCTTTTTCAGAAGTTGGTATTTCGGAAGCCATTTTGATGGTATCTAGATGAGGTGAAATGATGATTGAGGTTGCTTTCACACTGATTGCCTGCTCATGGTATTTATACACCGCCTCAGTCATGCAAGGACTTCTGGCCTTTCAAAAGTTGCAGCCTGTTGTCGCAGTAAGGCCTCTCGTCACCCAATAATGCACGCCGGAAGTTTTACATTGCCTTAGAGGCTATCCGGTGTCTCGATTCGAGATTGTCCGTGTACACAAGGTGAAGATGAGTACTTCGGCGAGAAAACACCAAATCGAGGAGTCGTAGATAGATATGGTCACGTGCACCCGAAAATCCAAGTTCAGATTAGCAAGCAGACTCTTTCTCATCAATAACCATCAACAATGCCGTTTGGTCTGTTCCTCCATGAAAACTACTCTCTAGCTTGCCGTGCGTGCAGTTCCATTGTGCAGCAGTAATCTCACGAACTCCTACGACTCTCCAACAGTGAGCTCATCCATTCAGCTACCCTGTCTCTACGAAGCTGGCCTTTTCTATTTGACAAGGCAGTCCATAATTTCCTAGAATAGTTTCTATTTCGAATTGCCAGGAATCTATCGCTGATTCAGAAGTTGTGGTTTTAACCTTCACCTCTTGCGTTCATGAAACCTCTCACGAATTCTGGATCTTCAATGTCAGGTGGATAAGTCACTGATCTGAATCTCGAATCTTTGGAATTTCCCCGTCTGTATCCTAGCTTATCAGTACATACCATGCGACCCGAAGATTGATCAGATACCAAAACTAAGAACGTGGCCTCCCTGCCTTAATGGTTCTTATTCACATCAAGCTTTCGCTAAGCTCATGATCTTCAGCTGGGCAAATTCTCTCGCTCCGGTACAAAGAGGAGAATTGATGTGCTCCGAATTTCTGGTCGGCGCGCAAATTGAATTGAGCAAATAACAGCTAATCAAAACCCTGTTCCGATAGTTCACCAATTCCAATGTCGCAGGTATACAACCACGGTATTGACATAGAATTTGCTCTGAACGAAGATAATTTGAATTCGGACGACGGTGGATAATTCCTCCTAAGCAAATGAATAGGCTGAGTATTTCGAAATGTCACGGTTTCTTAGTATAAAGAGCAGTCTTGGGGGAACTCGTTAGAAGGGAAGGCAAAGAGCATGGATCACTACAAGGACGAAGAAGCTGGGGTTTGCCCAGCGCCCCATCTATCGAAGTCTATGGACAGTGAATATGATATGCCTTACCGACAGCACTCGCGAACATTTTCGCATGCCGGAAAGGTCATCTTTATGGCCGCAGGTCTATCACTGGCCTTGATTGGGTTTTTAGCAAAAGATCATGTCAACGCAGCCTTACCAGCAAGTATTGCACCGAAGCTGAACATACCGTCGTTTCAAACTTTCACACACAGCAAACGGTCACAGGCTGCAAATGTGTGTACTTCTGAGCTCTGCCAAAGCTACGCAAGTCAAATCAAGGCGAACCTGGCAAAAAATTACACTGCGATTGATCCATGTGTGGACCTGGACATGTATGCCTGCCAAGGATGGCGAGACACTCACGATTTTCGACCGGAACAAATTGGTATGTCTCCTTGACGGTTCAAGGTCTACAAAGCAAGCCCTTATGACATTCTAACGATTCTTGATAGAAATTGGGACCTTCACCACGATGGAAGACAACAACCAGAATCTCATGCGACGAATTCTGGAATCCCCTTATGATGAGACTATGACTCTTGCGGCAGACTTGAGAACCGTCGACAAAGCCAACTTCAACAAGATGCAACTAGCATATAACTCATGCATGAATGAAGATACTGCCAAAGCATCTGGTATGGCTTCTCTACAGAAGATACTTGCAGAGTTCGAGAAGCAGTACCCCGCAGCTTCACCGAGTGGAGGCTCAAAGGTCAGCAACAAGGAGGATTTGACCAATATTTTGTTGTGGTTGACACAGCATATGTTCAGTGAGCTGGTCAGCGTCCAGATTCTGGTAAGTTTCAGTTACACGAACGATTTAGTTTGGATTTGTCTCACGTCTATCAGACCAATCCAGCGAATCGAGCGGAAGTCGGAATATATCTGTCAGGCGAAGATGATGCAGATCTCACGAAAGAAGATTTCAAAAAATCGGCGACGCTGAACAACTACAGCAAAATGATGGCCGAAATGATGGAGACTGTACGATCAGGAAAGCCGGGGTCCAAACCTGACGCGAAAGCTATAGCAGCAGCCAAGAAAATCACCGACTTCCAAGGCAAGATTTCGAAGATTGTCCCAGATCAAGAAGCGTTGAACGATCTCACAGTAAGTCCGGTTGATAACAGAATGTGCATTATTCTTGTCATAATGACTCTTGCTAGGGCCCATTTACAGTTATGTCCCCTGCTGAACTTGACAACTTGGTCCCTACAATCTCAATATCCAGTTTTCTCCAGAAGCAAGCACCCGCTGGTTACACAATTACTAAAGTCAATGTATATACCACGAGCTATTTCAAGTCACTAGCGTCAATCCTAAAAACGGCAGACCGAAAGACGTTGCACGACTACTTCGAATGGGGGCTCGTGAGAGCTCTTCTTGATGGCCTACATAAGGATTTCACGGCTCCGCTGCTCGAATTTAAGAAGAACAGGGGAGCTAAAGAGGCAGCAGAAGCAACCTTGGAGCGTTGGAGAGTTTGCTTGGCCGAAATCGATACCGAACTTGGATGGATTGAGAGCGCTTTCTTCGTCCAGCGTGCTTTTGGCAAGGAAGGCAAAGACCTTGGTGAGCGAATCATTGGAGACATCAAAGATGTCTATATTGAAAAACTGAAGAGCCCTACCTGGCTGTCCGACATCGCGAAAACTGCGGCTGTTACCAAAAGTAAGTTGAACATGCCATTATGCATAAAGCTTAGCTGACACTCAGCACAGTCAAGAACATGAACCTCAAGATCGGCTACTCAACAGCCTCCCCTAACGTTCTAGATCCAAAGTCAATATCAGACTGGTACCGCGGCATGAAAATCTCAGACAGCCATTTCTCAAACATGATCGAGTTCAACAGATTCAAGTACAGCATGAGCTGGAACGACCTCTCCAAACCCGCCGACCTAAAAAGATGGCCCGCAACTATGGTCTCAACGGACGGCGGTTACGACCCCCTCTACAACGAAATCACATACCCAGCGGGTTATATGCAACTCCCTGGATTCTCAACTGGCCTCCCAGAATACATCTCCTATGGCGGTCTCGGCTCATCAGCTGGCAACGATATCCTCCACAGCTTTGATCGAAATGGCTCTAAGTATGATGCGGCAGGAAAACCAACAACAGGCTGGGATACCAATACCCAAACCGCCTACTCAAAAGCAACAACCTGTTTCATAAACCAATACAACGGCTATTCCATCCCCAACAACCCCTCAACCCTTCCACCCCTAAAAATAAACGGCACACTCACCCTCGACGAGAACGTCGCCGATACCGCCGGTCTCTTGACAGCCTACACGGCGTGGCAGAAGCGCGAGAAGGCGAATCCAGGGCTGGCACTTCCGGGGTTGGAAAGCTATACGAATGAGCAAATGTTCTTTTTGTCTTTTGCGACGAGTTCGTGTGGGAAGAGGAGGACGGCAGATCAGATTAAGGTGTTGCCGACGGATGTGCATAGTCCAGGAAAATTTAGGATTAATGGGGCTGTTGCGAATTCGGGGGCGTTTAAGAAGGCGTTTAATTGCAAGGTTAAGACACCGACTTGTGAGTTGTGGTGATGAGGGTGTGGCGTGGAAGATTCAGTAGAGGTGCTGGCTTTGTGGTCGGCGATTGAGAATAGTTGGGATCTTCAATTTGACGGGATGTAACATTTTTTGCCTCGACGATTTTATGGGTTTCAGACTGTCAGATCTTGGGCATACTCAATCAGGTACTGAATATTGTTAAGCATTATCATAGTAATATAGGCAAAGGACCACAACTAAGCCATCAATTCCATCCCTTGACACACATAACGCTCAACTCGGTTTCTCTTCCTTCAAAGTCCTGTACAATCACCCAACTTTCCACATCAACCCTCCAACAATCCCATCAACAAGCCTTGTCGTCATCTCTAAGCTAGGATCGTGATCCACATGCACCTCAGCAACACTCATCCCAACGACCTTCTCACTTCGCAAAAACACTCTCACAGCCTCCATCGTCTCTGCGAACCCCAGTCCCGTCAAACTAGGCACGTTTCCTAAAGGAAACTCGCCCGGATCAATAACATCGACATCTAAATGAACGAGTATGTTATCAACTTTGCCTTCCATCCAGGATGAAGCCTTTTTGGCACTTTCGATTGGTGCGGCTTGGATGGTGGAGGAAGTCAAGACACGGTAGTTGTTGTCGAGGAGGTAGGAGAGGTGTTCTCTTTTATTTGCTGGGGATGAAGTGTTCAGGCCGAAGAGGAAGATGTTTTCGGGAGTTATGACGGCGGAGCCACCAGGGCGAGAGAAGGGCTTCATACATTCTAGGGCGCCGGATTTGAGGGTTAGATGTGTCAGGGTCATTCCTGCGATGTTGCCCGACGCCTCTTTGTCCAAAGGGGTGTAGAGATCGCTGTCTGCGTCTATGTAGATCAGGCCTATTGTTTTGCCTGTTTCGGACAGGTGGGAGGTGTAGGCTGAGAGAATCGGGGCCAGTAGAGACATTCGCCAGCGAGGATTAGTTGGAATGTCTTCAAGTCCTTGTCCTTTTCGGCGGGGTCATGTTTATCTACGGAGTTCAAAGCCGTGAGGACGGTTTCTTCACTTTGTGACATGCTTCGACAGTGCTGACTTCGTTTCGGGCGCCATTTGGTGAGCGGGTAGAGGGCTTCCAGGATCCGGTGTTCAAGGGTAAGGCTGTGAGTTCTGTTATTTTGAAGCCAGAGGACTCGAGCTTTTGATGAAGACCTGCTGATTTCAAGGCCGATGGAGCTTTTGATTTGCCTGCGTGTACAGAACCGATATCAAAGGGAACGTTGATGATGTTGATGAATTTTGTCATTGTTTTTGGAGATGGTTTGAAGGTTGAGTAGATGAAATGGTTGATAAATTACCACTGTACGTTATTTCTTATTCTTTTTATTCCAAAGAATTGAAGAAAGTTCATCGCTAAAGGAATATGTCGATTTGGATAGCAGTCTTGAGTGATAGAGCCTCGTAGTTACAATCCATTCCATCATCTCAATCGCTACGCCCTGTCATCAAGGAAGTACCAAAGGGCGTATAAAGGTCGTCAATGCCAGAAAGCTGGATCTCACTGATAAGCAGACAGCTGACGAGATGAGCGTCCTGGTTAGCCAGAATCTTCAGACACGGAAAGAAGTGAATATCAGTAACGAAAGCAGAATATCTCAAGTCCTAAGGGCAAGCTTCTTCTACTATGGCTAGACTTTTGGTCACACAGCGTTGCTATTGGCCGGACGTCGAAGCTGAAAAAGGGAATCATTTGCCCGGATGGAACGACGGGAGACGGATGATTGGTGACGGGTCGAGTATGGTGATTGGAAATATGTCGCACTTGTTTGATGGAGTGCCCCTATGCTGGAGTGATGTTGTCTTCTTGAATATGAAGAGGTGGGTGGGTATCGCTATATCGACAAAGTGCTTTTTCGAAGGAATCGGACAAGGGATGCGATGCGACTGCGAGGTACACGAGAACAAGGTACAGCCAGTTACCCCTTCTCTCCTGCATAACGACCAAACCCATTGACCACTGAACACTGAACACTGAACTGAAAAATCTTGAGGCAGCGGAAAAGCAACTTCAATTCGGCCATCTTCACCAACCTCCCCACTTCCTCCCACAACAAGTTGATCTTCTTTCCTTCACCACCAAACAACATACAACAATGGCTCCTCCGGCCTTCAAACCTCTCACCATAACCCCCGTGTCCTTCTCCCTCACTGAAGGCACAAACATTCCTGCACCTCTAGACTCACCTCCACATACTCCAAGGCCGCCCACTTCAGACGGAGGGCCCCTTACCTCACACCCAACAACACCCAATGGCACCTCCAAGATGCCGGGCGCGTTCCCTCCATCACCAGCCTCAGGCCCCGTGCCCGACACCAACAGCAAGCTACCGACAAGTCCGCAAAACGGCCACTTCCTCTCCCCCGCCACCTCACCTACCGCCGAAAAGAAACGACCTTCCTCTGTCCGCCGCCTCCTCTCTCTCCGATCCATCCGCGGCGAAAAGGACAAACATCAACAATTCGGCACGCTGAACGGCAATGGCTCATCCAATTTCGATCCATCGTCGCGTCCCGGCTCGCCGTACACAGTCATGAGCAACGAGACCAATTTCTCGGGCGGGAGCCTACAGAAGAAGCGGAACAGTGCATGGTTCGGCACCACGAGGCGGAAGAGTGGATTCTTCTCGGGAAAGATTGATCAAGGGTCTGTTATTCATGAGGGTGGTGCTGTACAACCTGTTCAAAGTAAAGGCCCGCCTCCACCTACCTTGCCTGAGTTTCATCAATTCGGAAGTCTGGATGGAGCGCTGGACAGTGACATGGGAGCCGAGGATATGTTCAAAGATATCAAGTGAGTGGCAAGAACCATCACGAAGCATGACGCTATCGAAAAGAGATGGCTTTGGACACGCGCACTTTCATTATCTCTACACTCGGGGCACGGAAGCGACAGCACTTCCTTTTGGTTAAGAGAGGAAGCGGAAAGCCTGATATTGCGCATGCGATGCGAATAACAGAGACGGTGGTTTGTGGGCAAAAGCAGGATTGGCGGATTTAATTGCATCTAAGAAGTGGAAAGAGATGGTGGCAGGCAGGCCGGCCGGCAGGACACGATCGCATACAGTGCATATACCCTTTGTTTTTTGTTATTATCATTTCTCTCACGATTGCCCCCTTCACCATGGAGGTGGCAGGAAAGAGAAGAAAAAGTTTTTTCCTATTAGGTCTCAAAGGATTCGGCATTCATCCAGCATCTCTTAGCAGTACGCAGGCTCGTTCTCGAGGAGCTCTTGCTCGTTTGTACCACCACCAACCACCCCTCGACATACTTTGTCTTCTCGAGTGGGAGGCACCGTTTTGAAATGGGAATTTAGTAACACTCTGGTTTCAGTGAGCAGCAGGCAGCAGGAGTGGTACATATTCCGTATGTCTGTAGAATGGAAAGAAATCAAAGTTTCGTCAAGTCTCTGCTAGTCGATAAATCGAGTCCGCTTCTATCGATAAACCGCGTCGCCGTACAATTTAAACGTTAAAACCCCGTTTTGTGAGGCCGCCTAGGTCCCTGATTTCGGTAACGGGTACGTACCCGTTCGGGAGTCAACCATTGGCAAGCTCGGATCGGATAGGAAGTCTAGAAGTTGAAGTTGACAATCTTCTTTACTCGTTACTCGCCGAGTCTGTAGAGTGATGAATCGCTTGAGTTTAGACCAAAAAAAAAAACGTGAGTGAAGAAATGCTAACATACACACTCAGCAAATCATTCATCAAAAACATTTTTCAAAAGAACATCATCTCATCGTTAATAATCTATTTATCTATCCAATAACATCCACTATCAATACCCTCACAACCACTACGCGCTCACAAAATCGTCGAAGGTGGTGCAGGAGCAGGCTTGTTAGGTTTAGGC
This sequence comes from Venturiaceae sp. KMAF11, assembly GCA_023078705.1. Classification (NCBI taxonomy): domain Eukaryota; kingdom Fungi; phylum Ascomycota; class Dothideomycetes; order Venturiales; family Venturiaceae; species Venturiaceae sp. KMAF11. The sequence continues at coordinate 1,859,679 of JALGOQ010000009.1, forward strand.
CTTCCACTCAACATATCCACCAGATCCTTAAGCCCCATCCAAAACTCATCCTTAGGCCTCCTATGCTTCCAATCTGTCTGCTCGTCCTCCACCTTCTTCATACTGGAGAACTTGACCTTGGCGCCCAAAATACCAATCACGGCACAGCTCATAGGATCATCAGCAATTTCTTGTTTGCTCTTGCCAGCAAAGCTTTCAATGTGTTCCAAACTTCGTACTCCGAAACGGACACCTCGGACTCGGTCCATGGGGGATGGCTCTTTGCCTTGTTGGAAATGCCCTGGGATACCCACTCGAGCTTCGAAACGTCCTTTTGCCTCCTCTTTGATGATGTCGGAAATGACTTTTGTCGTATAAACCTTGGAGGCTTTCTCGTTGACGAGAATGATCTTGCCCGCACGGCTTTGACCCTTATCCCTGGAGAATATGTCTCTGAGATGGTCAATGTCTTTGTCCAGCATCTTGATGTTGATGCCTTCTTCTGGCGTGTACACTGCAAGTGCGCCTGTGGAGAGACCGGCCATCGTAGCAATGTATCCTGATTCTCCACCTTGCGTTTCGACGACAAACACTCTTCTTCGTGATGACGAGGCCGACTGCCTACAAGTGTCACAGTATTCGATAAGTGCGTTGAGACATGTATCGCTTCCTAGTGAATATTCTGTGCCAGGAACATTGTTGCTGACCGTGGCCGGGAGAAGGACGATGGGAATCTTGAAGGCATCGTGCTGCTCGCGAGCTTTTCGTAGGAGACTGGTTGAAGCGAAGGCCTCAAAGCCACCAACGATGAAGAGAGCCTGGATCTTGTACTTCTCAAATACCTTTGCCACGGTCGGCATATCTTCGTCGGGTAGTGTGCGATTGGTGCCAATTTCGGAGCCTCCTTTGCTTGTCCAGGATTCTGCGTCGAGCCAGGTTGTTTCGCGGACTGAACCGATTGGCTCATCACTGTGATGACGGATGAGTCCGCTAAAGCCATTGTGCATTGCCACAGGCGTATGCCCACGGGCAAAGCAGTACGCAATGGCAGCACGAGTGGCAGCGTTCATACCTCCAGCTGGTGCACCAACGTGGATAATTCCCACTCTCAAACGCTGGTCTGCTGGAACTTTGTGATCCGGCTTCTTGACGGAGTTGGTAATCTCAAAAGCTTTGTAAAACTCGCCAAACTCTGCATCTCGAAGATTCATGGCTCTTTTAAAGTCCTTTGCTTCAATAGCCTTGGCCACTTCTTGTGTCAGTTCGACGGCCTTGAGAAGTGGATTGCGGACAATCTTGTTCTCAATGATGGAAATAACGGGACTTTCGGTCTCTGGTGTGGCCTGAAGAACTGCGTATACCGCTTCTGCTCCCTGCATGGTGCTCAACCAGCGGTCGTATGCACAAGGAGCTCCTCCACGCTGGACGTGACCCAATGTGGTAACCCTGGTGTCCAAACCGAGATCATTGGTGAGGAGATCCTTGATCTCGTTGGGCGTAATCTTCTTTAGATCGAGGTCGTGAGCACCTTCAGCAATCATGACAATTGTAACCCGCTTGCCCATTTCTCTGTGCTCTTGGATGAGGTCACACATGTCCTTCTTCCACCCTCGTGGTGGTGGCTGTTCTGGGATGAAGAGGAAATCGGCACCAACGCTAATGGCAGACATGAGTGCCAGCCATCCACAATGCCTGCCCATGACCTCCACCACGAAGGCCCTCTGATGTGATTGTGCAGTGTCGTTGATGGAGTCCACGGATTCGCATATGCGGTGTAGGGACGAGTAGGCGCCTATGGTTGCGTCGGTGGAGGACATGTCGTTATCGATTGAGCCAACCAAGCCGACGATATTGAGAGTCTCGAAGCCCTTGACCTGCTCGACCGTCAAGACATTGGTGTCGACGAGCTCTTTCAGCAAGCCTGGCCACTCCTTGCGGAAAGTGTCAGCCCCAGTCAAGCTGCCATCTCCTCCAATGACGATCAAGGCGTCCATTCCATGGAGGATCATGTTCTTCGCAGCTGTCAATCTACCGGGTCGTTGTCTGAAAGGCATGCACCGAGCACTGCCAATAAGAGTTCCTCCTTCTGACAGATATCCACGGACGTCATCCCATTCCTGCTTCTTGATCTTGTCGCCTCCAAGGATCAGACCATCGTAGCCTTCGTAGATGCAATATGCTTCACAGCCAAGTTTGATGGCCATTCGCACAACTGCTCTGACAGCTCCGTTCATGCCGGGAGAGTCTCCTCCACTGGTCATGACTCCGATTCTCTTCTTCTTGCCCTCTAGGGGCGGCGGCACCTGTTGGTTGGGCTCGGTGGGAGCCATTGTTGAGCTTGCAATTGAGCACTTTGTTTGGCTGAAAGTGTGGTGAGAACGTTAGGGAAAGGAAACGGGAATGGAAGGTGTGAAGGATCTGAGTAGGTTATGAATGCAATCAAGGCGAGTTATCAGCCATCGTGCTTGGGAGGTATCCCCATGATATGCAGAAAATCCCCAAGCGCCCAAGCTTGCTCAAAGCTGGAGCTACCCCACTATGAGATAGAGTTTTGATAACGATCCATACCACCAACATTCACCTCACTTCACCTCTATTCCCTTCAAATACAGGCCTAATTCAAGACAAGCGAGCCGAAAACTTCGACATCATTCCAATAACGAAAATTTCAAAATTGACGCAGCAAAGAAGACTATCTCGGAGGACGAAAACATCTGCTCTTACGGGAAGCGAGTGGGATGCAAGATTCATGAGAGAACTGCACTGAAATGGCCAACAGCCAGGTAACCAATGGCTGCTGAGGATTGAAAATTTCGAAAGAGGCATTTTCAATCCTCGATGCCCCATATGACGCATCATGCATCTTCTGAGGCTGTGTGGGGTGTCTTCAGCCTCATTCCCTCGTGGCATCGAAAGAAAAGACTCATATGCGCTATAATTTTTACCCGCAGCCATTCAGACATCACCCTTTCGACAATCATACCACAGCTGGGCCATCAGTTACCATAGGATGGGAATATACGTCACATTCTCAAGTTCAGATCGAAGGCAATCAATTCCTGGCAGTTTTATTTTTTTGATCTCCAGAAACTCTGAGATTGAGAGTGCTCTTAAAAAAGAACGTGTTCTCCATGACATGCTGTCCGACAGGAACCGATAACCGATTCTTTATCAATACCAGCAGATTCCTAGAAGTTTATAGAAAGTAAACTTCAGAGATTCCCCAAACCCTTTTCGGAATATGAAGCCCTCGAAGTCAAGGAGTTGAAGGCCTGACTGTTACACCTCGAACTGATGACACCTTCACATTGATTCGTAACTTTAGTTGGCTTATTTATATACAGAGCTTTTTGAAAATCTACAAACACAAAGTCCCAGAGTGATATGGGCAGTTCGCTAGCGCGCGAAATGCGACACGCTACCATAGTAAATAAAGCATTGAGTTTGAAACAAAGCGATTAGACCACACCTACGCAATCACGCCCTGATCCCGAAGTGCTTTGATCTCGTCCGAACCCATCCCCAAAAGCCCCCCAAGGACTTCGTTCGTGTGCTGTCCGAGAGTGGGTGGCGGAGTCCTGATACTCGGTTTCGAGAAAGAGTATTTAACAGGTGTATTGACCAACTTCATGGGCCCACAGGCAGGATGCTCCACTTCGGTGACCATGTTTCGAGCGATTGCTACGTTATGTTAGTCTCTTTGCTTAAAAGTCAACTTCCGCGTAAACATACTATGTTCGTGATTCAAAGTACTCTGAACATCGTTAATTGCGGCATAAGGCATGCCACTGCCCTCGAGAACTTCTAGCCATTCCTTTGTTGTCTTCTTTCTGGTGAGGCCCTCGATCATTTTCTCTAATTCGGACCTGTTCTTTACTCGCACATTGTTGGTGGCAAAGCGGGAGTCCTGTGCCCACTCGGGCTTTTCCAGCCTTTGACAAAGAACACCAAAAAGACGATCGTTTCCACCTCCAAGCAGAATATCACCGTCTGCAGTTTTGAATCCTCGATACGGGACAATAGAAGGATGTGCTGTTCCCCATCTTCCAGTATCCTTTTCACCGCTAATCAAAGCAGAGCTGGCTATGTTGGCCAACGAGGCGGTTTGGCAATCGCTCAGCGAAACGTCTATGTGCTGTCCACGCCCAGATCGAATTCTGCCGAGCAGAGCTGCCATGATGGAGTTGGATGTGTATAATCCTGTTGTCAAATCCGTAATAGCTACGCCAACTTTCACTGGTGGTCCATCTCGCGAGCCTGTAATGTGCATCAAGCCAAACTCGGCTTCGACCATAACATCGTAACCAGCTCGATTGCTGTATGGTCCTGTCTGACCGTATCCGGTAATGCTAGCATAGACAAGACTTGGGTTGATTTCAGACAATGTCTTGTAATCCATGCCATACTTTTTCAACGCACCAGGGAGATAATTCTCAACTAAGACATCGCAGTCTTTTGCGAGTCTGTGTAGAATATCCACACCTGCTGGATGGGCGAATGACAGGCCGACAGATTTTTTGTTTCGATTCACCTTTGCAACCAATCAGCCAGAACTCCCAATTCCAATTTAAGCCAAACATACCGACAGAAAATACGCGCTTTCTCCAGGTCCTTGGTGATCAGAACTATTGTATGTTGCGTACGGTGGGCCCCAAGCTCGTGTATCATCCCCACGAACGGGATGTTCGATCTTGATGACTTCGGCCCTTGAATCTCGTCAGCTTGTATTCAACTTCCACCAACCTCAGAGGAGGTGGTCCATACAGGGCAGCTCAATTGCCATACCCAAGATCTCCGAGTATTTGCGTGCAGTAAGGCTAGAATGGCGGAGATTAGCACGGCTATAATGATTGTATGTTAAAGTTTGACCTACACCAGCGAGCACCCTGGTCATGTCCAAGACTCGAATGCCGGAGAGAGGGAGTCTATCCACTTCCGGGCTTCTTCCCACACTAGCAAAGGTCCTCCGCCATGGTGTCTTTAGGCGATTTAGGGCCCGTCTGGCTTCTCTTGGGAACGACATTGTTCCTTTCAGGCCCTGTGTGAAAGGTCACAACAAAAAGTATCTCGAACGCGGAAGAGGAGACTCCGCTTTCGGCTTCGAGTCGATTTCCCTTGTTTTGAAGCCGAGAGCCGACGGGACGGATCCTGGATGCCATTTTTGTCTCGAATCGTAATCATTGACAATCATCTAGAGATCCACTCGCCCCGGGTGGAGACGATATATAGATCAATATGTCTGTGACTACTTCTCCCAGCAAACACCTTGTACTCCCCGATCTCCATCGTGTCGCCGTCCGCAAGCACCAATTGTCTTTCCCATATCCCCGGATTACTCTACCTCGTGCCTGCATAACCTTCATCTATCACCAACCTTCACACACGTCAACCCACCTGGCATAGAGTGACCTAAAGATAGGCCTCAGCTGGACTTAAATAGCAGGACTCGACTCGAGCTGGCTTTTTCTTAAGCAAAAACAACACTCCACGCCGCCCAATGCCTCACAGAAATTTTCTGTGAAGAGTGGAGAGTCATCACCAAATCTATACAACATGTTTACCGGAATCGTAGAGATCCTTGGGAGTGAGTTGATTTACTCTTCATTATTCTAATGTAACATGACTAACTCATACAGCCGTCTCGAAGCTTGAGAAGCTCGACAAGACTGCCAGCGGCGGTGGCGGAACCTCGTTGACCATCTCTGGAGCCGAAGAGATCCTCGGAGACTGCCATGAGGGCGACAGCATCTCAGTCAATGGCACCTGCCTGACTGTTACCGAGTTCGACAAGACCACCTTCAAAATCGGCATTGCACCCGAAACGCTTCGCCGTACAAACCTAGGATCTCTCAAGGAGGGATCAAAGGTCAACCTCGAGCGAGCGGTATCCGCACACACACGCATGGGTGGACATTTTGTTCAAGGCCACGTCGACACGGTCGCCAAAATCCTCGCCATTACACCAGACGGCAACGCGAAGACATTCCGTTTCCAGCCTCGCGACAAGTCCTTCCTCCGATATATTGTTGAGAAGGGGTTTGTTACTGTCGATGGCGCAAGCTTGACAGTGACAAAAGTGCAGGATGGTCCTGACGGGTGGTGGGAGGTTATGCTTATTGCGTACACTCAGGAGAAGGTTGTCACAGCCTCCAAAAAAGTTGGAGACGAGATCAACTGCGAGGTGGATATGGTAGGCAAGTACGTTGAAAAAAACGTAGCGGCATACTTTGAAGACGGTGCCGGAGAGAGTGGCATTCTGGACAAGATGATCACCAGGATTGTAGAAGAAAAGCTCAAGGCGGCGACTCAGTCCAAGGGTTGGCTTTTTGGCTTTCTCGGGTGGTAGATAGTGATCTCTGTGCCAGTCGTTGCATTCGCTTCACTTTCTGCGGGACAGCTTCATTGAGTCAGGCCGCTGAGGTGTGGGTTGGGCGTCAGCGCTCAACGAGGCGAAGCAAACAGGCAGATATAATTATAAAGCCCAAACATCCTTTTCTACCTTCGCATGTTCCTCATTCTTGATTTGCTTCGCACCATTACATTTGGTTTCCGTGTCTCTCGATTACAGAATCTAGATGGTAACCAGTCGGCCCATCAATTCTGTTTTCAGCGCATACAGCTGATTTAGATACAACATTGTCAATTTCGGTCAGGAGGCGATAAACTCCTGGCAATGTTATTCTTGGATTCGCCAGAAACTTTTAAGACCATCTTCTAGGGTTGAGAGTGTGCTTCCAGTCTCCAACAGCTACTATTCATCGATCATGCCCCTCTTAGAAAGCGAACAGAATCGGTGGCCCAGATCACCGATTTGTCCTCAACAAGGATGAACTTTTTCCTATTGCCCTTTTTGCCCAGGAACATCATAAAAGAGAGTTCAAGGGGATTTGCAGCCGTCGAATTAATCCAAAGACTGATTAATGACAAGATGCTAGGAATCGTTACCGCATCTAAATCCATCCCTTTGAAGCTAGGTTCCGCCGTCGCTGCCAACTCAGAGCTCACAGGACCATTTCTCAACCATCTTCACTCCAACTGCTTTCAAATTCGCATTTTCCTTCTTCTTTCTTCCAAAAGTCCATCTCTAATCAGCTTACACAATGGCGAGAAACATTAGTTGACATTCAGAGACCTCGGATCAACCTCGTGTCGTGCATATGCAAAGCCAACGCATAAAGTCTGCACAAGATCAGTAGACACGTCAATTGAGCCTCAGACCGGTCGGACGGGCTAGCGCATGCTAGTCAATTCTTTGCCATCTCATGTTGGCGTTTTTGACAATTTTGCTACCAACCACAACTCCATACCGGCCCAATCTGGGGACAGGGCGTCCGCGCCTCTGAAGGAGGAACAAGCTACACCCAGCAAAGTGACTGGAAAACAACAAGATGGCCCAAACGCTGCTCCGCTCGGCGGCCGAGTGCGATGAAACTATGGCCGGCTTGCAGGTCTTCCTAGACCACATACCCGCACTCGAACCTGAAATCCGCGAATGTATCGAAGACCTTCTCGAGATCTCAGAGGAATTCAGAGAACTGGAACTGGAAATTTCGAGTCTGCAAGCAGCAGATCCAGAATATCAAAGACACTATAGACGACTTTTGGAAGATATAAAATTGAACCTTCGAAGTTTGCAGTATACCATCCGCAACGTTCGCGGAATGTTCCGCGAGACTCGACATGAGAAGTATTCTGGGGCACGACCATACCGAAGAGCTTGGGAAGATCTCGAGGACCTGTTCAAAGTTAAGCAAAGAGGCCCTTCGTTGCATGCTCGGCTCGAGACAATCAACATATTTCTTCAAAATGTACTTGCTGCGTTGAGAAAGTAGGGAAACAACTCATGTCATCATTAAACAAAGCAAACTAATAACCAAGTAGTGAACCCGTCGATCCCGAGGACATTAGGAATGATCGAAGACGAGTTCTCGAATTATTGCGGAAGCAGGAGTCCACAATCGAGCAATCCTTCGCTGGCTTGTCGTTTCAAGAACCACAACGTATGTTGGTAACTTTGTTGCTGGAGTCTATCAAGTGCTGATATCTTGCAAGCAGATTGGACTCAAAGACACCCTCTGCCCAACCTCCGCACCAATTATCCTCCATCTCGAAGCACTAGATCAGACGATTCGGACGGACTACCACGGCCTCCTGCTCCAGAGCCTCCCAACCCTAACCACTGGACTCCACTTTCACCAACATTGTCCAATTCCTCGGACCAGACCTTCTCGTCATCCCGTACATGGACCAGCACTTCATCAGCGGGGCGAGCTCAGATCTCGCACTGGGGTACGAAGGTCTTCGATGGCAAGCATGGCTCCTCTTACTTTCACACTCCAGGGGAGGTTACTATGTGTTTTGGAAAGGCAGAGTTTCCTGGAATTGTGGATCGTCTCGCTGCCGAGTCCTTCTTGGAAGTTGTTCGACTTCCTTTGGATGCAACCAGGTTCTATGCCAAATTATACTGGCGTCCGTCAGATCATCGTGCTCGAATTTTGCTCAGTACCAAGGATACATCGAAGATCCCAATCCATTACTGTATTCCCTTGACTGCCCTGAAACTCACACGCAGAGGGTCGAATCTGCAACTGTGGCGTGTCGACAGAGAAACCAAGGAGTTCGAGCTTTGGGCGAAACTTGGGTTCATGGTTTACGAGCAGTTAATCCTCTTCTACTGCGCATTTACAGCCATGAAAAAGCAAGACTGGACCAAATTTCCCGACGAGCTCTGCGACAAATTCCACCGCCGCGAGCGCAGCGAAGAAAAAGAAGAGTTTTCTGGCGAAATAAAAGACGACAATTATCTTCATGCCCTGCGAATCTATGTCGATAAAGACTCGGGTGGCATCCGACTCGAAGCTAGAGCAAGAAGGGGAGCCTTCACTCAAACTCCCATCTGGACGGCTTTTATTCATGGCAAGATCGACAGAGCTGCTTGGATTAAGCCATTAAATTCGAAGGTTATACAGCTGGACAATATACATCCGTATGTTCTATGCCATAACTACTCGCCGCCCAAGGGAAAGACTGGGAAGTTTCGGTTGCAATTCACTTCCTCTGAAGGTAGGAAAGCTTCATGTATCTCGGATTGAACAACACCATCTCGTCTTCCTCCCCATCTACCTACCTAAGTATAGCTCGTACCACCCTCTTGAACTGATTGCTTTGAATACTCTCTTTTCACATTCTCTCTCCTGCCACAATGCTAACACCGCTTTTAGACGCAACAATGTTCATGGACCGAATAAACGACCTTGCCAGAACATGATACAACACACACGATACGACCATTACGATATCACGATTGAATGTACGATTTCACGATTAACGGCCTACCATTCATTTCTTCCTTTTGATCAATGACCTAACGAATTACAACGACTTACGACCCCCTGACGAACCGGAACGGCAACAGATGATACCCACAATTGAAGGCAACAACGATTTCAAAAATTGGGGGTATCTGGACCACGGGAACTGGTAGGTAGCATTAGCGTGGACGTTTTGGATTTCTTCTTCGATGGTTCTTTCTTCTTTATTGACATGTTAGGTAATTTGATAGCGTTGATTCTCGTCATTCAAGCGTTTTCTTCCAAACACAATGGATATTGTAATATGTTCAAATTCTGCGTGTGTGTAGCACACCACACGCTCCTCTTCGCTAGCTAATCACCCCTCCACTCTATGATGTGAATCAAACAACTCTCCTAGTCAACCGCCTGTTCTCTCTCTTCCGCCTGACCTTCATAGCCTCCCTCCTCCTCTTCTTCCAAGCCCGATTATTATCGCCCCTATTCTCCCAAAACCACTTTGAGAACTCCGTCTCCTCCCCGTCCTCTCCCTTCGCATCACGAACTCCTAACCCATTGCGATAGCCAACTTCTGGTTCATCCTCCATAACCTCATCTTCTTCCTCTTCCTCATCCTCTTCATCGTGCCTTCCCAACGCCGCAGAAAAGGAAAATTTGCGGTTTACGGCCGCGGTATCGGGTGTAGGAGCTGGTGAACGGATGCTTCTCCATTCGAGATCTTGCCGTGTACCTGGTGTTTTTGGAACTTGTAGTGTGTCCGTGGTGTCAGGTTCTTCCTCGTCTTCTGCGAAAAAATTGAATGTCGTGGTTATTGGTGGAGGTTTTGCGGTTGATGCGGAGGGTTGTTGGTCTGAGATTGCGGGCGGAGGTGGGCGTTTGAAGAGGGCTTCTAGGGGGTGAACCTCTTTCTTCTCGGGTGTTTTTGTCTCTGGATTTGGTTGCAGAGATTTTGTTGATTCGGCGTCTGACTCCGAGTCTGCTTCTGAATCCGAGTCCGAGGAGGGATCAGAGGATGAGGCTGATTCTGAGGAGCTTTCTGGTTCCGGCGTTGGTGCTTTCTTGCTCTTTTTGGGCTTTGTGTCTGGTTGTGGTGTTGCCTCTTTGGCCTTTTTCTTTGCAGCAACCATCTTGCTCTCCATAGCCTCCAAACGTAATCTTTTTGCTCGCTGAAACTCTGTCTCCTCTTCTATAAGATTCCCATCCTCATCCACCCATCCCTTGCCCTCAACAAACTCATGTGCAACCTTTGAACTCTTATCAACACTTCCACTCTTCAAGAAACTAGCATGCTTAGTCGTATTCGAGAATTCATGCACCACAATCTCCTTCTTCGACCTATTCTTATGCTTCTTCGCTTTCTTCGCATCGTCGGCGGCTAAAGTGACACCAGGAGGAAGCTCGGTGCGAAAGAGACACTCAGGCTCAGTCGTATACTTTGAAATCTCCCTCTTTCTCTTTTCGTCCTTCTTCACACCCTTCTCTTTTCTATCCTTTTTATCGCGGCGGTCTTTGGATTTGTCTGCGACTGTCTCGGTCCAGCCTCTCTTCACTTTTCTTCCTTCAGGTAGCACAACACCGTCAATCTCCCCATCGTCCTTCTTCGCCTTCTTTGGTTTCTTTTTCTTTGGTTTCTCGTCCTCGACTGCTTCTTCCTCGTCGGCCTCAGTGGCTTTCCTCTTCTCTGGCCTCGCGTCCTCAATCCGAATCTTACTTCCTTTCAAAGTTGAGCCATTTAATTTCGTCTTCAGCTTCTGGGCAGCCATGGTTGGTAACTCGATGTATCCGTAGTTCTTTTCTGGGAAAGATTGTATATTATGGTAGGAGATCTCTGTAGCCTCTGGGAGCAGCGAGGGCGGAATGTAAGAATGTAGGAGGGCGGGTGAGAAAGGTGTTATGTGCAGACGGATACGGTCTGGAACTGGAATGGAGGAGGTCATGACTTTTGGAGAGCCATTGTGGGGAACAATTGAATTGAATGTTTGCGCGCGCGTAGAAAGTAGAGAATTGAATCTTGAACCTTGGGAAAATAAAAAAGTTCCCATATCACGTGGCTGTAGATCGCGGACTAGGACTACTCTGTATGACCTCGAGTTGAGCCTCAGAGGAGATGAGCTCACGAGAACGAAAGTTATTTGTCGAACATCCAAGGAGTAAAAACATCCAGATCCCTCTAAACACAATGGCTCCCCGAAGTCATCCACGTCTCCTCCTCATCCTCTTCACCCTCCTCTCCCTCATCAACATCTCCATAGCAGCTTGTAAGCTCAAGCTCCCCTCCCCCCTCCAACAATATCTACGTACTAACACAAACTCCCAGCCGCAACCTCCTTCTGCAAATGCACCTGCTTCGGCAACTCCACCATAATCCAACTCGACGGCACATCCCCCTCCAAACAATCCCTCCTCCTCGCAAACCGCGAAACAGCCAAAGCAGGTAGAGGCTCCTGTACAGATTGCAACCGCGCCTTTTGCAAAAACTATAATTTGCCAATTTGTAAAGAGGCAAAGGAGGAAGATATACTCACAACGTGTTTTCGTACGTCTTACCCTATTCCCAAGTCGAGAAATGTTATTTGACGCTAATTTGGTATATGTAGAGCGCGATTCAGCAAAAGATGAAGCCGTGGTCTTTATCTTTATATTCGCAACAGTTGGATTGTTAATTTATGCTGCCGTTAGGCCTTTTGTGGAGAAATGGGCCGTGGCTATGCGGGAGAGGAGAAGTTATATACCAATTTCGACCGCAGCTGGGGCGGATGAATCGTAGGAGTTGAACTTGTTTATTTTGGAATTTCCTGCTTGACTGACACCCTCATTGCGCCGTTGTAATGCCCGTCTATGATATGATTTACATGTGCCGCAACATATTGTACAGATGGACAAAGATCCCGCCTGCCCGCAACATCACCGCCGTAATGCCCAATCCGTCCAACTCTTTGTTGCTTTGGATGCTGAATCTGCTGCCTTTTCTCCTAGTTGATCCAACGGTCCACCCGATTTCGTCTTTGGTGTATATGCCTGGATAATATTCTGATCCGCGGGTCGCAAATCCAATCTTGCCTTCTCCTTCCCCTCCGCAACCTTTTCCTGCACAGCCTTCACAACACCTATTTCCTCCTTGTGCTCTCTACCGGTGATACCAGTAATACCCATCGTTCCGCCCCTCTTCTCCTCCTTCTTCTCCGTCCCAAATAAGCTCTCCTTCGCTTTTGCAAACATGCCTTTCTTCTGCACCTTCTCCGCTTCGGTCTCCTCCCTCAGTCTCTCCTGGTTTATAAGAAGGATCTGATCTTCGTTTGCCATGCCTTGTGACATTGCCAAACGGGCTGCCTGGAGATCGCGTTTATGCAATTCTTGCTGCACGACATACCACTCGTTCCTTTTACGGCGATTGTAAACTACCATGTCACCAAGGGAGATGGCTACTACAACACCTGCTATCGCTATTCACACAATCTTAATTAGCCCTATTCTCAAATGTCTACCCATGTTGAAGTACATACCAGTGAAGCCAATTAGACTCAGTGTAGTAAATCTATGCGCCCGATCTGCCCACACCCTTCCTCTTTCAATGATACGCTCGGCAGGACTCTCATTGGCAAGCTTGGCTTTCCGAGCTGCTTCGCGTAGACGGGCTACCTTTTGTAACGGGGTTTCGCCCGGGGGTGCTGGGCCGCCAATTGCTATCCGCGTGTTCTTGGGAGTGGGTTTTGCGGAGGCGACGGGTGCGGTTGCTGTGAAGAGGGTGGGATCTTTGTTGGCCATTGTGTTGCAATGGTGGTGGAGAGGTTGCGGGTGGGATGATGCGATGGGAGCTCGGGATTTGGAGGGTGGAGGGGTTGAATTGGTGTATGGAGGTTGTTAGTAGAAATTGAGTGTGGAGCCCATCACGATAATGGGAGAGATGGGACGAATGCGATGTGGTGGGACGGATGTTGAAATTGATGATGCTATGTACTATTTTTTGGCGACGCTTTTGCTCTAGGCGAGGATCACATCGCGACTTTGAGCTGCGACAACCTAACTCCACCACCGACAATGTGTTTGCCACGATGAGAATGATCTGTATGTTGAATGGGAACCAAAGGATATTGGACTGGATCAGGGAGTAGTCGGCGTGTTGGATGTTCAAATTCCTTCGTGACATGTTGTTATCAAGTGATTCTTCGACAAACATCTACCTGCGCAAATCATCAACTCCCGAAATCATGGAAGAGCAAGGCAAATATTCGGGCGATCCACCTGCTTCTGGTACTCTTGATATCGACAACATTCTTGCAGAGCTTGCCCAGTATTCGTCTGCTCAGCAACATTCCAATCAAGCAGCCCATATACCATCAGTACAGGAACAGCAGCAATGGATGCAGCCACAAACAGCTGCCCACAGAGCTCGGAATGTTGAGAGAAGTCTTGATCCACGGCAAAATCCATACCATCGTGAAGTTGAAACACCGCCTGCCCAGCTCTCCAGAAGTCCTCTGATCGATCCATCGACTATCCTTGAATGGCCACAGGCTTTGCGATGCGTGAACAAATTGTCTGCCCAAAATCCTAGTTTCGGTCCAGCCATCAAAGTGGTAGGTGTGATTTTGAAGGTAATTACAACTTCGATGCTAACGGTCAATACAGATGATCTCAGATCAGGCACGTAATGTTCAACAGTGGTGGAAAGACCGAGAAGCGCTACTAAATGTTCAGGCCGGTCGCAAGGAAAGCGTCAGGCGTTTAAACGAGACTCTGTAAGTTCACTGCTCCCGTCCTGTCGGGTGTGAAATCAACTCATCCTTTTGTCCAGAAAAGCCGTTGGTGGAGCCCCAGCCTCTGCTCCGGTAAGTGTTTGTTTCCTGTGCTACCAGGCTGTGTCAATTGTCATTGCTAACACCACGTAGACTCCAGAAGAGGACAAAGCAGAAATCGACAAGTTTGATCTGAAAGTATACACGGCCACCCAAAGGATGTCTGACCACCACTCCGCCGAGCTGAAGAGATTGGGTGTCCCATTCTTTGGCGTCAGCCCAAAGTTCATCATCATGAACGAGATTCAGCAAGTCGCAGCCACGCGTGATCCGCTCTCTCAGGCCACCATCACTGAGGCTGAATTGATCGACTTGCAGCGAAAAATGATCCAGTATCTCGAGGATTTGTACATGGATTGAAGCTCGCCTTGTTGGAATGGTCGTGCCTGGTGATAGGTAGGACCAAAGATATTCAATGCCATCTTGTAAGAGCTACGACACCGTGTATCTTGAGCGCACAAGGCAATTTCCCCCTGGATGTGTTACCAAAGGAATGCCATTTGCGAAACATGAGACTCCCGGAGGCAAGGCGCCAACGCGATATGAAGTCGTACAAGGGGGCGTGTGTGGACGGCATCGAAACATGACCGCCACTCCCATTCATCTGATGGGACCCAACGGCACACTGGGCGTCCTCAGCGTCATTTTCTTTAGGTAGAAAGTCATAGGTGGTAGCCTTGATGAATCTGTCCGACCATGTAACAAGAGATTGTGATGAATCAGTGTAACATCTGGCTGCCGACTCCTTGCCGATGAATTATCTGCTATGTATCCATCACTTCTTCATGAAGACTCCTTCACATCCCATTCAGCCTTTACAAATCCAGCGCACTGAAGGAGTCCGTCAAAAGCCGCGCTGCAAAATTCCAAGCCACCGACGACAACGCATTCCGGCAACCGACATACAACCACTTAGAGATCAACACACAACAGTCCGATAAATCTCCGATAGTCACATAAATAAAAGTTGGTCGCCGTCGGTACCTTACTTCACTTTTTTCTTCATTCCTCAACACCAACACATTCATTTGCCAACAACTTAATCCACACAACTTCAACCTCAGTCACTCATTCAACACAGCCCATCATGCGCTTATCGGTTGCCCTCGTCGCTCTCGTTGGCGCTGTCGCTGTCACCGCGCAGGTCCAAGCTGATACCAATGGCAATTGGGATGGCCTCAAGGTTCGCGCCGTGATTCCTACCGACACTCCAACTCCTTCCGCAGCTCCAAGCTCCTCCCAGACTAGCACGAGCACTACAACCCTTTACCATACCCACACTGGCACAGTTACCATCACACTGAGTTCGACCTCAAGCTCTACCACTACCTCCAGCCCCGCTGCCGTGTCTTCTTCAATCTCAACCACGACCGTCATCTCCTCCAGTACAACAAGCGCTGATGTGGTGTCTGCCGCGCCAAGTTCAAAATCCAGCAGCAGCTGCTCCTCGATCATTACTATCGTGGCCAGCCAGATATCAACAGGAACAGTCCACGTCACTTCCACGACTACACCCGCAGCTCCTGCAGCACCAAGCTCCAAGACAGACAATTCGCCACAGTTCAGCTCACTCCCACCATATGGCGCTGGCAATTTCACCATCTCCAGCTACGGCACTGCTTCCAGCATCACGTCTTTGATCGGCGCGACTGTACCAGCCAGTTCCGCCACTCCAACTCCACCTACAAGCACCAACGCAAGCCCAGTCTTCTCGAATGTTTCAAGCAGCAAGCTCGCGCCAACGAGCGGACTCACCTTAATGCTCACAGCATTCATGGTTGTCCTCTTGGCTCTCGTAGACAACCTCAACATCGTAAGCTTCACCTTCCTCTTCTTTGATTGTCTGTTCGCCCGGGGTGTGGGATGTGCCGCCTTTGGTATCGCGTACTTCGTTCTCGGGGCTTCCGCATTTCTGCTTGGCGAGACAACACTGGGACAGTTTGTTGATATATACTAAAATATGTTTATAGTGAGTTTGAGTGGCTTCATTCGAGCGACCTATGCAGTAATGCTATGGGTTGGATGGACGGGCTTTACTAGAACTAAGTATGCCGTGGTTTATGTACAGTGTCTAGATGGAGGTCATCATGGCCAAATATATTGGCGTTGACTTTCTCTTCTTTACAATGGGTTGACGTTCTCTACTTACTGGAGACCGCGGGGACTCATTGACTTCGTCGTCACTAATGAAGACTGGTCTTTGCCTACATTACAACAATGAAGATGTCTAGTACGGTTTCATACCAATTCTTTTCCCATGACTAACACTTGAATACAACACCCTCAAGCTCGGATCGAGGGTCATAAATTCCCGGAAATATTATTTTCAAAATCGCCGGAAACTCCGAGATTGCGTTATAAAATTGAGAAAACTCCATGAAAAAGTAGACGCTGTCCACTACCATGGTGGCAAGGACAAATGGATGTCCAATTTGTGGCCCGATTGATCCGTGATCGCGACTAGACAAATTTCCTAGTAATCTGAAAGGAAAGTCCGTCAAGAAATCTTCAAGCCTGTTGTGCTAGACATATCCTACAGAATGTCCTGCCTGGCAATGAACGATGCACAACAAACACCGAGTCCTTCATTCACAGTTCATATACATCACAATATCACCTGCGCTCACTCATTTGCTTTTCTCACCCAAACCTTTTGATATCTGTTCCCATCCGCCACTCCTCCTTTCTTCTCCTCAAAAGAAAGCACACCACCCAATATACATACTAGCCAACCTCCCCGGATCAACCGCCATCTTAATCAACGCATCAACATACCCATCCACACTCAGCGGCACAGTCTCACCAGGTAACCAACCCCCCACCTTCCCCCTAACACTCTCGAGAACCTCACTCGGCGTCTCCGGTACCCCTTTCGTCCTCTTCTTCGGCTTCGCAATAAAGTCCGTCGTCGGATCGTGTAAGAAGGTCTCCATAATAGTCATAAGCGTGTCCTCATACTGCTTCAGAATCTTGAGCGTCAACTCTGCAGCAGTCCGGAAAGGACCTTCGTAGCCGTACGAACCCATCGCATCGACCATGTTTGCTGTAAGACGGAAGGGCACGAGTTCTGGTTTCTCGA
Organism: Venturiaceae sp. KMAF11; assembly: GCA_023078705.1. Classification (NCBI taxonomy): domain Eukaryota; kingdom Fungi; phylum Ascomycota; class Dothideomycetes; order Venturiales; family Venturiaceae; species Venturiaceae sp. KMAF11. Next base: position 1,876,844 of record JALGOQ010000009.1, read on the forward strand.
ATGTGAGGCCTTTGTCGAAAAGGCAGTTGAAATCGACGTGGAAGGCGCCGCCGTTACCTTCTTGGAGGAGAATGTTTTCGCCGTGACGGTCGCCTAGACCGAGGACGTGACCGACGATGGACATGACGGCACAAGAGCGGGTATAGCGGAGCCGAGCAGCGAGCCAGCTCTCGGGTTCAGGAAATGCCTCAATGAACCACTCGTAGAGCACAAGTGGAAATTTAGTTTGGATTTGTTCGGTGAAGATTTTGGCACTGCCTTTGTCCAATTCTGCACAGGATTTGTCGAGAAGTTGACGGATTTCACCGTAATCGGGTTTGACGCCTTTGGTTTTGAGGAACGCGAGGATAATGTCGCGCATGGGCTTGAGACCGTCCACCCATTCTATGGCACCACATTCTTCATTGAGAGGGGTGACTGCGTATGTACGGATGTACAGACGCCGCTTGCTTGATTCCACGTCGCGCTTGAGAGCACGATCAATCATGGACGTGAATTCCATGAGACGCTGATCTTTGCGCAGGTCATCTTTGGGCTTGCAAAGGAGACCATAGAGCTCGCCGTCAGATCCGCGTATTGTTAGTTTTCTTGGTCGTTGCAGAGAGCTCAGAACCAGAACATCGTCTTGGAAGGACGTGATGGTTGTAGCATTTCTAGGAAAAGGTTTATGGGTTCGAACAGCCAACCCACCAGTACCGATAGGCAGACTTGCAGTCATTGTCTTCTCCACTGGCACCACTAAAAGACAAGGAGCCAACGAGTGCTTGAAGCCCAGATCTCTTTGCAGACTTGCACGGTTCATGCGAGCGTCAACTGAAATCTCACAAGCAGCAAGGAGGGCGTGTGTGATCTTCACTCCATGGGTGATCAAAGCTTTGAGTTCAACCCCACCTGGCGGGGCCTTGACCTGCTTCAGTTTGGTAAGTACCATCGTGGCTCTGCTAGCTTTGTCTGTCGTCTTGGCTTTCGACACTGCTAGAATACTCCACAAGGCCTGCTGTGGATGCATCGTTGCAATTCTCGTGATGATATCCATGACGGCCTCGGCCACTTTGGGATAAGGGTGGTTGATGCGGCTCATGATCTGTGGAAATGCAGTGTAGAAGACATAACCTGGAAGACGGTCGACATACTTCTTGACCTGCTTGTTAACTGTCTCAAGCTTCTTGGCTTTGATGCCGTGATATTGATTCAGTGAGCGAGGGTGCTTTTCGGCTTCGTACAATTCTGCGCCAAGATCAAGCCAGAGGGTGAGGACTTTTGGAATGGTTTGGTAATAGTACTTGGCTCCAAAGACCATGGACCTCAGGAAGTTCTCGACCACCAGCTTTTGACAATCTCCGCTGAGATAAGCTACTGTTTTCTTCGCTTCAGGAGCCATTTTCTCAGACTCAAAAATCTTCAAGTAATGCTTGCCGATATAGTAGTGACCTTTCTCCCACTTTCGGAAAGAATTGCACGCATTAATATAATACTTTCGCAGATCATCGGACTTGATTTGACCCGCCGAGTCCATCCATTTGGCGAGCAGAAGCTGCGTTTTCGCAACTAGAAAGTTCTGCTGCTGGCCCTGTTCGTCTGATGTAGTGCCATTGGTATCCTGGACCGCTGATATTGTGTACGCTTGGAATGAGTTTGTCTCAATGGCACCCTGTAGATTTTGAATAGCTTTGCGATGATACCCATCACCCCAAAGTAAACGCGCGTGCTCAATTTTGGCGGCGCCATCGTGGAGCTGAGTTGCACGAAGGACAGCATCGTAAGCAGCATCTGTAAGACCTGCCTTTCGGTAAAGTCGAGCACTAGTCAGCCAAGCAGCAGCTTCTTGTTGACTTGAGTAGCCACTAATGTCCTGTCAGTGTGTGTAGAAGCTAAGCTGAGAAAGTATACGTACTTAGAGTTGAGCATCACGGCCCGACGTAGCCCCAGCAGGTATTGTTTGTCGTCGGTGAAGGCGCCCACGATGTCAAGTCGCCGGTCAAGAGATTCCATCAATGATTCGTTCGCTTCGTCTTTCCAGGTAGCCATCCGGCCTAATTCATATAAAGCGTGAAGTTTTAGCGTGAATGGATGCGCAGCGGCAAGAGATGCTGTTGAGGACAGAGAGAGACCTTGAACAACATTCTCACGCAAGTTTACTATGATTTGTGCAAATCCAATCTCATCTCGGTCATGCAGCGCGACTATAGCTTTACCAATACCTACGTTAAAGTCTGTTGATTTCGCACTGACTTCAGTTCGCAGAAAGCCTGCCAGAGCATCCCACTTCCCAGTCATCCAAGCTGCCTCGGCCGCAAAGGGCAAGGCATGATCGGTCAGGTCGTTTTCCGTGGGGCAAAAGCTTCGAATGGTATCGAGAAGCGGACCTGGTTTTGTCAGTATAATCTCCCAGGTCGTGATATCTATTATGATGCCTACCATATCGCCCAGATGACTTTAGACAATTGAAAAGATCAACTTCCAAGGGCGGGTCGCAGGCCTTTTCTGATAGTGCAATTTCGTACCAACTCTGAGCGGCAGTCCATCGTCCAGCTCGCTTGTACTCTAGGACTTGTTGTTCCGGGTCAAGAATTTGAAGTCGAGTTGAGATTCCCTCAACCGCATCAGGTTCATCTATTTGCGCATAGATGTGCTGGAGATGCTTGAACTCCTCTTCCATGCTGGCCGGTTCTTTCTTTCCAAGTTTGGCTGTGTCCTTAATCTGGCGAATATGTTGTTCCCAATGGAAGAGTGCACGAGCGTAAGAACGACATTGAACAGCCCTGCGTGATATGGCCGCTGCGGGGATGCCCTTGAGAACCCTTTCCACGCTGCTGATATGCGCAAGCTCGCGGATTTCGTCAAAGTCTGTCGGCACAACGTGAGACCTTGAGGTGCCTGTCATGATTGCACTCAAGGCCTTTTTTTTCTCTTGTAACCATCTGGAAAGATAGTCCAAAGTTTGAAAGATATTCTAAGTAATGGTCAGCTTGAGTTGCGGACTTTCTTTAATTTGCATTTACCTCGCTGCATTGCTTGATGTCCTCTCGTTCAGAAGGCAAAGCTTCCTCCATGTCAGCCGAAAGGACTTCCAAAAACTCCGTCAATATGCCGTCTGACTCGTCATCATCGCCGCCAACCACGACGTTCAAAACCACAAAAGGGAGAAGAAAAGAAGGAATCGTGATATCGTGACCCCATATGACTCGCGAAAGAACGGGAAAAATCATTTGGGCGTTTTCGCCCTTTGCTCGGTGAAGCAAAACGAAGACTAGTTTGCGAAGCCATGTTCCATGCTTTATGCTTGACTTGAAAATGGGAAACTCGTTGCCATCAGTAGGCATCGCTGCGTGAACGATGACATACTTTGTATTGAAGTACGGAGTTAGCGTGCTTCGAACAGCTTCCGGGATGAGAGACCAGCGTTGGAAAGTAGGTGTTGATTGAGAGGACCGAGGGCGCAACATCACTGCCTGTCGAAATCCACAGAACTTCAGCAACTCTTGCATCACATACGCAAGGTAAGTTTGTGCTTTCCCGGTCGAGGCGGCATGAAAAGCTTCTGCAATGACAGTTTCAAGCATATATGCCACAAAGCCGATGACTTCATCCGCCTTTTCGAAGTTGGAAAGCATCATGATATCTCGCCTCACTTGTGTAGAATCCACTCTGTTAGGATCAATGCAGCCAATGATACCAAGGCATTCCCCCGATAGCAACAATATCTCGTTATGGCTTTCCTTGAACCTGATAACCGCATCGAGGAGTGCCCTTGACAAGTTTGCGATGAGAGCATGCGGCTGTTGGCTGACGGCTGACTCATGAATAATGTGCTGGTTCTTTTGCAGAAATGGTACGAGTTCTAACAGAGCTTGGTGCACAATGGCAAAGTTTTCGTCGCTGACTCTTCGCCCAAATGTCTCGAATCGTATTGGTGGGTCGATGGAAGATTTGAATCGGTTGATTTCCGCCGCGAATTTGCTGAGCAGTGGAATATTTTCCAAGGATGGTATCATGTCAATCTGGTCCCTAATGAGCGTGTTGTGATTACTGAGTAGGTTTGCAATAGTATCCCGAGCTCTGGATTGAGAGTGGGAATTGAAGGAGGCCCAATTTTGCACGATAATGGCAAAAGTGTGATCAATGAGGGAATCAATGTCATCCTCTTCAGTCACAGAGACCAATTCCACCCAAGCTGAGAAAGCGCAGTCAATGAGATGTTCGATTTGCAACGCAGATTGCAATGTCGCTCGAATCTAGATCAATTAGCATTGCTTACAACCACGATGAAGGAACCTACCTGAGGCAGAGCTATCCCAGTTTGAGATTTTGCCAGAGTTATGAGCTGCTCTACCGCCCTCAAGGCGCGCGTCTTTTCAAGCAAAGGCTGTTTATCGAGAGACGAGTCGATGATATCAGTGAAATACGACATGATTCCAAGAACGTGTGACTCCAAGAAAGCCGAAAGAGCCTTAGCCGGCTTGGGGGCTTTCGTTTGAGCGCCTGTTTTCCGTTCTGAAGCTACCGCAAGCAGACGAAATCCTTGATGTGCCTGATCTTGTAAGTATGCTGTCTGATTTGAGTTGTGTGCGACTAACCTGTGCACGTTTCGCGTCCTGACAATCGCCAGCCTGTTTGAGAATCTCACAAGCGATGAGAATTGGATCGACTCTAACTAGGTTCGAAAGATCCTTCTCCGTGAAATCTGGAGCCGCATCTTTCAACAGGCCTATAGCAGCAAGCTCGGCGTCGGGCAAAGGCTGGATAAGAAGCAAGGAGATGACAGCTGCAAGATTCCTCGAAGGCTGCAGCCAAAGGTCTTGCACTCCAGCGGCAGGACCACGTGCTTGGGCTACCCGCAACAGCACGTCTCTTCGACGCGTCAGGATCAAACATGGAATTGTGTCGGTCTGTGTGAGCTGCAGGAAATGATTAACGCTGATGCCCAACAACTCACACAAAAGCTGAACCCTCTGAGGCCGAACAATAAGATCTTTGACAACATGTAAAGCAACACTCGACCAAAAGGGTTTAAACAGCTCTAGAGGTGTTCGATTTAATTCTTCGGCGATTTTCAGAATCTCGTGGTAAGCAACCCCAGAAATGAGGGAATGAGTATGGCCCAGAAAATCGACAAGTTGGATCAAGGCGAGATTCAGTTCATCCTGTCCGCAATGTCGGCCAATTAGGCTCCAGGCTATTACCAAGGACTCATGCTCGGAAATGTTATTCCGATCCGTCAGACATTTCAGGAAATCCAGAGTGTCCCGTCGATTCTTGACACGAATATCCTCAGGAATGCTCCCACGAAGAAATGCTGTCAGCGCTTGCCTGTGGTTAAATGTTAGTGAATAGGTGACATGTGGGACTCGATCGACTTACGCCGCCGCAATTCTAAGCTCTCTTACGGAGCTTTGTAACGACCGCATTAGCCACGGGCCAAATACGCCAGAATCTACCAAGAGGAAATCTCGATCATTTGTGTGATTGATCATCCTGCGAATAGCATGTGCAGCCAATACCCGGGCTTTCTTTGAGCGTCGAAGTTCCGTGCTTCCAAGAAGTGATGACATTGTTCCGATTATACCCTTGTAGTTGTCTGGTATGGTTTGCTCCCAGGTATTGGCTGTGACGCTAGGAGATTGTCCACTGTGACGATCACAAATAGAACACACATTTGCCTTTCCTTGGGGAGCTTCAAGGTCAAGACAATCGGATGCCGCACAGGGTAGCGTGCCCATCATACCAAGAGCTTGATATTTCTCGTCCAAGCTCAGTGCGTCAAATCGGTCACTGGGCAGTTAGCAACCCGGGAAAGCCATGCTATTTAAGCCAGCAACTTACAGCGCGGTCTCGCTCAGATCCAACACGACAATTCGAGATTCGTAAGCCAGAAGCGAGGTAGTTTCTATTAGAAGACCATGATAAACCACTTCCCAAGAGTCCTTTGGAAGAGGCTCCCCAATCCTTTGGCGCTTGGAGGGGCGTGTCTCCACATTGACGGACCGCTGTTCGCTCTCGGAGAAGAATTGGTGCATTCCGTTTAACAGTAGCTACAATTATATTGTCAACCAAGATGACTGCCAGATTTATGAAGGGATGACTAGCCTTGAAATCATTCTGATTCTCCCCTACATCGCTCTCTCCACAAGCTTTCAACAATGGAAGAAACTGGCGTCTACATGCTTTCACGAGTTGTGGGTTCTGGTCTTCGCGAAGAAGATCATGAATCTTCTCATTGAGCGTGGCGTGCAGTTCATTGCCTCCATAATGCTTGAACACCCATAAAACTTCAACAAGCAAGTCAAGTAGAGACCTCAGTTTTTTCGGACAGGTTGTCATCTGATGTGGCCCAAAGGCGTTGTGTAGCACACTGGAAAGAATTTGATCGCTGTCTGGAGATGGCGTCTCGAAAAACGATCTGCAAGTCTTTGAGACTCGGTGACAAACATCGAGAGTCCATTTACTGATCACGACTGCCGAAGGTATACCGGCCGCAGGAGCATCTTTTGGCGTGGAAAGACTTAGGACGGAAAGTAGGGCCAGTGCCAGATTATGAGCATGAGACACGTCAATAATCTGAGCTTGATAACCCTGAGGCACAACAAGGACTTGTGCAGCCTGTGGCCAGAGCAAAGACATAGCTCCAGATGACGGCACCGAAATTTTAACTTTGTATGTCGGTTTTCGGTCATGTAATGAGCACCCCTCAAGAGCTGACACAACATCTACAAAAATTTATTTCAGCCTATTGAATACCCGGGAACATGAACATAGCTTACCCTCCACTACAGCCGTGATGATATCCTGCATGATAGCAGCATGACGCCAGAACTGTGTTGTTTGTCGTAAAGATCGAATGCTAGTCCTGAGAACATTGCACAGGTCTTTCTGAAGGGCTTTCATCTGGCGTCGACCAAGAAGATTCAGAATTTTGGGTAACAGCCATAAGAATAGGGGAAGATGGTCCGCGTCATGTCCAATGCCCGTGGAAAGAAGCACTGCTGGTATCTTTTCGATGGTGTAGCTGATAACAGTCAAGCTATCTTTAGCTTGCTGTATCAAGGTATTTGGAGCAAAAGGATTGTCTTTCACAAGAACGTCGACACCGGCTTCGGCAACGACTGAAATGAGCTGTGCATTCGTTTCAACCGTGGCTTCTTCAGCCATGGGATTGCGCAGGTACTCTTGGAGAAGTTGGCCGAATAGAGCATCGTTTTCTGGTTCTTGACGCGCAACATTGGATCGATTGTGATTGTGAACGATTTGGGCGGCTATGGTGGATGGAGGTGGCAGGTGGTTTGAGTTCAAGGCTCCATCTTGGGTTGAAAGCTGACCTGCACCGCTCCGAGCCATTTTTGTCAAGTTGGACTGCTCATGCAGTTGTTGTTGAGAACTAAAGGACTCGAATTCGAGACGCGTAGTAGAAGCGTAGTAACGTGACCGAATTTGTGGTGTTGAAGTTTCCACCTCGAACTTCATCATTCGAGCGACAACACCAGTGAGAGAGACACTACATGCTAGAAGAACCTACCCACTATTAAACCTTTTCCCGGAAAAGCCACCATGGGCAGATCACCATTCCAATCGAAGCCCTTCAAGCAGCATCTTGGGTCACAATCCAAGGCTGCCGTCTACTACCGCTCCGCCGTCCAGAAACACCCCTTCCTCCTGTTCGGCCTGCCCTTTATCTCCATAATGGTCGCTGGGAGCTTTTTCCTGACGCCGGCCACGGCCCTGCGGTATGAACGACATGACAAGAAAGTGCGGCAAATGACGCAGCAAGAGGCATTGAGTCTAGGAACGAACAAAAGAAAGGTCGATCCCAAGGAGGAATACTACGTATGTCTTCAATTCATAATTTGGAGCTGCGTAATGGGTGCTAATTCTAAGGACAGCGACTGGCAGCCAAGGATATCGATAATTGGGAACAACGGAGGGTGGAAAGATTACCGGGCGAACCCGACGGCATACTGGAATAGACGGTTATACATCATGTGCCATGTTGACAGTGGCATCTACACAAATCCAATATGTAAGTTGTTCGAGTGCGTTCCGTTGCCCACCATTCTAACCCTTCATTTGTTGTCTTTCTACATGCAGTCAGTAGCTAATATTATGATAGGTCACAAATCATACTGCTACTCATTTTTCGCCGTCAGTCTTGCTGGCTACTTATATTCATAATACTACATACGGCACCTTTGTATTATGGAGTCAGCCTGACATGGACAAGCGAAATCTCTCTTACTAGTGCACATCACGCCAGCCACAGCCACTCGTGTTGACATCTCCGCGACAGAAATTAAGCAAGAATTCGGTTTTCGCCACTCTAAATCAACCCCAAAACGCAAAATCAAACAGGAATAACCCCTCCCACCCATGATATCCAGCCTCGGTTTCCTCAAGTCACGCTCACAAACCACCTGGCAGCAGCAGCCGCCACTCTCCCTGCTCAGAACGAAACCCCTACAGCGACGTCTGCCCTGTGGCAGCACACAACAGGATCCTACTCTCTCCGCCAGTCAAATTACATTCTTCGACTCTCACTGGCCCCTTTCGATGCCAGCCATAATACACTAACCTTCGCCGTCGTCCGAAAGGCTCGTCACTACAAGGAAGCAAACGTAATTCATATCTTACTTCTCGTAACTGCCGTAGGCCACGGTCCCTGCTGGGATGCAATCTTCGACGGACTGCAATTGCCGGAATGAACGGTCGATCTGCATCTCAGAAATACGTTACTGCAGAATTTCGGTGAGGTAGACGTGAATTGGATCCTGGCCAACGCGACAGTAGTTGAGCTAAGATCCGTTAGAGTGAGCCGGCAGGGGCCATCGAGAGTGCTGGAGGGACCTTGTAGATGCGATTCAGGAGATTGGGAGTAGAGGGATGAGGTCGGGGTGTAGCTTCAGGGATTAGCACAAGCGGCCAGGGAATCGGATTGAGTCGCGGATAGCTGGTGATGCGATGGTGGTGTGAGTGGCTTGACGCGCTGCCAGCGCTGCTCAATTTTGTGCTCTATGATCTCGTCCATCTGTATTCCCCTCTTTCTTTCAACTCGAAAAGAGGGTCCAAGCAAAGCTCCATTCAAAGAAAGAATCGAGCTGCAATTCCAATCATACATCGATATCATCTCGGCATTCTCTGTGTTATACTGTACAAAGTCATGCATGTCATCTCATTTCACCTCAATCCAACTCATCAATCACCTAGAAGGCCCGCTAATCGCACAAAAACTGAAAAATGAAACTTAGACACTCCTCCAGTCAACAATCTATCAAAAGATCAATCAGACTTACTAAGACACCTACAACGCCTCCCACTTCTGCCCACCCATAGCGCACAACCGATTAAACAACTCATCCCTCAAAGCCATAGCAGTGACAACCCACCTTGTCCCCCTCCGATCGACAATCTCCAACCCATCCTGCACCTCCCTACCCATAGCCCACCCAACAACCAACTTAGCCTTCCACCCATACCCACCAATCTTCTTCAATTCCCGAATATCACCGACAGGGATGGACCAAACTGGTTTGAGATCCGATTCGCGATCCAAGGTACCAATCTTTTCGATCTTGGAATCGGTACTAAAGGCTACGCATGGTATTGTTGCTTTGGTGGTGATGTAGACATGGCCCTTTTGGCCGTGGTAACGAGATTTGAATTCGACAGGTCCAGAAGTAAGATCGGCGCCTGTCTTTGGTATAACGCCAAGACGATTCTTCGCGGGTGTAGAGCCGGCTTTGGCTTTGAGGGTGTCGGCACCAATTGCTGTTTGGACTGTTGCTTTCGTGGTGCCTTTGAAAAATCCGAGGATGCGGCTGCCTTTCTTGCCATGCTTATGAGTCTTTGCTGCGTCGATGTCGCCGCCAGCTGTCTCGTACTTCGTGGTTGGATCGTGTGCCATGGCTTCGTCAAGTTCTTCTTGAGTAGCGTTCAATGGCCAATCAGCACCGGTGGCACGAAGGTGCTCGTCCGTGACTTCGGCAGTTTCTTCTGGAGGAGCTGTGCCCATACGAGGTGCAGGTGGTAGTGGAGCTTTGTTTGCTTCACCAATACGGAGTAGCGTGATGGTGAGCTGCATGTTAGTTGGAACGCCCTTGAGAATAGTGTTGCGGATTTCCAATAACTTCTGCCAGTTAGGAAATTTGCGGTTCAACAAATCCAATCCTGGTTGGATGATTGGGTCACCGAAGAACCCGAAGCCCGCACCAAACGTTACGCTCTTAATGAACATGTACGAGGTGACGAAGATGGACATGCCCAGAAGAGGCACGACCAAGCCAGCTAGACGCAAGCGGTATGTATTTTGTGGGAAAGGAGGCGTTGGTGACAAGGCACTGAAATTCTGTTAGCTGTGCTCGATATCAAAGATCTGGATACCCTACTTTGCAAACCGCTCCCATCCATCGGCAATGTCAGCGAGACCATGCATAATGGGCCTCATCTTCGACCACATAGCATTCTCCATAGGAACCTTGGTCTTGTCATGGGTAGCATTGGGTTTTCCACCTGAGGCTGTCTCTTTGGCATTGGCAGCTGAAAGAGCAACGGCAGTGGGATCAGGGACAGAATCCGAAGGGGTCCCTTCCTCATCTTGATTCGGCTCAGCTTGTGGGTGTTTGCCCGTAGCGCTACTCAGAGCGACAGAGGCAATGCCTGTAACGAAATTACTTGCTTCGGCCTCCACTGCCTCGCCCTTATGGTTTTCTGGAGCCCCAGTTGCACTGTCGTGGCTTCCAAGCACTCCGGCCTTGGGTTTTTGCACCCCTCCTGTAGAACCACTTACTAAGGCTAAAGGTGCTGGAGGAAATGCAACAGCACGAACTTCAGGGAATACGATAAGGGCGATGGTAAAAGCAGCAAAAAGAGGTACGATGAAGTCGAAGATCCAGGCGACAAAATATGCCTGGAGAAGTTTCAGCTTTGTCTCCTGCCGATTCTGGTTGGAACTTACAGCACAGAACCACGCAGTTCGACGTCTCTCCCTCCATGATCGTAGTCGGGCAATGTGCTTGCCGAAACCCATCAGACCAATCAATACGGTCATATATAGTCTCTCCATATTGGCCCTAAGCTTGTCAGGGCTGAATTCCTCCTCATCAGCAATGTTTAGGTCCAATCCGCCCGGCACCGGGTGGGCGATCTCTTTGAAATGGTAGGTTTGCTATAATAGATTGGTCAGCGAGGCTGAAAGGCTGGAGTGATGGCTGCTTTGGCATTGTGCTCTCTTTATCCAGCAGGGTAGTTGAAATGATTTTGGGAAATGCTGGTAGAGTTTGCCAGGAATTCGTCGCCATCAATGTAAAGTTAAGATTGTTCAGCTGCAAACATACCTTATTAAACCGCCTCAACAATATCCACAAATCCTCATTCGGCAATCCTCCAACCAACGGATTCACAATCTCCTGCGCAGACTCATTCCAACCCAAATCAACAACCTCCTCCTCATGTCCCTGTTGCGCAGCGCCAGTGGCGTCTGGATCTGCCACCGACTCGGCAGCAAGAGCATGGCTAATCGTAGGCGTGTCTGTCGTATCTGTCGAAATCTCCTTTTTCTCCGGATCGGTTACTGCCGCCGTTTCGTGGGGAATTGGAAGTAAGTCCTGGTAGGACACTCCTCCTTGGGAAGTCATTTTGTGTTTATGCCTGTTAGAAGAGATATTGGGGGAACGTTTGGTTTGGAGCAGGCATGGGATTTGTTTATCCAAGATCTTGTCCAGGATGGTATTTCTCGATTTGCCAACATTAATGACGTCAAAGCTGGCGCATTCAACTTCCAGCTTCTCGTCACCTTTCCTCCACCACGCTCGTATTTGAGGAGAATGTGATATATTGGCTTATGCGATTGACGGGCTCTGGCAACATTTAATCTATCGTGAATCCTGGAATCATAGTCTACCTGACCAGCATTACAACAAGATCTACACATGGTGCATCTTCGATCGAGCACGAACGAGGCAGATCATCAGCCTTACAAAAAACAATAGTATGACCTGACTCTCAAAGTGCAAATCTGGTATCGTAATGCCATAGATGATCGATTCATGATTTTCCCCAGCAGAAACAAATCAAATCCAGATTTGGCGTTCTCAATAAGTAGCGATAAACTTTGCTACTAGGTGAGAATATTCGAAGAGCGTTCTCTAGAAGCGTGGATCATCGGTCATGCTGTCAAAAGGGAACACATTCGATGACCCGACTGCAATGCGCTTTTCGTCGAAAAACTATTACTCCCAGCCCCTTTCTATCTTTTTCTTCAATCCCCATTTCAAAGCGCCGCACCGTGGTCCTTCTTCCTGGCATAAAGCCCGACGACATCGTAGAATAAGTCCTTAACGCTCGGCATCGCAAAACTCTGCGCCCCATTGAATAGTTCCGCCAGCTTCTCAGGTGCCACAACGTGTTTGTCCCCATCAAGCAAATCGCCATCTTCAGCGACATCCATATCAACATCAGATCCATTGTCTTTCTCATTCAAAAGAGCCACGACCCCCTCATCCTCATCCTCATCCACATCCATATCATCTTCATCATCCTTTGCGTCGGCCTCAACCGAAGCTTCAAGTTCAATATCACCATTGTCAGCCTCCGGAGTTACAAATGCAGAAATCTTCGGTCCAAGAACTCGAACCTCCGCTTGAGCATCCAACACAAAAAATCCAGCAGCACCCTTCACATCCACAAGCGCACTGACAACACCAGGAACCTCCATAGCGAACAATGGCGCCAATTCACTTGGATCAAAGACAACAACACTCGTCGAAACTCCGACAAGGTTTATAGTGTCCAAAGCATTCAAGCCAGGTATCAAATTGTCTGGCTTGTTGAGCACAGCGATCGCAAACGTGTTGGATGTGTTGTTGATGGCCAAGAAGGAGATGTTCTCTTTGTGTATCGGCGAAATGGCTGGAGTGGCGAGTTTAAAGCCGTAGATAAGTTTATTGGCTACCAGATCCCAGACTCGCAGTTCCTCGGAGAGAGTGATGAAGTAGCGGTTGATGAAGCCCATGCCAATGAGGCATGAGGCATGAATTGCGGATTCAGAGAACCGGATGGTGCCACTTGAAGCGTTGAGGAAATGAATGATGTTCGCACTTGATGCGTCACCATTTTGTTGTGTAGCAGCGAGGATGGAGCCATCGTTCGAGTAGGCAAGTTTGCCATTCGTAAAGGCGATTTCGTTTTCCAGTGGGACGGCTGTGCTATCCAGTCCCGTCTCGTAAGAGCAGGTCCAGGTAGTGATGACGCCGTCTCTAGCACCCCTGACGATTCTACCATCCGCGAGCTTTGTTTTTGGTTTCCACACTCTGACCAAGCTGTCTTCGCCAATTGTCGCAAATCCTGTTTCGGCAGGGTTTGATACCAGGTCAAATACGCGGTTGGCGTGAGGATCAATGCTTGATTGGTGAGGAAAATCAATTCGAGTGTCTAGAGCCCAATAGCCCTCTTCTTCATCGTTCCATCGCCAGAATTTGAGGTATGTTTCTCGTCGTCGCCTAACTTCTTGGTCGAGGAAATCGTTTTCGGGAGCCATATGCACAACATCAGCGGTGGGTGGATTCCACTCTTCAATGGTCGCAAGCCACTGGCCATTGGAGCTGACTTGGAGAATAGTCACATTTGGTTCACGGACTTTATTTCCTTCTGGCCCCACATTGATGCTCGTGACCATATTACGGGTAAGTGCTTGCCGTGATACGTGTCGCGAAGTATACACATCGAATACTTGGAGGAATGGAGCTGGAGGGTTGACTGCGTCACCTGAGATCTGCGAGGTAGGCACCGCCATGATAAGCTGCTTAGAGTTTCGGGGATTTCCAACAGCTGGCGTTCGGACGAAAGAATCGAGTGGATTTTTTGTCGTTGCAGCGGATTGGGTGGTTGGCACGAATCGAGACTGCAGTCCTGCAATGTTCGTTTTTGGCTGGAGTTCGCTTGTGGACAGTACCATGGCAGAATTGTCGGCGAGGCGGACTGCATATGATGTACCGCTTGGAGAGACACTGAGTGATTCAATGGCAGAGGTCAAGTGAGGCAGCAATTGTCTCTTGGAAGTCTCTCGCTGCCACAGGCAAAGCACAGTTTCCTTGCCGCCGGAGATTACATAGTTGCCTGTTTTGGATTAGCCTAGGCCTTCAAAAGTGTGGAGTCTACTCACCATCCAGCGACCACTTGACAGTCGCTGGAGCTTCTCTGTGCCAGTGATTGACAATTGGTTTCAGTGCCACGTCCTTGCCCTTCAGCTTCTCGTTCTCTTCAAGCTTGAAAATGATATCCTCATAAACAATCACTTCGCCTTTAAGGTTACCAAATACAAGGTCACAGATCAATCGCTGCTTTTTTGATGTGCCCGAAGAGGATACACTGCGTATCTGAGCGTCCAAACAGGTCACAGGCTCGATAGTGTTAAGTGTGCGCCACACATATCGCGAGGGTAGGTCTGCGAGCTCAGTTGAGGCATCTATTGGTGGACCACTGAGAGTGCCTATGCAAAGCTTGGTCTCAGACGCTGCAATTATCGTTCTGCCATGGTCGAGGACCTGGAGATGTCGCAAGATTTGCATCTGAACAAAAAAAAGTCTGACAGCTGGCGTGGAGATGTTCTGGATGGTAATGTGATCCCTGAGGTCAGCTTCGCTTTCTTCTCTCTGAATCGCAAATAGTGTGTCCTGGTTTGTCCTTGAGATTTGTGCAATTGCAATTGCGCTGATGGGCAGCATGGAAATAGACTTCTTGATCTCCTTGCCAGTAGTCCAATCGAAGAGCATGATCTCGCGGGAGGACGTTACAATGTAAAGGAAGTTTGGATTCGAGAGCGAGAGAGTGTATGTGACGACATTTCGAATGGGTATCGATCTGACGAGCAGGGACTCGGACGTGGAGTATACTTGGACGTCCCTGGACGTAGCAAGCAAGAGAAATCTGCAGCTGGTCAGTACGACTAAAGCAAAGACTTGGTCATGTTTTCTTACTTTTCATCGAAGCTGAAAACTGGATCGTGATTAATGAATCGTCCTCCAGCAGGCTTTGATGCAGCCCAATTGCCACGATTGGCCACAACGCGCTCATCAATGAGTTCTTGTGGGAATACGTCGACATCTTCCATCTCGTCCACCTCCTCTATCTTCACTTTCTTGTCCTTCTTCGCCTTCGTTTCTTTCTTTCCGCCTTCTTCCACATGTCTCTTCGCCTTTTGTTCTTCTACCTTGACGAGAGCATCCGCAATCCCATCCTCGCTCCCAACATCTCCTTTCGTCCTCTTTGTGCGCTTGTCCACCTTGAGTTTCTTCTCTTTCCTCGGTTTCTTCTCACCTTCGTCCTTGGTGGCAACATCCTCACCTCTAGTCTTGGGAGGAACTATTATCTCCACATGCCCTACCATGCGCGGCTTTTCCCTCGGTGTGTTCTCATCCTCGGTCTTCGTAGCAGTATCCTCGTCCTTCGTAGCAGTATCCTCGTCCTTCGTGGCAGTATCCTCGCCCTCAGCCTTGGCAGCTGGTATATCCACATAGCCTACAGCCCTGGTAGTTGGTATCTCCACATGCCCTATCATGCGCGGCTTTTCCCTCTCCTCCCGCTTGGCCTCACCACGTATTTGCCTTTTGCGGTACACATTCTGCTTCTTCCAGGCCTGATTTGCAATGGTCTGACTTTGGTTTTCTGGATCCGGGAAAGGTTTTTCTGTCATAGACAAAGCCAGTTGTTTTATATTCTCTTTCGTAAGCGATTGGTTCGAGAAAGGTTGGCGATCTTCATCTTTGGGTTGGGCTTTTGGCTTTGGTGTCGGTTCTTGACTTCTCAATCTTTTTGGTTCCTGGAGTTGCGAGGAATTGTCTGTAGATTTACGCTTCCGCTTGGCCTCTTTGGCTGGTGTCGAGAGAGACATTGTACATCAATTGGAGGTGAGTGTTGTGTACCAAATCGAATGTGAGGCATGGGTCTCGACTTTTTTTCTGATTTTGCCAAGTCCGTGAACAAACAGGGGTCCTCCAAAACTTCAACTTCCGCAGCCCGTCTCCATTCTCACCACCAGACAGCATCAACTCACGCCAAAATGATTATTCCAATCCGCTGCTTCTCCTGTGGCAAGGTGACTACCCATCCTTCGACCATAAAGTCTCCCACTAACTTTCCCAGGTCATCGCCGACCTCTGGGAACGCTACCTCGAATTGATCGAAGTTCAAGAAGATGGGTATGCGCCGCCAACACCTCCAACGCCCTCACGTGGCTAATACAATCTGATCAGTGAAGCCATGAATGCTCTCGGACTTAACCGCTATTGTTGCCGCCGAATGGTCATGACACATGTCGACCTCATCGAGAAACTGCTACGATACAACCCGGCCGACAAAGACGTACATCGCGGTTTGGCAAACCGATAATCTGCGATAGCCGGAGTTTAATTTGCATATTGGGGCGTCTTGATATTGGTTTACGGATATGGATATGACTCTTAGCAATGGGCTGGATTCATAGGCATCAAAGAGTCGAAAGGCGACAGAATGAAGGAAGTCCGAGGATGTGTGCGATATGGAACTGGCATAGATGGTCACGTCTAGGTGAATGAAGACACCCTTTTCAATCTCTCCTCTGTGTGTATGGTGCGCATGTTGTGCTGAGAAAAGTTTGCGTCACTGAAGAAGACCCTGCCAGACTCCAAGGACAGACGTGGAAACAGCTTGAGTAGAAAAATGAGCATGTTCGTCATCATAGCGTAGGTGTACACTCAAGTAGTTTGCTGACGAGGTCAAAATCATTCTCGACGTAAGCCGCCGTCCTTCCCTGCCACATCGTCGATTCTGTGCTCGGAATCAAAAGACCAGAGTTCTTGTCTAATGTACTCTTTCGTAGATCAAGGTCGATCAATCCCTCGCGAGATTGTTTTTAAAATCGCTACAAACTTTGAGACTGCTTTACCAAGTTAAGATTGTGGTATTCAAACAAAGCCATCTATCATTCAGAAGGTGAAAGGACTATGTAAGTGCTATCCTGATTTTTGTGTACTCCGTTCTCGTCTCTGACGTGCTCAGATACGTTCCACCAGGACAGAAACAGCCCTTCGCCAACACCCAAGTATCCAACCATTCCAGACTCCTGGGTGAAAAACGCCGAACTTCCATTGCCTTTTTCATGTCGGCCATACCTTATACCTCATACCTCATTGCAATCCAAGATCAGTGGTGGTCCCGTAAGATATGTCCCACATTCGGCAATTGTCCAACCACATTCAGGCCTGGGAATCCTGTCATACCCATTAAAGGTGGGCCGCTTAAGACACCCGGCCCCGCACGAATCCCAGAACATTGCAGTCGTCCACCAGGGCCGATAGGATTGAAAGGCTGATGATGCTGACCGATGGAATCTCGATTTGCAGCCGCTAGAGGTGGACTCGGAGGAGCGAGGAGGTTTCTCGGCAACCGATGATCGTAGAGGAAGCGGAAGTACGTTGTAGTGGTTGAGAGTTGAGGACGAGGATGCGTCGGAGTATGGCTCATTCTGGTCGAATCGTTTTGGTTGGCCAGTAAATGTCCTCCGTGAGACCTTTGATAATCTGCCATATGGAGCCACCGTACATGCACAATAGGATTGCGATGGGAATCAAGGTCATACGCCTTCGGAAGAAGAGTCTCCAGTAGGGACGAAGCCGGCGGCGATAGTTCTGGATGAAGGGGGGCATTGGGTGGTGTATGATGTTGTTGAGATGGGGATTCGTTATGGGCTGGCAAGAGACTCTGATTTTGTATGCTTGTTTGACATCCTTTCTCTCTGGGCGAAGAAGGAGGAGGCGGAGGTCTACCTGGAGCGCTGGCCGCTCTTGCTCTATGGTAAAGAGGGCGCTGTTCGGTATAGCACCTTCAATTCAACAAAAAAAAGCGATGAATATCTGGCGATTTTGACAATTAGCTTGCCAGGAATTTAGCTACCACTGGATAGGATATAGAACCTCCAAATAGAACGGACGGTATCTGTATTGCGTGCGTCTGGTTGCTCTGCAACTGTAGCACTTTCCGATACCCTTCACACAAAAATTGAAAAGCCCGATCGATAGACCAGGTGAGCAGCAACCACATTATGGCAAGAGGCAGATGCTGGAGGACAGTTACCCCATTCTACAGCGTCCATGTCACTCCGATGCCTACAACAACGATAAATAACAACGCTGCCACTTTTCTTTGAGGATCACTTAGCAGCAACAATAGCAAACGAGGGTATGGATTTCAGACCCGCTAGCTCTTATTCAAGGACTGTGAGCCCCTTTGAGACATATCAGACTCCAGAAAAAAGCAAAGAATTCGACAGGACTTGGATACCTGTATCTCGACGTCGAGCCTTTGTTCCCACAATACAGCTCTTACTTCGCTTCATCCAGTATGTGCATCGGCGGCACATGACTAGAACCAATACAATACTCCCAAGTAGACATAAAGAGCGATAAATTTCTGGCAATGTTATCTTTGATATCGCCAGAAATCTTGGCACTATACCGCGAGATTGGGATGATAGGACTT
Organism: Venturiaceae sp. KMAF11; assembly: GCA_023078705.1. Taxonomy (NCBI): domain Eukaryota; kingdom Fungi; phylum Ascomycota; class Dothideomycetes; order Venturiales; family Venturiaceae; species Venturiaceae sp. KMAF11. The sequence continues at coordinate 1,895,342 of JALGOQ010000009.1, forward strand.
GAAGAACTTGTTCCATTTATCCTGCCACAAGAAGAGCGACCTTCTGCAGCAACATCAACCCGACTTAGATGTCGATACAAGGCCCTGCATGTCTTTTGCAAACTCAAATTCCGGGTTCTGAAAGTCCCAAGCACTGAGTGGCGTAGAAGCATAAACTTTTGACCCTTCCACTCGATCAGAAGTCCATCCCACGGTACATCAAAACTTAAGGCACTACCGCAACGTCTATCACGAGAATCCTCAGATCCATGGATGCCACAACTCGCTTTGGCAGTGCAGATTTTGCTCGGGCAGATTACAAAAGAAACTTCTTGTAGACTCTCTCCGACTTTTCTTCTTTCCTAACAATCTCAAACAAGCGACCTCTATAAGATTCGAGCTTTCGCCATCTCGGGTTTAAAAGACAAGTCAAAATCTCTCTTCGTGGATTAACCTTTTTCTCGCAAAATTTTCGCCATCCATGTACCAGCATATCGTGCTCTTTCGTCCACCGTTCAAAAGGGGCTTCGTTGCTTTCTCAAAAACATATTGAGAAGTTCCAGAATATAATACTAACTTGACCAAGAACACAAAAACCATCGTCACAGTAACATCCATTACCATGCGTCTACTCCCAACAATTGTAGCCCTAAGCTTAGTCGCACAAGCTCTCGCATCGCCATCATATTTCAAAGTCAAACCTGGTGACGAGGCAGCACTAAAGCCCATTAAACCAGAGGCACCGAAGTACCATTACCAATCTCAGCAAAGGGGAGAGATCCGTATTCACCAGGGAGAAGATGGAGTATGGCATGGATGGCATCGTCGTTCTGTCGAAGGTGAAGAACTCGCATCATCTACTTTGCTTAAGAGGAAAGAAGGAATTGGTGGTGGAAGAAATGGTGGGTTCTCGTCTAGTGGTAGAAGAAGTGGTGGATTCCCCTCCCGAAGTAAGATTGGCAGAGTCTCTTCTCGGAATAGAGGCAGCGGCTCCAACCGCGAATCATCAACTGGAATCGCCCCCCGTGGTATAGAAAGCTTTTTTGGAGGCGTAGCCACCGTAGTCGGCCTCGGATGGCTGTTGGACCCCGCCTCATCTTCTGGTTCCACTGGATGCCCAGCAAGCTGTTGGTGCGACAGTATGGATTGCTTTCGCCTCTACTTCAATACTCCATCATCCTACTCTACAAACTCGAGTGCCGTCATATTTCTTGCTACACAATGGCACGCTGGTTATCAAGACAAGCTCCGCACACGACTTGAGAAGGAGGCCGGGCTCATTTCGATCCCAGACCCACGCTACCAATGTGGCTGGTACTCAGTCATGGACGTCTCCAAAGCGGTCGTACATCGCGGAAACGTCAATATGAGACCTCCAAATGGCACCGCCTCCCACGCTGATATCAACCCAGAGCTGAGAAGCAAAATTCTGAACATCTTAAACACTACATACCCCACCACGGAGATAGGTCTGATTCTTGGCTGTACACTCTTTCCCGTCGCCTTTTTGGTCGTGGCTATCCTTACATGTATGGGCTGCTTTTGTTTCGGTAGGATTAAGAGCTGCTTTGGAAGGAAGCAGAAGACTAAGAGGGTGGCGGATGCGGAGCAAGCTCATGACAGTTTCGAGTTGCAGAATAAGATTCAGCAAACCCCAGTGCAGTATGGACAGCAGGCGACACAACCAATTGCACAGTACTCATTTCCCGATGGACAAACTCAATACAACGAGACTCTGTATGGCGAAACTCCGTACGGCCAGACTCCATACAGTCAAACAGTAAACGGCCAGACTTTATGGGAAGGTTGGCAAAGATAAAAATGCCTGGGCCTTGAGGAGCTTTTTCCAGGATTTAGCAAGGCGTTTAATACAGGTGTGATTTCAAGGATGGGTTGTGCGATTGAGAAGACATATTCCTATCGCAGCAAGCGGAACCAACGTGGTTTTTTAGTATGTAAACATACTTCATTATTACTTAATAATTCCTTCCAATCAAGACCTTCACAAAAAAAAAGTGATGTCAATATCTCCGAGGTTTTGCTCTAGTAAGCCCTAGGAATGCTTCCATTTGAGTAGCCTGGACATAACGTGCTGATGTACATTATGTACAAGAATGACTATTAGGGACGAATCAGTATGTTGTAGCGTGAGCAGCAGGCTTTCGAAAGCTGCCTTAGTCTAATTACCTCGAAGATCTGGTGATTCTCCTCACCTAGTCTCATCTATCGCGAACTGGATATTCCGAACGCGATTTTGGAAAACCCGAACGTCTCGGAACCTTTCCGATTTTCAATTGTTCCTTAACAATATAAATCAGAAAATCATTGTTATATAACAGACCACCCAAATCCAAACAAACAAATCAGACGAAACCAAACCAATCACCAGCATCTCCAGCCTCTCCGCCAAAATGCACAAAACTACCTTCCTCTCACTTCTCAGCTCTGTCTCCCTCGCCCTCGCTCAATTCCCCGTACCAAAAGGCGACGGCACAAATGGATCGGGCAAATACCCATCCACCTACTCCACCGAGCCGACACTAAAAGGATATACAATCTACCAGCCCAAAACGCCACCGCCAGGCGAGTTACTCCCCGTCATCATTTGGGGCAACGGGATGTGTATGGATCAAGGCTTGGGTTTCCGTAACTTCCTGAACGAAGTCGCTTCCCATGGGTACTTCATTATTGCGAATGGAGATCCTGAAGGGAAAGGACAGTAAGTATGAGGATCTAAATCAGGAGTAACCACATGTTGAGATTGATATAGGTCTGCGGATACCAAAATGGGTGTTTCCTTGGATTGGGTGTATAAAACGGCTGGCTCTGGGAAGTACGCGCATATCGACAAGACCAAGGTTGCCGCAGCTGGCCAGTCCTGTGGAGGTCTCCAGGCGTACAAAGTCAGTGTTGATAAACGCATTACATTGACTGGTATTTTCGACAGCGGGAATCTACAGGGTAATTTCGACTTGAAGAAACTGCACGCACCAGTGGGTTACTTTCTGGGTGGGACGTCCGATGTTGCATACAGCTCTGTAAGTTGTACCTGCTTCCCTACCTTTTCTAAATCTTGCTCATACACTCGCCTCCTAGGGTACCAAAGACTTTGCCGCTTTGCCTGCAAGTATCCCGGCTATTCTGGTGAACAATCCCAAGGGTGGGCATATGCAAACTTTCATGGATAAGCAAGGTGGTCTTGTGGCTACTGCTGCGGTCAACTTCTTTGATTGGTTTATGAAGGGTTCGGAGGAGGGGAAGGCTTTCTTTAATGGGGCCAACTCGAAGATCAAGAGTGCTGGGTGGCAGGTGCAGGTCAAAAATATGAAGGCCTGATTGAGCAGCGATGGGTAACCGAGATTGTAGGACATTTTGTGTATAATATGGCCACGGAGCAAAGTAAATTAGAGCAGCAAATGCGTTGCTCAGACCTTAGACCGACCTGATTAGTTGAAGAATAGTCGAAGATATCGAAAGATTCTGCACTCTAGTCGGTTTCCAAGATCCGTACTCTTACAATTTCTGTTTCGATCATTTCGATGCGTCCAGCAGCGCAAGCTGGCACAAAATTTTGTCAACTTGCTCTGTCCCTCCAACTCTTTCATCTGCGGACAAGCAATTTGGAGCGGAGATGTTGTGAACAGGTAGTATAGGGTAGAGCTGTTCGTTTCGAGTTGGAGGTGTTTCGTCGAAGTTCGACTTATGCATGTTCAAAAAGAGCTTGGTTTTTGGGCCTCGGCAAATTCCGGCACCATTTCAAATCGTCGTCGTAACACAAAGCTCAAACGAAGTGTTCACTCGCCAAAGTCCAGAAGCTCATCACAAAATCTTCGCATCCTTCAAATGTTGTTCGCTTTGGGCTCAAACGGGTCCGGTCAGTTGGGGATAGGTCACACCGAAGATGCTCATAAACCAACACCATGCATACTCCCACAAAACTTCGACAGCTCGACAATACTCGGATTTGCCGCAGGCGGTAATCACACCTTGATTGTTTCCCCCGGTCTCCTTCATGCAGCTGGCGAGGCTTCAGACTCCCGATATCCTCTGGTGCGGAAATACACTGAAGCCAAAGAAACTGGTCGATTTAGACTCGCTGCCATGTCTACGAAACTGTGCTCTGCAACTTGGGAATCTTCAACATGGGTTGATGATATGGATCGTGTCTTTACATGTGGGACTGGAAACAAGGGCGAACTTGGCCAAGCGCAAGGTGTGAATTCAATATCGGATGCCAAATTTATCAAAGATTTCCCTCCTTCAGAACTCGATGAACAAGTCGTGGATTTGGATGGAAGCATGAGCCACACTGTGGCCGTCCTATTCAACGGTGAGGTATATGGTTGGGGCGCAGGCAGAAAGGGTCAACTTGGAGAGCCAGCACAAGATTGTTGGTCACCTCGCAAAATCGAAGGTATCCCATTCGAAGCCTATCGAGCTGTCTGTGGTAGAGATTTCACCTATGTAGTAGGCGCTCCAGGAAGTGGCAATCACATCGTCCTAGGATCAGACAAATTCAACATTTCTTCGAACGCACCAAAGACATTGCCGCCATGGAAAGAAGTAGGTGCCAGCTGGGGCAGTATCTTTGTTCTTCTACAAACTGGTGAGCTACTATCCTGGGGTCGAGATGACCATGGCCAGCTCTGTCCTCCAAACCTCCCCAAGATCGAACAAATCGCAGTCGGAAGCGAGCACGTTGTTGCATTGACGCAAGAGGGCACGGTGATTACCTGGGGTTGGGGAGAACATGGGAATTGTGGGAGCCCAAAAGACGAGGCCGGAGATGTCAAGGGACAGTGGAACAAGTTGGTAGTTCCCGGGAAGGTCGTCACAATTGGGGCGGGGTGCGCAACGACATTCATAGCAACGAGTGAGTTGTAGGAACCATCTTGAACATGGCTAAAAACAATCCCTCGCAATTATTCAGTGAGAGACAGCTTACCTCTGGCCAAAGCAAATGGACACATTTGTCTAACCTTATTTTGCCGATCGAGGCAGCATCTTGTTCGCAACAAGCAGACGAGTTCAAAAAGCTTGTGGGAAGTCACCTTTGAGAGTGATTAATGGCCTCACCACAGAATTTCCTGGCAAGCTTGTCGAGCTTATGTGATCGGCTCTGAATACTCTATGAATTTCAGCCACAGTGTGAGTCTTGATTGGTCACCATAACCCAAAATTTTCTTGCAGCTAAATCAAGTCAGCCTTACACTCAAAAGTCGTGTGGAAAACTATTGTACCTGTGAGATTCTCTGCGTTGCAGGCAGCCCAACAAGCCGCTCTGCCTCAGTCGTGTGAGAGCGAGTTGCTGCCGTGCTGCTGTCCCTGAAGGTCGGGTGAAAGCTGGCATCCTAAATTTTGTCAGTCATATGTGGAAGCAGGATGCTCCGGGACAGCTTACGTTGCTGGCGCTAGCATCCCATCCAAGGGTCTCCTCATCATTCTCGTAATCTGCCGGCTCCCACCGACGATCTTCTTCTCCGGTTGGGACGAATAGACTGTCAGGATCTTCTTCTTGCTGCTGCCTGAGCTGTGATGCTGCGTTGTTCTCGTTCTGTCCGAGCTTCCGGACCGGTCTGCGAGGAGCCGGCTTCGCCGGTGGTGGCATTGCTTCGACCGGTGGCCTCCTGTTTTCTGAGGCCGTACTGGTTGTCGATTGAGCCCGGGATACTGGTCGAGGGGCTGCAGTTGATGCGCTTGGAGGTGCTGCTGAAGGGCCAGGGGTGCCGATGTATTCACCTGTGGTCATGAGTGTGAATTGGCATTGAATGCCATCCTTTGAGTAGCTAAATTGAAAAGGACGCCCTGGGTTCGAATAGTATGCGCTAATGGTAGTGTTCTGTAGAGTGTCTGCATGGCTCACGATAGACTTGAAGTCTTTGACGCTAATAATGATGTGCAGCTTTTCTTGTGCTTCAAAATAGTCGAAATCGAGTTTGTTCACAGATACGGCTGTCTTCAGCGGGTTCTTGAGTATCTCTTGAGGGGTCGTCAGCTCATTTCGAGAATTGCAAAAGTGGCAATTTACCATTCTTGCTATTGATGACCTTGTCGGTAAAGCTATGGAATGTTACTTTTCCTTCCTCGTAGTAAATGTCGAGCTGTTCAGCTTTCGGGCCAAAGTAGTCTGCAAACTCTTTTAGAAAGGGTGAACGCATGCTCCAGCGATTGTTTGCTGTCGTCCTGTCGAACAAAGCATGCATGACCTCGGTCGATTCGTATGTCAACTTGTAGGTTTTAGTAACCCCTATTGCAATTAGGTTCTGCTAAAAAAGACTGCATTGTGTGCACATGTCCAACCCACCATGATTGCATATCATTCTGATGATGAATCTGCATTGCGTTTCGTCTGCCTGGTCCTGAACGTTGACTTCACAACGATCAATGGCTGTCTCCCTGCCACGAGCATCGGTAATACGTGATTTGAATACTGAAATGAGTGCCTGGTCTATTTAGTCCCGGGTGAAGTTGTTGAGCCTGGTAGATAATCAAAATACCTTGTTGGGTATGGAGCAGGTGAAGCGTCCATCGCCCCTGTTGTCAGGCGCGTATTCGAAGGCTGCAAAGTACTGATGGTCAAGAGTGACGGATGCATAGCCAGACTTCGAAGAGTTTAGAGCGCTCAGAATTAACTACACTACCGTCAGCGAGCAAATCAATCAATAGAGGTGACGTGCTGGGTACATTTTCTCTCTGTGCCTCGATGGAGACAGTATCGCTGAATTTGGCAAGACAGGAGAGAATATCGTGCAGTTTTGACGACGCTTCCGGCGTCAAGGTGAATTTCAGAACAACCATTGAGCTGAGGATTTGATGGAACAGAGAGAATGCTCGGAGAAGTGAGGCTCATAATCTAATCTCGTGTACTCGCGTCGCGTTCGTGTCGTGGTGCTTCCAACCAATCATGCCTGATTAGACAGCTCTTCGATTGTGTTCCGTTGGAATTCACTGGGCTTTGTCCGAAGCCGGCGCGATTTGTTCTCTTTCCTTCAAATCATAATGTTTTGTGGTTTTTGGTCTTAGTTTTAGCCAGCGTGGACGCGTTTGATTTCTCAAAACAACTTCGATCACCGAACATCATCACCAACCTTTACATGAACAGCAACATTGCACGATATTGTCATCAAAATTATCAGACTATCGACAGAACTAGATCATCATGATACCCCGACTTCCGAATGATATACTGCACTTGCTTTGTGAGGCACTTGTTGAGCAGCGCGATTTTAGTACCCTGTTCAATTGTTGCTGTGCTGGTAAAAGTCTCGCAGTCCCAGCTGTGGCAGGTTTATACAGGTATTGTATTCATTCACAGTATTTCCAAGGCATAAATCACTAATTGTAGCCAGGAGCCAGCATCTGTCCTCCATCAAATCAAGAGACAGCGACCTACACACATCATTTGCCGAGCAAGAGTCGGTAGTGCAAAGATGGTCAATCCAGTGGCGAAGCATCATATTGTCTGCATTGGGGAAGACGCTTCTTCCATATTGCCGATACCTTCGAGTTCTAGATCTTGGGGATCTGGGTGAACTTTTCGAAGAGAATCGTTTCCAACCAGGAGGTGCCATATTCAAGTAAGTTGTTAATCGTAAGAGAATTTGTCTCCCAAAAACGGCAGCCTGCGACCTTGCGATACCCCAAGAAAAAAACCCAACTTCCATGTTGCGTCCACGATTCTAGGGTGTCTTGCAACTTCACTTTATATAACTGGGAAGGTTGTTCAATCTAGATGGTCTGACTCGCTTGAGGCGCATTGGACTGCGACCTCTGCGCCATGTACAGCCTTCTGCACCTTCACTAACGTCGAACAGTTATTTCTTCTCAGGGGAACTTTCACGCTTCAATATCTCCTTTCCTGCGCCTCCAGCGACGAAGACCAGAAGTGGCAAGCCTCGACCTCCTCGTTTGAATAGTCTTGCAATTTTTGAAGCCGTTGGCGATTGTAGGTCGACGTCATCATGTTGATAATTAATCACATCCACAATTTGTTGACTTGTGTAGTGATTATACCTCAGACTCCAAATTTGGAACGAATCGATGGTCCGCGCGGCTGTAAGATCTCTGCTACCTTTCTTCGATAACCACGTCTGATGGGCATACATAGTTGTTACCCCCGCATTCGTTCGCTGGCTCCCAAACTTGTCGAACTTACGATACATCAAAGTATTTGATGGCAAATCCATCGGCCACAGTCAAATTCCCGGTCTAATTAGTACCAACTGTCCAAAGTTTGAATCACTCAGCATTTTCATGTGGTAAGTCTTCCTAGCCCAAATAACGAGATAATATTGTTAGAGGGGACCCAAGTTCAGCTTGAAGACTTGATGCATGAATAGAGTGGCTGAGAACCCCTTTCCTAAATATGTACTAACACTATGACTTTTCACAGGACAGAGCCAGACTGTGATGAGAGACTTGCAGCTCTCTTCTCTTCCTTGCCAAACAACACGCTAAAAAGCTTCACTACCTTCAGCCGAACTCAATTCGGTCTCGAGACCTGTCTCGCTTTAAACAACCATGGAGCTTCTTTGAAAGTCCTTGAACTGCAGCTCGAGAATGAAGTCGTTGCTCAGCTTGGAATCTTAGGTGGATGCACCGCATTGGAATCGATCAAGCTCACAGACGATAACAAAACGGTCGACTTAAAGAGAAATGAAGAAGCAATGTCCGGAATCAGATCATGGCTGCTTTCTTGCCATAAACTGCATACATTGACTTTGCATGGATTCATTTCTGGAGCTGCGCTTGCTACTCCTATCTTACTGAGCGACAAGATCCGCTTAGAAGAATTGGAAGTCGACAATTACCCAGAATCAGACCAGGACAGTTTTCATCTAGCCCTACTCAATCAAACTGGGCTGCAACGTCTCCTACTGGACGGCGAAGAGGTCAAGACTCGTGATGGTCTGGATACCCTCGTTCACTCAATCTGCCAGCTCAAGCAATTACGAAGCCTGAAACTTGTGTGGGTATCAGCCAATTTTAGCGATCGCCACATCAACGCCATTACCGAGCAACTGGAGAACCTTGAGCACGTCTACGTTGGTGGACTTGGTCTAAGAGATATCAGTCTTGAGAGTGTAGGGTATCTGAAGAGCCTACAAAGCGTCACCTTCTCTGGTCTCACCAATTTCACCATGGATGGGTTCTTGGAACTGATTGGGCGGTTGGGACCCGGGAACAGAGGCATCATCCTTACCGTTGACAATGCGAGCCCAGAGGACGGATTGTCAGAAGAAGAGCAGGCTTTTGTGAGAAATGCTCTCATCGAGGCCGTTGATGGACGGTTCGAATATATCTTTCTGCGAGGCAAGTATTGATGCTCAAACATTCGTCGTTTCTCTTACTAATAGTGCTAGATCCTAATATGTCTGAATTTGAGGGAGAATCAGATTGAGGTATCATAGTCGTCTTCGAGAGTGATACACTCCTTGCAAATTGATAAGAGTTATGTCCTCTAGTATTCTGACTGTGTTGCTGAAGAGGTAAAATACTTCATGCACATAGCTTAAAAATTTTAAAGAGCACTCAAAGTGACAATTTCCCAATTGGTGATACTTTACACCGACTACTGTTTCAGCCGCTCCATGAGAATCAATCAACCAGACTGTACACCATTGAAGACGACTACGCTAAGGTCTTCCGACGCTAGTGGCGTTACCTTGTATGGCTACTGCAGGATTGGCTAAGCGATTTTCGCTGGGTTCTCCGTCACCTCCGCCGTTGCAAAGTTCCAAGTCCTCGATTGCACCTAACCTAATTCATTTCCGACAAAATCCACGAACAAAAAATGTCTTTGAAACGGATATTGGTTGTTGCCGGGTCGGACTCCTCTGGCGGAGCGTAAGAAGTTCTTCCATGACCCCGCAGGAAATTTCTAATTCAGGGTACAGCGGACTTGAGGCCGATCAAAAAGTTATTGCAGCCCATGGATGCTATGCCATGACAGCCACGACAGCCTTAACAGCGCAAAATACCAAAGGTGTTTTTGACATCCATCAAATACCGCCAGAATTTGTAAAGAAGCAGATCGATGCCTGCATCGATGACATTGGAGTCGATGTGATCAAAACTGGTATTTTACTACCAAACATGTTCTTATCAATTTGCGAATAATGTTTAACGATTGAAAGGAATGCTGGCTTCGAAAGAAACAATCAATGTCGTGGCAGACGCCATTGAAAAATGGAAGGTCCCACTTTCAGTGATAGATCCGGTAAATCAGCCCAACAGCGTCATGAAGCCCAAATCTCCTCGAAACTAACTCTCCAGAGGTAATGGTGTCAACTAGTGGTGCAATACTTCTGCCAGAAAATGCAATCGACACCCTTATCCACAGACTTCTCCCCATAACGACAGTCTTGACGCCAAATCTACCAGAAGCAAAACTCCTCCTGCAAAAAGTGCATGGAGAATATGCTGACCCGAAGTCATGCGATGACCTTGTGCAGATGGCCAAAGAGATACAAAAGCTTGGGCCGAAATACGTGCTACTGAAAGGAGGACACATCCCTTTGACGAGGGATAGGAAAACCACGAAGGACGAAGCTGACTATCATATTGTATTCAACGTGCTGGCGGGGACCGATGGCGTAAATACACTCGAGAGCGAGTTCCTAAACTCAAAGAATACGCACGGGACTGGGTGTTCGCTTGCTTGTGAGCGCCCCCTCTCTCTCTCTTCTTGATTATGAGTCTGCTGATACTTGAGCAGCGGCGATAGCTTCGAATCTGGCGACTGGGATGACAGTTGAAGCAGCTGTCAAGGCGGGAAGTCGTTATGTTGAAGCTGGCATCAAGACCAGTATTGGACTCGGCAAAGGAAATGGGCCAATCAATCATTTCCATTCAAGCTATGCTTTGCCTTTCACGCCGTAAGCATGCCTCCCACCGCACTGGTGTGTATCCCGCACTGGTGTGTATCACGCTGATTGATTGTAGCGGCCACTTCATTGAGTACTTGCTAGAACGAAAAGATGTGGTGGGGCCTTGGAAAGAGCACACGGAACACGACTTTATCAGAGGTTTGGGAGACGGAACTTTGCCCGTGGACAAATTCAAAGTTTACTTGATACAAGACTATCTATATCTGGTAAGTATGATTATGCCTCGCAGCTCATTGAAATAGGAAACAAGACCTGGTTGGCCTGACTGGCATAACAGATACAATACGCTCGCGCACACGCCCTTGCCTCGTGAGTTTGCCATTGCAAATACTAAGATGCCGCTCCTGATGGACAATAGGTACAAAGCCAAGTCATCTGCAGACATGCGAATGGTAAGTGCTTTCCATGCTCATCAACAAAATCTCACTAACAAAGTTACAGTCCGCAGACATCATACGCCATATTTATGAGGAAGTAAAGCTGCATATTGATTACTGCGCAGAATACGGGCTGAGCGAGGAAGACATGATAAAATATGAAGAGAAGCAAGGTTTGTCGTTCCGCCTTCAAGCCAAGGCATGTGCAAATACTGATCTTCTCAGCTTGCACTGCATACACTAGGTAGATTGAATTCTAACTCTGAGAAAGTGCAACAACTAACCCTTTAGATACGTTCTTGATATTGGGAACAGCGAAGACTGGTTTGCTCTACAGATTGCTCTGTTCCCTTGTCTCCTTGGTTACCATGTCATTGCCAAACGCCTGTTCGATGATCCAGCAACAGTTCGAGAAGGCAATCAATACTGGAAGTGGATTCTGAACTACGTGGCAGACGATTACACGGCTGCTGTGAAGCTGGGCTGTGAATTGATCGAGAAACATGCCGTGCAGCAGTCACCGAGCCGGATTGAAGAGCTCGCGAAGATCTTCATCCATGCTACCAATGTAAGTCTTGTCTGTATCTCGTGTTCTTGAGCTAACAATGCCGAAGATGGAGACGGGTTTCTGGGATATGGGATCTGTGGCGTGAGCAGTAGGAAGATGTGGACGAAAGTGACGTTCGAAAAGAAATGATTGAGGCGGTGTCGGAGGCAAAGGCGAACAATGAAGGAACCGAGAAGATCCATAGAGCAATAACAGAATTGAAAAGTCTGTCTGCAAGCGTGTTGAAAAGCGTGCAGCCAGAGGCGTAAATGCCAAGACGGCGCTAACCGAAAAAGTTGGCTGCCTGTGAGAAAAAGTCTCGTCTCGAAATTTTCCCCAAGTCGTTCTTTCACAAACACCAACAAACCTCACATCAACCTCATTTCATCCACTCTCACCCCTTCTCCCTGCTCGTGAGCCACATATCTCACGTTCTCACTCTAGACACTCTTTTCTAGCCCTTCTCCCACTCTTTTCCTCTCTCAAACACGCTCAACGCGACCCATTCCTTCTCTCCCTAGCGACAATGTCTTACGGAGGTTCAGGCGGCGGTGGCGGTGGTTATCGCGACCGTGGCTACGGCAGCACTGCTGGTAGCGGATACTCCAACGGGTACGTAATCTCTCGCGCTCTTGGTGGTTGCAACAATGCCTACAGTGAAGTCGTCGAGACTGGCGTGTCGGGAAAGTGTTTTGCGCTGAAGACTTGGCTTGGGCCACCTCAACAGCATTCGACACCAGAACGTCCACCACGACCATGGCATGCTGTAAGACACTAGATGCAACAAACTGCTCATGATTTTGTCACTTGGAAGAATCGATGCTAAAACTGCAGCTACTATAGTGGTGCTGGCGGAGGTTACTCTGGTGGCGGTGGCAATGGCTACGGCGGCGGCGGTGGTGGTGGTAGCTACGGAGGTGGTGGCTACGGCGGCGGAGGAGGAGGAGGCTTCGGCGGCGGTGGAGACAAGATGTCCCAGCTTGGTGCCGGTCTCAAGCAGCAAGCATGGGGTGAGTTGCGTCCTTTGCAATCCGTGAGATCAAAGCACTAACACAACTCAGACATGAGCACCCTCCCCAAATTCGAGAAGTCCTTCTACGTCGAAGACCCCGCCGTTGCCGGCCGCTCCCAAGCCGACGTTGATGAGTTCCGCAAGGTTCACCAGATCGCCATCTCCGGTACCAACATTCCTAAGCCCGTCACCACATTCGATGAGGCTGGTTTCCCTGGATATGTCATGAACGAAGTGAAGGCTCAAGGTTTCGCTGCACCAACTGCCATTCAATCCCAGGGCTGGCCTATGGCTTTGTCTGGTCGCGATGTTGTCGGTATCGCTGAGACCGGTTCCGGCAAGACATTGACATACTGCTTGCCTGCCATCGTTCACATCAACGCCCAGCCACTTCTCGGACCCGGTGACGGTCCCATCGTTCTTATCCTCGCACCTACCCGTGAGTTGGCCGTCCAGATTCAGCAGGAAATCAGCAAATTCGGCAAATCCTCGCGCATCCGAAATACCTGCGTTTACGGCGGTGTTCCCAAGGGACAGCAGATTCGCGACCTCGCCCGTGGCGTCGAAGTATGCATCGCTACACCAGGTCGTTTGATCGATATGTTGGAATCCGGAAAGACTAACCTTCGTCGTGTTACCTACCTTGTTCTCGATGAGGCTGATCGCATGCTTGACATGGGTTTCGAGCCACAGATTCGCAAGATTATTGGACAGATTCGACCTGACCGACAAACCTGCATGTGGTCTGCAACATGGCCAAAGGAGGTTCGCTCGCTTGCGAACGATTACCAGAATGACTTCATCCAGGTTAACATCGGTTCCCTGGATCTTTCTGCCAATCACCGTATCACACAGGTTGTAGAAGTTGTCTCTGAGATGGAGAAGCGCGATCGCATGATCAAGCATCTCGAACGTATCATGGATGACAAGAGCAACAAGATCCTTATCTTCACTGGAACTAAGCGCGTTGCTGACGAGATTACACGTTTCCTTCGCCAGGACGGATGGCCAGCGTTGTGTAAGTAAAATTTCCTATCCTTTCCCTCAACAGATGCTAATAATGAACAGCCATTCACGGCGACAAACAACAAAATGAGCGCGATTGGGTTCTCAACGAATTCAAGACCGGAAAGAGCCCCATCATGGTAGCCACCGATGTGGCTTCCCGCGGTATCGGTATGATTGCAAACGCCCCGCTGTTCACCCTCCCCTTCCCCATCTCTTCACTTCTCCATCGTCCGTTTTATCGCTCCATTTGTGCATATATGTGTGATCTGAATGATGTTCTGCTCTTTATGCTCTCTCGCGCTCGTATTCATGCTACCATAACCTTGTCCAGGGCTACTATTTTTATTCTCGATTCTTCTAGGATCCTTGGGTGTTCGCAGCTCGAAGAATGCATACTGACAGTCCGCTCTGTGTTGTACCGCTAGGGTAGCTTTCATACAGATGTGGGCCGTGGCATTTCTTAACCTGCATACAGATCATCCGAGGGCCCCTTCAGACACGAAGACTCCCGTATAGCCCTCCCTGGACATGGTGACCATGCCTGTTTTGTAGAGCAACAGAGTGCCAGATGCAACATGCTGCCGGGTCATGCGATATCCTTATCGCTCGCATCCTTCACCCTGCCGATTGTACTAACTTTCTTTCAAAGACGTCAAGAACATCACTCACGTGTTCAACTATGATTACCCAAACAACTCGGAAGACTATGTTCATCGCATTGGTCGTACTGGTCGTGCCGGTGCCAAGGGAACTGCAATTACCTTGTTCACCATGGAGAGTAAGTCATCAATACCTTTCACTATTGCGATCAACCTCGCTAACACTTAGCAGACTCCAAGCAGGCTCGTGACTTAGTCTCCGTACTCACCGAATCCAAGCAGCAGATCGATCCTCGCCTTGCAGAGATGGCTCGCTATGGTGGCGGTGGAGGAGGAGGCCGCTGGGGAGGTGGACGTGGCCGCGGTGGCGGAGGTCGTGGAGGTAAGCAAAATTACACCGCATCCCGACAATGGATGAGTCTCTGACTTAGACGGCAGGCGGCTATTCTGGAGGCAACTCAGCTCCAGTTCGCAACAGTCGTTGGTAAACAACTCAGCTTATCCATTCCAGGTTACCACCGATGAACAACATCACAACAACAGCTTGCGCGGGGACATGATACCTAGACTTTACGGCGTTCGGGCGTCTGCATTTTAGACTTTGCGGCAGTCAAGAAGGTACTTCCAGCATTTCCCATGAGGATCTCATGTTGCAGATCCGTCTTGGATGCAGCACAGTTTCCAACAAAATTTCGATTTTCGTTTTCATCATGGTAGGCAAAAAGTATGCATTTTCAAGATTGGCGGCGGTACGAGTTTCGTTTCATTCTCCCTCTCATCAGATGATGCTACAGATTGCAAATTGGGGGTGGTTATCTTCCCCGTTCCAAGAATTCAAATAGACTTCTTTTGTACTTTATTCGAAAGAGATGGGTATCAGCTCCTACTTTATAGTTTGCGGGCTTTGCATAGGAAAATGGTATGCATGGTTATAACTTTGCTTGTGTCTATCGCATGATCATGTCAGTAACTTTTGGTGTCGAGTGAATTAAATGATGTTATCCTTGGGTAATCTAACTCAACTCAGAGGTATATTGTCCCGTCGGCCACTTCTGCAAAGACGGTGACCATCGGCGTTGACCAGCTTTTGACTCTTCTTCCAATCTGGTCATTCAGTGCCTTGCAGTACTTCACCGGGCTATCTCTTTCTTCAAGCCACTAACCAGTCAGCCTTTTGGTCAATGTACTTTTCATTACCCTTGATCTCGGTCACATTGTCCCTGTTGCACCACTTGGACATCGAAAGGTCGAATGAACGCAAGTCCTTCGGTTTGGGAAGGGATAGTTGCACTCATTGTTTGAGAAACGCATTCGGTTCTTATCCGTAGGGTTTAAGAGAGGCTTGGAATTCTCCTGAATGGTTCTCGATCTTCTTCGAAGCAATTATATGAACGTGGGTGATGCAATTCTCTTTTGCCGATATATGAATTGGAAAATCCTCCATTTTATTCGGATCTTATTGTGCGGTCTTTCGAAAATATTCGGCGTGTGAAAACGGCTTTTGGTGATGTTATAGTTTTCACTCTGGTATGCTGGTCGTGTAGATTGAAGAAGTGATTCGGATTTGGTGACTGGGCTTGCAATGAGTTAGGTAGGATGAGATCTATGTATGTATCAGTTTTCCATGGAGGTTTTGTGCTGTGGTTAAATGTTTCCTCTCGATTTGATATTAATTGGGTTTGGTTGAACATGGACATCACATAGAGGCTGGACTTAAGTGGCTATCTACAAGCATTTCCGAGGTACTTCTTTTTGAGTTGGAGAGATAGAGAGACAGGTGGTGCCGCGAGGCCAATCCAACGATGCTGAATCAGGGTAAGGCTGAAATTAATGTCAATTCTCATTGCAGACGGTGCACATCTATCTCCTAGGAACCATTTTTTCAGCATCAACTCGTTGGACCATCTGAGTTTGTAAATCAGTCGATGTATTCGCCTACAATTCGGTCAATGCTAGATATTGCTGTTGGCATTGGACTCCTTCATCATTCCGAGAACGTATTCGATGAATTTGAGGTACGACAGCAGGTCGTCAATCATGTCACTTTCTGACCGGATGGTCAATAATGTAGGTTTTTAAAAAGCGTGCTCTTAATTCTGAAAAGCAGTGTCTCAAGAGCAATGAATTGATGAGCCCTCGGGGATGGCTATTCATCCGGCTGAAAATATTACTATTTGCTCAAATCTCCTTGGTCTCACCGTATCCTCCAAGAACATAATTTGTGGATATGAAGGTACTTGGCTTTCTTGCTCGGAAAGATGAATGCCCAAATGATAGTGCCACTGAGATTTGCAAACTACCTTGTTGCGCTTCTATCAATCTAATGACAAATTTGAAGCACAGAATGAACGACTGTGTCAAAGGAAGAAATATACAGAAACGAATGAGAGTAGGATTTTAATGAATATATCGAATGTCCCTTTTCTTTGCATTGCGTACTGCCTGGATCGTCCTAAATCGGATTGGGTTTCAAATGATAGCTACTACTGTAGCGGCAAGGAACATTTGCACAGGATAAGGGTTACCGAACAAGTAAACAAGGTGATGAATTCTTAGCGATCTTTTTTTTAGAGTAAAATCCCGAAAGTTTGAAAACCTTTTCTTTCGATATCAAACCGATGGATTCTAGGATCTTGGAATTCCATTGTGATTCTGTAATGTAGATGATTTTTGCTGCAGCAAGATTTTCGATTTTTTCGTCCTTGACGTCGTCCTGCTCCCGTCCTTTATGTTGATTGTGACATTAATGTAGAACTAAGTTTATATATTTGCGAAAACTGAAACTACTGTATGGATGTTGGAAGAAAATCGAAAGATGGCTTAATGCCCTTTCATTCGCTTAAGAAGTTTCTGAACTTTGTACAGACATTGAGAATGATACTGCTAGGAATTATCGTTCTCGATACGGACCTGAAAATGTTGTATCGATTCTGGCCGTTTGTCTTCCAGAAACAAAACCGACGAACTGACTGTGCTGATCGATTGCAATAATGTCATATGAAGGCAAATTCGGAAATATCTCTGCTGAGAATGACGAGTTCAAGTTTGACTCCACAGCACGCACGAATTCCAGTGCCTGTTTGTTGCGCACATATCCATCAACGTCAGCGGTCATCTCCATGTGCAACGCAGCAAAGATGACTACTTGGATCGTGGCGGTGAGGTGACTCCCCAACGTTGCATCACGATACTGTCAATGAAGATTTATACCTGGCAGGGCATTGCATTACAAGGGGTGCAAAATTCAGCCAAGACCTCAGCAAAGAAGACCTCCCCCGAGACACGGTCGATGATTGCAAGAAGTGGAGGAACAAGCCCTCGGTTGCGGAAACAAGCCTCATCCGTCTTTTCATTCAAATCATCCATGAATGTGCCACAATGACGTAGGAGACGAGAAGGACCGATAACGTATCCGAGACGTAGCCGAAAGAGGTAGTGACAAGGTATTTTGGGGAATAGGGAGACGAGACCTTCAGGGGAAAAATATGGAGTTGCTGCTGCCGATGAGACTGGGGTTGGTGCCACTCCATTCTCTCCTAGCATGGGATGGACGTAGTGTCAAGCTTGGCGAGACGCTACCATGAAGAAATATTGAAGGATGATTAAGAATGTTCTATTTACGGGATCTAGGTGTAGTTCCCGTTGTCGGTGGGCGTTTCGTTATTTCTTGATTTAGATGCAGCTAGCGAACGAGGACGTGCTGACGTGGTGGTCCTGTGACCTTTGAAGCTGTGCCGGGTACGGATTAGGGAGGGGGATAAGGCGTGGGCCCTCGAGGGATACTCAATGTAGCACTAGTGATAGGAGATTGGAAAGGAGGCTTGTATTGTTAGACGTATCCGGCAGTTTGGGCGGCGGGAGTTCGAGTGTCTTGATCTACGAATATACTTTACTCATCTCGATTGGGAAGACGTGAAGGAGCTAGGACGGTCTCGGCATGCTGGTATCGCTTCTTGGGGCAAAGCTTGGAGACCTGACTGCACTTCTTGGGACTTTCATTGGCACTGTGCACAAATTGAGGATTGCTCTCTCGCTCGAGGACGCTGATTGAATGTCGGCCCCAAGGATCATCTGCACAGATTCGACGACAATCACCTGCACAGAGGACGGACAGTATGCCGCATTGGAGACAGGGAGGGCTCCGTATCTTGATGAATGTCAAATCATCGAAAGTTCTAGGTCCAACGTTGAATTATTTCCAAAGTTTGGTACTTGGGAGGGTTGATTGACGCAGGTGGCCTTTCAGAATAGTGGGCTCTGAGCCGTGATCATATAAAACCTTATTCGTTATTCGCTCCCTCGTGCTTTGAAGTGGATGCAGCGGCAAGATGTTCTCACAGGGCTTTTGCGGCTATCGTCTGTCCCAGTTGTCGTGATAGCATTTGCCCATCTAGTGGACTGGACCTGGGGTTCTAGAACGTCATTGTGGTTCTGCGAACCAAGATTTGTTGCTTCGGCTGCTGACAAGGGGCAAATGATACGACCCAGCAAGTCGTCTAATTGAAATGAAGAATTCGTTAATCAGCGCAGACATCACGCGAAGTTGTTGCACATGGATGTGCTTGGGTTTGTTCAAAACAAGCACGAGATGATGTGAACAGTGATACGATCTGCCCTAGCATCGATATTGAAACCTTGGATCGAATTCTGCGAATCCGATGCTGGCTATCACTCCAAACGGCCCGAAATTTAGTGCTACAGATCGTCCCACTGGATAGTGGTGTTGCGGAGAACCACTTCCACTTCATCCCTTTCCAACAACACAGCAATGATTTCCAGTGAACAACATGGACACGGATGCGTCGGGTCTCAAAAGTTTATTGACATGTCAATCTCGTATCTGCAGACCCGTTCGAAAACAGGCATCCCTGTTCCTCCCACGAGGATCCGCATAAAAAATGCCCAAATCTAGCTTTCAGGCGAAGAGGTGAAGAATGCCCGCGGCAATTTTAAACATTCTCGCATGCTGATTGGCTGGAGACAACAATGGGTCTGCAATGCGGCCGACCTTGAAAACAATCTTCTCTTCTTCAGGGGAACTGCTGCTGATGCTGCAGCTGTGGCTGAGCAACGCTAGGCCCAAAAGAAGGACGAAGAGTCGAAAAAGGAAAATAATGTGCGCTGCACAGCTTGCAGCAGCGGCTGACGATAGATTTCATCTGATAATCTGATTCGGTGCTCGGCGTAATGATGCCTCAGTTTATCTTATGCGAGTGCTTTTGGCGGTACCGACGACTTAATGGTCACACAGGAAAGACGTTCTGGTTGGAGAGAGTCCAAATCCTAGAAGTAGATCGGAGAGTATCTTGTGCTTGGATGCAGGATGACACGCTAAAAGTGGATGAAGGTCACTCTTCGGAGATATGGTACATCATTTGAAACAACTGGAAATAACGAAAGCCATGAAATATTTATCGAAAGAGAACAGCGAATGATAAACGAGTACGAATCATACGGTGAGCTCAGCATCCTACTTCACAGGAACGATTCGGCAGGATACGACTCGCGGAAGCAGTGCGACAGCACTTCGCGTTCTTGAGTTTTCCAGAATGATTCTGGAGTTACGACGTGGCGCACAATTTGTATTTTGCGGACATTCGACTGGTGCGGCCAATATGCCGCAGCAACGTTGTTACAGCCAGCCAGCATCGTGGAAAAAGCAAGATTTAGGTGGAGCGCACACAACCACGGTGGGTTCATCAATTCACTCTCCCAGCCTCAAGAAACCAATGAATCGTCTCTCCGGACCATGGTTTTTAACGTCATTAACAGTGAATGAGCTTCTGGATAAATGTCTTGACAATGGGATGAAAGCATTTCCATCGATCTCGAATTCAAGATGGTAATGATGAACCAGCCGTGCAACCAGATTCTCCAACTCTCATGTCACTTGTCAATTCGTGGGCGTACCGCGGACCTACCACAGGAGGCATGCAGCGTGGGTGGCTGGAAGTCGGAACCCTAATCCCAATCGGAACGCGTCAGCGAGTTGGACATTTCAAGGGCAAGCCCCGCTCAGGCCCTTGGAGATGGTCCATGCCTCCTGTCTCCGATTCGGCATTGTCCTGTGGTGACATTTTCCGGCAGCCCGTCTTGCCGCGAGAAGTTGCATTATTCCTGTATGCTGGTAAAGATTCAGCAGCGGTGACTGCCAAAATAAAGACACGGATTCAAGTCCCGTTTCGGTGCAAATGGGGTGGTGTGATGACGAAGGAAGGGGGAGGAGACCCGACGTGGGAACAACATGCCGAGAAGAAGATACTCGTCCTGACTTCGCCACAGGATCGTGAAAAGCCAAATGATGGATATACTTTGACGCTGGTAGCGAACGTGCATGACCTGCGTTCGAGAAGCTGCGTGGCCGCGAGCTACCTGCTTCATTCAGCGGTGTGCCATGGACAGCGGAGGCAGTGAGCAAGTTGATTTGGGTTGGACATGTCATTTTCCCGCTGGGACATCGTCGTCGTCTCGAGGAACACGGACAGGCAAGCGGAAATGATAGGGTTGCCTCGTAATCGTGAAGAAGAATGGAATGTCGCTTGAAGTATTGGTGTGTGTTTGTCTCTGTGGAGAGCAGGAAGAAGTGAGACTGACTTGCTACCCGTCTTTTCCTCCTCTGAGTCTGAAGTGAAGCAGTCGTAGCCGGACTGATAAGCGCAAAGGCAGAGACCAGGCATCGTGCTCAACAGTAAAGTTCCAGACATCGTGATTCCTCGCAACTCCTTGCATCAACACCACCCACACCATCTTGCTATTCGGCCCGCAATCAACATCCTCTTTGCACGCGGCGTCTTTGCACGTCTCAGCTCCTCTTTTATCGATCCTGGCTCGAATCATCGGGTTTCCGCCATCGCACCTTCGCCGTCGTTGCTGCCTCTCCTCACATCGTGCACCCTCTTCGTTGTTGTTCTTTGCACCAACTTGACGTTGAAGAAAAGTTGCAAGCTCTGCCTCGTTGGCTCCATCTTAGCGGCATCTCATCGCGCAGCACTAAATTCTCAGCCTCATCATCGACTGCCCCGGATATCTGGAGTCGACTTTGCTCCTTCAAGCACAAGCGCGAGAAACTAGCCTGCGGTCGCTAACTTTTGCTGGCCTGGCATCTCACAATTCACGATCGCACTGCGGCCTCAACACTACTGCGAGAACACCACTCTGTGCGACCTAACGAACAACAGAGGGTAACCCATCCAACGTGCGGCTTCAGTCATAAAGCGACGCATTTTGAGGAAAAGGACCTCGCTGCACTCCGTGTAGGCTCAATCGATCAATCAATCAATCAATCAAAGATCCGCTTCAACTGGCCACAGCACCAGCCTCTTCACCTCAACATCCTCACTCTCTACTCACTTGGATTTGAAACATCCCAGCAAGGCGCGTCTCACCACGCCTTTGACTTTTCCCCATCTCCATCTTCACCATCCCTCGTCTCGTGTCGGCATTAACACGTGCTCCGTTGATCGCCCGCTTTTTACGTGCAACACAGTCGTCGAAAGAGCTTAAAAGCAGCGCTGTGTAGAACAAGGGCCGACTACTAGTAAAAGTCTTGTCCTTTTGATACAGACTACTCACCGCGAACCATCATCTCGCTTCTCACTACCCGGCACTGAGCAGCATCGCGCATCCGCAGCTAAGACCACCCCCTCCACCTCCGCCCTGCTTGTGATCTGCGTCATCTGCGAAAGGGAGAATATCAGCGACCATCAATTTGTCGAGTGCGCGCGAGCCTTGCAGGACGCAACGAGCTTCCACGACGAGGGCAATCCGCTGACCACGGCTGCGGACATCACTCCTTTCGCATCGGAACGTCCTTCAGGTGCAATTCGTCGCTTGACTGCTTCCCAAAAGCCCAATCCCAGTGCAATTTGCTGAGCATCCAAGGAGGCGCTCCAAATCGGCCCTTTTGTATCCTTGACGACACTGAGCCGAGCACGCTCATTGGGTCAGTGCTTTTCACAACTGCGGGTCTGCCATCGCGTCCAAGACTTTTGCGCCACTGCCTTTCGTCCTCGAAGACTTCACAGCCCTGAACCCTGGTACTTTAAACCCAACATCTGTGCGCTCCAGCTTTCCCACGCTAACCTCGCCCAGCCGTCCCAAAATCCTGAACAGAAATTCGACGCGCCTTCTCCACCATCGCAGCGGCTCGGCGAACTCGATCTGGCTGTGTCGGCGTCATTACCCAACTTCGTGTGCAGAGGACGCTGAGTGGCCCTTGACCTCTCTTCACCCAGTGCCACTATTTCCAGGGCATGCACGCCACGCTACTCCATCATTGCCCCCCATCAGTCACTTGCCGCTAGCCGTGGATCCTCAGTGACTTTCAACTGTCCCAATTTTATTCGTGCGACCTTTCTTCAGCAAGTCGCACTTGCACCTTTCAAACCAAACTGAGAGCGCGCGCTACTCTGACTCGAAGAAAAAGGCCCGACGAGTTCGCTCCCAAAAATCTTCTTTCCGGTCCAGCCAATCCGCGTGTTATCAGACCGGCGTAATTCTGCCGACGCCGGTCCTTTTCACGAACGCATCTAGAGAGGATCCGTTTCGCACATCACCCGTCCCTAATTGCCTCCTGCGCGCTACCAAATCCTGACAAGTCCTCATCCGTCATTCGGATTGCTCGATCTGTGAATCTGGTCCTGGGATTCCTGCGGTCCGTTCTCCGCCATTCCTACTTAGCTCGACGTCTTTAGCCCTACAACAAGAACTACCTATTGTCGGTTGCTAAAGCGTGATATGTCCACTGGCTACGCTTCTCCTGTCCCTGCGCAACCAACCAGTCCATCCTCACCAGGTGCAAAGCTCGCCTTTCACCTGCAGAACGGGCATACACAGCATATGGACGGTAGACAGACGGAGTATCCGCAGTCAGGTTTGAGCTCACCATTCACCGCGTACCGCGAACATCATTCTGAAGGAAACTCTGCAGATCAAGCATCTGCTGCTCAATACCCTCAAGGACAAGATCCAAGAGGCGCGAACTTCTCGTCCTCGGCGACCCCAACTTCAGAGTACGGAATACCGCCTTCATCAGCGCGATCAGGCTCGTTTCCGGAATACATTCAGCGTCAGCAACACTATACTCCAGCAGGTCAAGGTGCTCCTGTAGGAGGTATGGCGCAAGCTCAAAGTCCGTCTCAATCTGGGCCAGATGGCCATGCCAATAGCCACAATGGCAATAACATGAGGTCTGACGCCGAAGTTCCTATAGATCCCTCGATTGCTGCCGCAAGTCCGACCTACCCTCCACAACACCAATACTCTCCATACCAGCCGCAACACGAAATGTCGCATTACCCAGCTGCTCATCCTGGCGTATACGGCCGTCCAGACTGGGCAAGCCCAGGCCAGTATCAACAGCCTTCGCCACATATGCCACACTATGGCCATTCGGCAAGTACAGGCCCGCCCACGCCAGCCATGGTTTCGCCTGTTCAGCGACCGCCGACGGTAGGGGCTTGGTTACGCGTTTGTGTGGTGTTTTTACTGACGGTTCGCAGGGCGGGCACCCTCTATCGACGGTTTACTCGTTTGTCCCGATTCCAGGTGCACAGCAGCATAAGCGCCCGCGCCGGCGATACGAAGAAATCGAACGCATGTACAAGTGTGGTTGGAACGGCTGCGAAAAAGCTTACGGAACACTTAACCATTTGAATGCTCACGTTACGATGCAGTCGCACGGTTCGAAGCGTACGCCAGAAGGTAAGAAATTGCTTGGTTGCGCAAATGCGCGTCACTCAATGTTTTCATGGCTCTCTGCGGACCTCCGAATGTCCCTCGCGATTCGTTGGGTTTTATTCATTGTTCGCGTGGTTGTTGGCGTGGCTTTGTTTATGGGGTTGCGGGAACTAGCATTGCCAAATCCTAGTCCGACACGCCAGATGGCGCTTGTCTTAACTTTGCACTAAGGAATATTTTACTAACTTTTGTCATCAACAGAGTTCAAGGAAATTCGAAAAGAGTGGAAGGCCAAGAAGAAGGAAGAGGAGCAGGCGCGCAAAGCCGAAGACGAACGACAACGCCAATCCGATGGTCGCGCACCTCCCGATCAGCATGACCAAAGCACTCCGGTGTATGGCAACATGAGAACTCCTCTAGGTCCCCCACCTTCAATGGGTGGTCCTCAACTCCCACCGATCGGCTACGCTCCAGGAGCAGGTGGACAGTCGCAGCCGCAGTATGGCCAGCCGAGTCCAGCGATGGAGGGCATGGGACAGTATGCTACCAGCAACACCCAGCTATACACCAATGGCAATAACACTGGCAGCAGTTACCCTCAATCCCCGTACGCGCCGACCAGCCAAGTGTACCAACAACGTTGTCAGCCCTCCCCACATTCCTATGACTGGTCAAGCTAACTGGTCGTGCAGAGGACGAAAAGTTCACCAACTTTCAGCAATAGATTGATCGACCTCGAATTCTACGTCATTTCACGGGGCCAGCGGGATTGGGCGGCTTTTTCTTGATTTCAAAAACGATTTCCTTTTCGCCTGCATGTCTGGTACCCATTTCTTGCATTTTTCAGGGCGGTTGGGGCTTCACGAGGCCGGCTTACACGGTGTTTATTTGAACGGGTCAATACGGGTGGTGACGGCCGATATTACGATTCGACGACCGTTTCCTTTGTGGGCACGGCCGGCTTATCTCATGCCTACGGGCTTTCATTCTTCATGTTCTACCAGTTCAGCGTTCTTTCCACGGATTCGGCGATCATAATTGGTGCCCTTCCTCTTCGTCCTTCGTTGCGCCTTTCTTAGAAAAGCATGAGCTCGGCGCGCTGCAACAATTCGGCACTCTACCTTTCTCGATCGAATACGTACGTGGTGGTGAATGCCATTCTTTGGGTCTTTTGGCGGAGACAGATTTTGGGGAGTGAGTAACTGGATTTCCCCGCGTTCTGCCCTGCTATGTAGTGTACAATAACAACCCTCACTTTATACGTCGATTCAGTGTGCCCCTCCTCCATTCGATCTTTGCACAGCAGCTTCTTATCATCAAACGCTGGCAGCATTGAGGATTTACCCTCTACACGCTTGCACCGTGTCACCTTTCGACGTGGCATTGCTGCCCATTGCCGGCCTTGTGACCTTCCCCGAAGCACATTGCGTCCCTAGTGGACGGCTGTGCCCTTTTGCTGCATGAAGTCTCCGAAGGTTCAAAGCGAATCACATCGAATATTTGCGAATTGCACGACAAGGAAGAGCGAAGAGGGTTCGATGATGTGAAGTGAACATTTTTTGTTGATGTTTTACGCTAGCACATGATATTGAGAGTGTGTACGCTAGAGGAAGGCCTTGCAAACATGGATATTTAGACGTATCTGATGGGCCAGCGCGCTTTTGCTCGAGGGACCTGGTACTCGGTGTTCACTAAAACTGGCCCCCAGCCCTATGTAAAGTGTGCTTGCTAGCTAGTTCGGCCCTTTTTAAAACACGGCACTAGTCTATCTGATGGCGCGAGATCTTGTTTAATTCTCCCCCTCGCTAGTTCTGATCCTTTGAGATCTGGCGCTGGTTTTTTGGAGGAGAGCCTAAATTCTGTTAACTGTGGCGCGAATATTTTGGGGCGACTTTCGAGTATTTTGAATGTACTGTAGTTGTTTGAATGTGGTGGTACGATGATGCACGGTGCCGTCTTGCTTGATACACTACTTGAGGAGGGAAGCACGATACTGAAGACGGGAATGTGAGTTGTGCAGATGGAGAGATGTCACTTGCGATCTGTTGTGGAACCTGCCAAATGAGATGGGGCGTTTGTGGTGGGAGTTTTTCAGCCAGCCTACGAATGGTGGCATGCTATTGCACAGCTGGGATAAGTATGTACTTTTGAAAAGATTGAGAGGGGAAATTCTTGAAGTTCTTTTTAAATCTGGCTACTTTTAGAGGAGCAACAATAGTCGCAGAAGATGTCACAGAAACAATAACGTGCTTGGAAAATTATCCACGACAAGTTAATGGATCGCATCTGCGATGTCACAACCCCAAGTTACGTACGTAGCGCAGCTCTTGTCTCCAAGGGCACCTCAGCTTGCATGAACCATAGTTCGCCCGAAGCTCTGGGTACGCAGGCAGCCTTCAAGTTCTGAAGCAAGAAATCCGAACAATGTACCACCACAAAACGGCAACAGCGTAGTACGAACAACGGCTTTTGCCAGCCAACGGAAGCCAACTATCGGGCAAGGGCCAACCACATCCTGGACGACCGGCAGTTTGCTGTCAAGATCTCATCAGGTCGACTGGCTGGTGCGGACTTCACTAGTAGACACCTTTTGGAAAATGTTCCTAGCTGGGCTGGTGGTGCTAGTGTTTGGCTTGGACTTGGCCGGTTTAGTAGATCTGTAGTGAAGGAGGCAACAAGGCAACCGCTTCATTGAGATTGTTCCTCGGAGTTGTTTTCTTGGGGTGAGGATCTTGCGCCCCCTGGAGGGATGGCAGTGACATTCTTCCGACGATGGGTTGTGCTGGTTCCCGCTGCCCGTTAGTCGTGGCGGCAGGGTTTGCTAAAGGATCAGGGCCATCGCCGCATCGTTTCAAGCTTTCGGGACATGGTGGTACAAAGCTGAGTACTTGTTGAGACTATCAGATGATCTTGCACGTGCTTAGTAATTATCATGTATGGGATTTAAGGTTGCAGTCCTCACTGTGACGAGGTTTAGTTTGAAGGCTCATCTGGTTTGCAAGAAGTTGATGTTGAAGGTGTTCGACTTGAACATGGCCAGTCTGCACGTGATCAACCAAGCAGGATATTTTCTGTGAAGGCCTTCAGTGACATCGAACCAAGCAACAACGACATTCTACACCCAATGGTAGACTGCCATGCATGTTCCTGGCGTCTCCTACGTGCCGTCTGTCGCGATGGACCGCTAACGCCAGCTTTTCGTCTCGGTCCACGTAATATAGCCTTCAGGAGTTACTCGTATAATTCCTCCTCCAGCGATGCACGACATCTTGTTTCAGAAGCTGCAAACGACTCTCAGCCTCGACGAAGATACGAGCACTCAAAAGATGGAAGAGCGGAAGAACGAGAGGACATGGCGGTAGCATTACCCAATTCCAACTCCAGATTCGACATTGAACGGAGTAGTGTTCACAATCATTTGAAAAGAGAACTGCCATGGCTGAAGGACCCGTTGAAGTTATTGGAGCGCACAAGAATATTGTTGGAGGAGGGAAATCAGTTCAAGGCATTGGAATTGGTCCGTATGGCCAGCAAAGAAGGACAAGTAGCGATATGTTGGAATCGCGTCATACAGCATCTGCTGCAACACCAGAAGATTGACGAGGCTATGAAAGTGTTCAATGAGGTGTGATTCTTTTCTGGCCACTGATATAACCTAGCTAATACGTTCTGTCAACCCCAGATGAAAAAGCGAGCACAGTTCCCAGACGCATTCACATACTCCATCATACTGAAGGGTCTTTCGGAAACCCCACGTTCTGTGCGTGATGCTGTGCCGACAGCCGTCTCCATCTTCAATTCCATGACAGGCCCCACTTCTCGTGTACGACCAGGCATAGTACACACTAATTCCGCTCTGAGAGTTTGTGCACGAAAGGGCGATCTGGATGCAATGTGGGCCATCGCCAGCACCATACCAGAGAGAGGGCCCCAGGCGGCAAATGCTACAACATACACCACCATATTGAACGCCTTACGTTTCAATGCAGAGAGACAACCTACAAACATTCGTCCCACTCCTCTGGTGGTCGAAACACAGGAGAAGGCAGTATTACAGGCACGGCAAATATGGGAGGATATTGCTGGCAAGTGGTACCGAGGAGAGATAATCGTCGATGAAGCCTTGGTATGTGCCATGGGCTACATACTGCTCATGGGCTCACGACCTCAAGATTGGGATGACATATTTTCTTTGGTAGAACAGACGACAAATATCTGGCGTCAAGCACCACACTTACGTAGCGAAGCCAAGACCGATTATGGCGGCAAAGTGCTACCTCCTCCTGATGGACAATTGTTATGGACTCCTGCTGGCGACGATGGCCCTGATGCTGGTGGAGAATTCGACCCTGTTCCGCAAAGTATATCCTTGCAACGAGCTAAACTTCGGGAGAGCAAGAGCGCTACACTTCGATACGTCAAACCGTCAAACAACATGCTTTCCCTTTTATTGGAAGCTTCTTTGAAGCTGTTCCAAAAGCGTACTGCCTCCTCATATTGGAAAATAATTACTGATCCTGAGGGTCTAGCGGTAGAGCCCGACGAGCACAATTTCCACGCTTATCTCCGCATTCTACGACAAGCCAGGGGAAGCACTCAAGCCGTAAAGCTTGTCCGGGATCAAATGGGGCATTGCGAACCAAGTCCAAAAACCTTTCGTCTTGCGATGAGCACCTGCTTGCGGAATCGAGGGTCACCGAGCATGATCAGGGATGCCAGCGATTTGATGGATCTGATGCAAGCTCGAATGCCTCAGATGGATGTAAGAACGTGTATCATGTGGCTAGAAATTTCCATCAAAAGTCCTCACGCGACAGACGTCTATGCAGCCGTTGAGCGTTTGGGCCCACAAAATATTGATTTGATGACGATCGCCAGGACCGGAGACGACGAGACTCGCGCAGACGTGGTCAAGCTGATGATGCTTATGCTGCGCTGCAATCACCGGTTTATGAGCCAACGATCGTTTGTGCTGCGAGAGGAACAAAGAGATGAGCTTGGTGTGCGGAATGGGAAGTTGGAGTCGCTCATTTCCAAAATCGCGGGCAATGAGGAATGGCGGAGTCAAGCCCGGATGGGCGAGGAAGATGTTGGAGCTTTGCGGGTGGAAAAGCAGACTGGCCGATTTACGAGGAAGAAGGACATAGTGCATCTACGGAAGAGGAGGCTGGATATTCGGCCGTCTCAGAGGAATGTCAATGATTCCAGGACGAAGACCACGAAGACGAGTCCTCAGCATGCAGTGAGGGACTTGTACAGGGCACTCAAATACTCTGAGAGAGGACTTCAAAGGACCAAGGACGAAAAGGTTGCACTTCAGGCGATCAAGAATTTGAAACAGGGGATCGAGAGACTGAAGAAGACACTGCCTGACACACCAAATAAGACAGCAAAAACGAGCAGACGAACAAAGCAAATGGTAGTGGAGGACGCTTTCCCCGAATTTGAGCATGAGTTGGCCTTCAAGTGAGGTGGCCAGGCTAAAGAGGGTGTAGGGAGAGTTTGCCACGAGTACTGTGTAACACCAATATGATGGAAGAAGTGCAGGTCGCACTCCGTATTCCTTTGACATGGACGTATGATTTAAACGTCGAGAAGAGTTGTTGTGTATCTGGTAGGAGTGTAGATGAGTCCCTCGCGACCTGAAGTTTAGCAGCTACTGCTGAGTATCAATCATTAATTTCGAGTGACAAGGGCGTTTGTGCTCCAGTAAGCCCAGTCCTTCATCGATCAGTCTGATAGTAGACGGCTAGGAATTAGAGAAGCAGTGTACAGAGGGTATCGAACAGTACTTCATACAAGCCGCTGACGACTGTGATTTTGAGTATTCCTAACCAGAAAAGGTTACCAGGAATTTATCACTCTCGGTCTTAATTCGGAAATGGTCTATTTGATAGCACCCTTCGAACATTGGCATCAGTATATTCGTCTCACCGACATTCCCATGGTCTTCCGACAGCACTGAGCTTGAAAGCCCCATCGCTGTTTTCGAGCAGCAACCTTGGCAATGTCTCGAAGATGCGTGGTCTATTCTGACCAATATTGCGTTTCTGCACAGTTTCAGTGTAGTAAGTCTCTTGCAATCTCAAGATCTCGAAGAGCTGAATTGATCCAGGGTGTTGCTGTTTTAGAATCCAGTATGCCTTCAATTGCCAGGCAGACTTTCGCTTTCACAACACCACAGTCGGTTCCTCAATTCGGGCCCACCCCTCAAGAAGCTAAGATAAATATAATACGCTCAACTCGATATCGACATCGATCAAGGTCGATATATCGAGAACATGCTTGCTCAACATCTAATTCACTCAGTCACGATAATGACAGGCAAAGGCCTGTGGAAAACAACGACGATCATACGCCATCTCCCGAATATCAGAGTACAGTTGCAAGCACGATGTCACAGACTTTTGATTATCTTCGCGAACTCGCTGGATTGAAACTGCGGCCAATTTAGCCAACCGAGTGGGATATTGATGCGGTCATGTAAAAACTTGAAGATGTTCAAGCACACGTCTACTGTGCAGTGTGATAATGGCATAGGCGATGAGGGTCGTGTCCGTTGCATGGCCTGCGCTTGTAAGCTAGTTGAGCGGATGACTGACTTTCGTCAAGCCATCGCGACGAAGATGACTGGACTCTGTCTGGACTGCTTGCGTGGTGGGGTTGTTCAAGGACGTGGAAAGCCATGTCGGCTTAAGTATCGAAAGGCAAGGACTTGAAGCAGGCGTCAAGTGAAAGTGGCACGGAATAGAATTCTTTGGGCTCGCATGCCTCTCGCAGCAAAAGAGGCAAACAGCGAAAGTAGTGTCACAGTTAACTCTACCATTCATGTCCCCGATCAACCTTATAACGAAGGAGCTATATATCTTTCCAATGATAACGGCTCAAGTTGAGAAAGATGTCAGTATATTTTCGGCGATATTTCTTTTCAAATTGCGAGGAAGTTACCAATATCGGTATCGAAGTGCGCGGATATATCGACTTTAGCATCTCGAGGAGGGAGATGAATTGGCGAACCGACCGTGGTGTGGTAATTAAATTCAACGACAGTGGCATCGAGGGTAAGACACCGTTTTCTTTCTCTACCTCAATCTTCACTTGAACAGCATGATATCAATGATCGATAAGACTGTGTTGGTCCTGCACATTTCTAACTCGCCAAATAAGTAAAAGAGAGATGATGATTCTGTTGGGTCAACTTGCAGTACTATGTCCAAAGACCCTCCTCACTCCCCTTCCTGCTTGGGTACAAACTCAAACACGACACTCTCCCTCAACCCCAACGTAACATTCCCCCACCCCTCCCTCCTTACCTCCTTAAACCCAGCCTTGACCAAAACCCTCCTACTCCCCACATTCTCGGCATCCGTGTGCGCCACAACACCTCCGACACCTTTCCCCAAGATTTGATAATAGGTTTTTAGAAAGGCTGTGAGGGATTCGGTAGCGTAGCCTTTGGACCAGTAGGTGGGATGGAACATGTACCCTATTTCTCCGGGACGGGGGGAGCCTAGGGAGCCGATGGGCGTGTAGTTCTGCTCTGGTGATGAATTTTGCCGTGGGTTTAGACTTGGGTTTGGGAGGAGTTCGATTAAGTAGTTGAATCCATTTGGATTGGTGAGGTTTGTTGATATCCAGTCTTTTGCTTGGGACTTGTCATGCCATTCGCCTGCTATTCTGGGGATTGGGGAGGGATGTTAACATTGTGGATTTATTTGTGTTGTAACATTTGTATGTGTGTCGGGCATTTTTGTGAAGTGAGTGATTCGAGGGAATACATACGTCCATTTGTATATTTCGCGGAGAGAACGCATTGAATATATGAAGTCTACGTCTTCGAGAGTAATTGGACGTATGCGTAGACGCTGTGTTGTTATTGTGGCGAATTTCAGAGTTTCCATGGTTGAGAATTGGTTAAGAATAAATTATGAAGATGAATCCAATCGATATATCGCTAGGAATCCGAGACTCAAGAGGTCTTCGAGAAATGTTTGCACGAGAATTAGATGACTCGATTGAGGAATGGACATGTTGACGCCCTGGTGAGTAAGCTGACAACTTCGAGATAGCGTGCGGCTAATTCCATGATGGAACAGAAAGCATGTGAAATGCAACTCCAAAGAAAAAAAGTAAATTGATAACTCTGCGATGCAGATTTCTAATAATACGAGATTGACGTATCTCCAATGCGCTGACAGTGTAAATGGATGGTAAGACACTACGTGAGGTGAAAGAATCTCATAACAATAAGCAACTCTGACAACATGGAAGGGATCGATTTTGATGTTCCAGAGACGACAAAAGTCTGAAGCTCAGTGAGAAGTGCCAGGTACATACAAATAGCCTACCAGTTTTACACATTTCAATACGATCGAATTAACGTCGTGAAGAACCGAAAACAATCGCAGATCCTTTCCATACACGGACAGAAACAGACAACGAACAAGAACTCCGTGCACGTACCGATTGACAAGCAGGGGAAGCCGAGAATCACAAGTATTATGATACAATACCAGTCAAATCAAATGAAGCAAACAAGCACCCAGACCCCACAGAATCTTAGAATGGCGAAAAGGATACCCCACAAAGAAACAACACCATACTGAAACCCCACATTCGCAAACAATTCAGAACTTGCTGAGAGCCAACATGTATATCTTTGTTCGAATATCTAATGAGAGAAAAGTTAGATATCTTCAAATCAAACATGATCTCAAGAACCGCTTCAGAATGAAGGTATATTCGGTGCGAAAAGAACGATATGTACTCATTGAGAGGGAGTCGCTGGCAAGCTTCGACAATTTTGCGCTGGTTTCCTGCTTCTTCAGCTGCTTGCAGACTCATCTGCATGAAGAGATGAGTGAGTGGACTGAGCTGGGTGCTCTCGTTTGGTGTCGTGAATGGGTCTGGTAGTTGGTATGAGGACATGTTGAATCTGCCTAGGGCTATTAATTTATTGTAACCGTATAGCTGCTGAACGAATACATATAGTGTGATGTTGTAAAAGGTATATTTGAGGATAAGATGAAGTGAAGGTTCTGTTGCGTTGATGTTCTTCGGCCTTGTCTGTGAGGGAGCTTGTTAGATTACAGGAGTTGTTTGAATATTTCAAATAGTGACGGTGGATGGAGCAGCAAGCAGGCGAGCGAGGCGAAGGGTGGCGGTTGAGCAGAGGTTGTCGAGTGTAGCAGATGGCGAAGAAGATTGGGAAGTCACTTTGAGAGATAGAAGAAGTATACCTCAAAATTCGCTAAGCAACCGCTAATAGAAACTAGCGTCGTCTGAAGTAGGAAATACTTCACTCGAAGAGTTGTGGCAAGTTTGAAGTTGGACAGAGAAAAATGTCTGAGAATCTGACTGCGTTCTGGTATTCCCTCTCGTCTCTTGTCATACATCATGATAGTTTGTATCCTTTCCATGCTCCTTGACTCCGATGTAAACATGATTGATTGACGCTTTCTAGTCGTAAAGTGAAGTTGTGCATGCTCGCCAATTTCAGATCTGGCCTCGCCCGTTTCCTGACAGTCTATCCTACAATTCTTAGAAGAAACAACCAACCAAAGAAACTTACGCTGGGCCTCCAGCGCCATCACCAAGCATTCTTGCGAGGAGAACGTAGCTAAAGACTGCACCTGCGATTATATAATACTTGTTCCGACCAAGCCAACCCTGGCCAGCTTCACGAGCAACTTGCGCACCGCCCACCACCGCAACCGCACCTGAATTGCCTCGCGTGGCTCGTCTCCGAAGTGCGTCTGCACCTGGCGTGCAAGATGCCTGAGAAGATTCCTGTGTCACATTTCCAGTGACCGGATCAATCCGCCTATCCTTCATGTATTCCCAGTTCTCTTTATCAATCTCTGGCCATTCTTTTCGGAATTTGGCACCTCCGTCTCCTGCTTTGATTGCACCAACGCCACGGGTATTCGAGCTGCTCACGCCGGGTAATGATCGACTCGATGAGCCACCACCTGTCGAATTCCACCAACGAGTTCGTGCCGCAAAGACTTTGCGCTCTTGTGATGAAGCACGCACGCTTCCCGTCGTCATCTCCTCGCTTGTCATGAAACTCAACACTCCGTTCAGGATGGTCGAAACGCCCCACGCTGGGTTGAAGGACTTTGGGTGGAAATCACTGATACTGAGGCATAGACGTGTCGAAGGTTGGAAGCGGCCACTAGGTGTGTGCATGCGGATCGCTGGTGGAGCGTATGGGTAATTGGAAGGGAAGGTGAGAGTGCCCCAGAACTGGCCGCCTTCGTACGGGGTGTCCGGTGGACCGGTGAGGATGTAATGCCATTCGAGGATGTTATTCTCGGCAGGATGTGCCACGATGTAGGGCGGGGGATTCACTTGGAGACCCTGGTATTCTCGCGCCAGGCGCTTTGTAGCTTGTGAGGTGGCCATGATGGTGTTTGGTCTGATAAGCACTCGTTCGGGGATGTGATGGAAGTGATAGCAGTTTGAGTGTATTGAGGTTCCCCAGGGCACGGTCAGACTTTATAGGTTGAAGGTTGGCGGTGTCACTGCTGTGAAGGTGTTGATTGCTTTGAACACTCTCTGACGACAATGTCTGGGACAGATGTTGGAAGTGGCATCGCATTGTCCCATATCACGTGCCCTTCATAATCCTCAATATCCCGACTGGTAATTGTATTGCTCGACTGAAGCTGCCATACGCCAGTCTAAGCTTCAATGGCTTCTCCACTCGAAGAAGATGTATGTATATGGATAATTCTTTTCACATGGTCAATTGTTCCTAACAACCCAGATCTTCGACAAACTGAAGCAAAAGCTCGATCCGAAGAAACAAGAGCAACGCGACAAAGAGCTCATAGACCGTCTACATGCCCAATATGCGAAGCAGCAAACGAGAGAAGCTGCAATTGTGAGCCTTACCTTCACCTGTCATCTCAATCTGTACCAAGCTTACGAAGCAGATCGATGGGAACCACACACTTCCGGTGACGATATCAGAGGTTCGGGTGCTTCAGGCCAAGAACACACGGCGCGGATTTCTGGAGCGGATAGTAAAGCCATTGCTCAGTGCGAATAGAGACGAAGCATTCACTCTACTTGAGGCACGTGAAGAAATCGACAGAGTAGGCAAGAAACTGGACAAGCTCGGTATGTGGACGGAGTAGGCAGACATATTGAACTTCATGCTAATTGGGAACAATAGGTATATACAAATCACCGATAACCGCATTTGTGGACAAGGCCGATCAGTCGAATCCTTCAACCTCGCCTACCGATCTCAACATCTATTTCCAGGCGCAAGAACGAGGAAGATACACCATAAAGACAGGCACAGAAGCTGGATCTTCAGAAGGCTCGGCATTCGTAGACGCTCACTTCCGAAACCTCTTTGGAGGAGCAGAGTCTCTCGGTGCCCATGCGTCCCTAGGAACTCGAACTCGATCGTCATACTCTGCGCTATTTAATACACCCATACTTAGCAATCCAGATCGGCAATTCGAGTTTGGCGGGCTGGTCAGTTCCACTTTGAAGCCGTGGGCGAGTCACGAAGAGCGATTGAGAGGTGGTAACGCAAAGTTTAGATGGATAACGGAAGGCGGACAGACACACGAATTCGGCTACTCGGGCATCTGGCGACAAATCACTGGTCTTGCCGACAATGCCTCTCCCACTGTGCGACTGGATGCCGGAGACAGCTTCAAGTCAAGCCTGACACACACATGGACCAACGATAAACGAGACTACCCACTTCTGCCCAGCCGCGGATACCTTCTAAAGACAGTATCTG
Source organism: Venturiaceae sp. KMAF11 (assembly GCA_023078705.1). Classification (NCBI taxonomy): domain Eukaryota; kingdom Fungi; phylum Ascomycota; class Dothideomycetes; order Venturiales; family Venturiaceae; species Venturiaceae sp. KMAF11. The sequence goes on from JALGOQ010000009.1 coordinate 1,931,198, forward strand.
AGATTGCCGGTTTTGGTCCTCTGAAGGGCGACGTCGGTTTCGGAAAACTAGAAGTAGAAACCCAAGGTGCCCTACCTATCCCAATACCCGGCATCGCAGGCGACAGCGGCATCTCATTCAACGTCGGCCTCCGCGGCGGCATGCTCTACCCCCTCACAATCGGTGGAGGAGAAATCCCAATCCAATCCCGACTAAACGATCGCTTCCAACTCGGAGGCCCAACCGACGTGCGCGGTTTCAAAATCTCCGGGCTTGGTCCTCACGACTCAGGCGACGCAGTGGGAGGCGACGTCTACGCAGCCGGCGGCGCAAGTCTCCTCTTCCCCTTCCCACGAGTTGGCAAAGATACACCCCTCCGCCTACAACTCTTCGCCAACGCCGGTCGTCTCCTTGCCCTGAAGGGAAAATCAAAAGAAAAAGATGGGCCGATGTCGAGTGATGATGTGGCGGTGAATATGAAAAAGACTTTTGAGGAATTGAGGAACGGGTTGCCTAGTTGTGCTGCTGGGGTGGGTATCGTGTACGCGCATCCGATGGCGAGGTTTGAACTTAATTTCTCGCTGCCGTTGGTGTTGAGGAGGGGCGAGGAGGGGAGGAAGGGGGTGCAGTTTGGTGTTGGGATTAGCTTCTTGTAGTGAGCTTGTATGTATCATAGTGTTTGATGAGGAGGTGGAATAGAATTTTTTGAACAAGTACACAGGGTGCAGCTTAGCATGTCAAATCCATAGTTACTCGCATACTCACTCAGAGTGCTGTTTCTTAGACAGTTTTCTTAATGACAACAACGGTTGCCACTTTTCATGTACTGACCTCTTCAGAGACTGTGTGAAGTCTTACCTGTTCGGCCGAGAATGCAACACCATGTGAACTTGCCCCTTGCCATTCTGGTTTCCATATCACAAGTAGAGCAGTAGCAAAGAACTCATTTCAGTTAACAGTAAATTATTCATCTGGCTGAGGATCTATATTCCCCTTCATCAAGAGTAGTACATGTACACCAAGATCCATCCATATCCAAAATGATACTGTCTCTCCCATGAATGCATGCAGTTTTCCATCTCTCCCGCAATGCATCAAAAAAGAATGTAGATTTCCATTATCCATTATATGCCTGCCTAGTATTTCCCGAGCTCATATGCTGATCCCATCCAAGCGCCATGTTAAGTCCAGAATTGAAGGGGAAGGAGGGGTTGTGGCAATCGTGATGAACTCCGTGTGCGCCGGAAGCCATGCAAAGAACGTAATAGCAAAAGTTATACCAGCGTGTCGTCGTTGGAGGGGGAAGTGAAGGTTGATTCGAGGAATCGGTGGAGGGTGGTATCTATAGGACGCCGAATCGACCTGTTGCGAACCAGGTGAAGGAGAGGACGGTGATGGATGACATGCCGAGTAGAAAACTCCAGGTCTGTTTCTCGGACAAGCTCATGGCGCCACTGTTGCAAGTTGGGCAGGTGAAATCTGGGTTGCGAGTTAGCTCTTTACGATTTCAACTTCGAAGAGACGAGAAAAAGCATACCCGAGAAATTGACATATGGTTGCGGAGTGTACATTCCAAAAGTCATCATAGGAAGGGGATCCAGATATCCAGCACCACTGGAACCAGAAGGCCCAATATCAGCATCCGCAATGCTCAATGTGTATTGGTTCGTCAACAGTTGCGTGGCACTAGTCGCGTACTGGTTGGTGTCCCAGGTGAATTTGCCTCCCTTGTCATCATAGGTCATGTTGGTGGTCAGAGTGTAGGTCGCTTTGGCAGCCGAGCAGTAAGCCCACACATCAACGGCTGTGGGTGTCCCTTGGATCGATGTGTAATTCCAGGCCCAAGTGACAAACTGGCCTACTTTGTAGTAGGTGGTGGGTGAGAATACCCCTGGGTCGACCATGACGATACTGCCAACACTATCTCGTGAATCGAAGCTTGTGTGGCCCGATGCGGGTGCAGTTGTTGTACCATTTCCTGAATCTGAGGCTCCGCTACCACTTGCTGATGCTGATGATCCTGACCCTGATGCTGTGTTTGATGCTGTTGTTTTGGTGGCCGTTTGTGATTTGGCGGTGGACCCTGATGTTGACTTTCCTGTTGCGGATGTGGTTTTGTCTGTTGATGTGGCCGAGATTGAGGACGCTGTGTTAGAGGCGGTATTCTGTCTCCTATTGATCATTAGGGCGTTGTTTTCCGACGAGTCGGGCCATGGCCAGGCTTGTGTGAGTGCTGAGAAAGACGCGATGGCGGCGAGGAGCTGTGTGGGCCGCATTTTGGATGTGATAAGTACGAGGAGTATTCAGATGCGACCGGAAGGCAATGTGTTGGTGGGCGTTGCCAGCAGATGAATGTAGGGAGCGGTTGTTGATGATTGTATACACACACAAGTCGTGGAACACCAATGTTGCTTTCTCCGCTCCAAACGAGTGATGGCGGAAGTACGACTTGACTTGAGCAGCAGAAGGTTTGGTTTGAGACAAGCAGCGAGAGATGTGGTGACAATTGGTTGCAGTAGTGGTGAATGTGTTGAATCGAGACATCTGAGAAAGTTGTCCACGCCATCTCCACAAGTCCGTTGTCAGGGGTGCTCGTGGCTGAGCTATTCTATATTAAGCCCAGCAGTCTCATCACCATTCGAAATTGCTCATGTCCTCTCCTTATCGTTCATGGCAATCGAAACTGTTTGTCGCTCCTCTCCACCATCTTAATCGTTCTATCTGTCTTCCATTGTGTTGTATAGCGACGACGTGCAACGGTCGGAACCCCAACGGCAAAGACAATGGACGCGCATTCATCATGTTGTACCCCTGGACGAACCATTGGCTCTGCTGATCTAGCTTTTTCGCCTTCCAATCGATAGTTTGGACACACGTGCTTTTGCCATCTTTCTACGCAATTTTGGATCAGGATGTAAAGTACATGACAGTCCCCATAAGGTGTCCTGCGTGATTAAAGTATGTGTCGACATTTCAACGACATAAAGAGAGAGTCCACAGGAAACAGCACCTCATGAGATTTTCGAGTGCTTGAATCAACATCGAAAAATTAAAAACAAGCTTGCCTCCGAAGTCCTACTACCATGCCAGAAAGAAGACACAGAATGTTCCCCAACAGAATTCCAAAAATAGCACAAAAAGGTGACCTTGAGGTAAGAGTATGGCGCTGGTATTGCTTTGCACATATGTTTTTATCTTTACATCTAATGGTACATATACATATATCTTGACTCCCCGCCCAGCTTCAGCGTGGGACAGAAGAACACGTAAGATCCCTAACCAACACAGGAATTTCCTCATCAATAGTCATAACGCCGTCTTCCGCTGTACAATGCAAAGCCATCAACCAACCACACCCAAAGCAAATCATGACCACCCGAACTTCTTCTTCCACTGCCTCTCCTCCTGTTCAAACAAATCCGCCAACGTTTGGATCACAAGATTGAGAGCCCGCAACCTTTTCCGCTCTTCGTTACCATACTCGTAAGACCCAACAGAACTCTGACAAAGAACGGTCAAAGCTTTAAACAGGAGCGTATCCCAAGAATGTTTGAAATCCAAGAATCGTTTCGCCACATCAGGTCCTTCAGAGAAGTGTAAAGGGATCCAATCGTCCACCATCAATATACTGTCGTCGTCTTTCTTGACCTTGAGTGAGGTGCAGAAGAGTGCTGCCCCCAATGGTGAAATGGGCGATGCTCCCGTAATTGAAATATTCTGATCAGTTTCTGATGCCGAGTAAAGCGACATGTAGGAGCATAACGTGCCCTTCAATGGATTGTTGTCCCATGTCTTTCCTGGCCCATGCCCTGGTCGCAATACAGATTGTCCAGATAATGTGACCGGGATGCCTCCACGCGCAATGAACTGGTAGCCCTCATCATGAACAGCCACGTTTGGGTAAAGACCGACTGAAATCAGAGCTTTTACCAAACCTTGCCGATGCGACCTTTGGTTGAACGCTTCTCTGTCATACTTGTCGAAAATGGTCAGTCGCTTAAGAAGTGACTCGAGCTTTTGAGAGACATTGTCGAAGCTCTGGAACCGCTGCAGGAGCATATATCTTTCCTCTGCCCAGTTGGTGGCCTCGATGTCGCCGCTTTCATTACGTACGGCGCAGAAGTCTCGGTACGCATTCAAAGTCGAAATGACATCGCTGTTCGTCCCGACAGCATATGACCGTCTCAGCTGGGCCACTCGTCCTTGGCCAGCGATGCTCTCGGGCACTCCCCATGGCGACATGTGCATGGTCATCACAGCAGCCGAAGTCAGCACAGGATCGAGACATCGAAAGAGGACGCCGAGAAGAATCATTTTTCCCATTGAGGGATCCACGTTCAGGTGGCAAAGCGTCTCGCCTACAGCTGTTACTCTTAGATCCGCTGAAAGTGCCCCAAGACTGCTAAGATGTTCGAGCGCTGTGATGATGTCCTTCTCTGGTGGGGGCGACAGCCACCTCGAGAAGAATTCTTGGATGGGTAATTTTGGAAAGTGCGTCCGAGCTCGAAGACACAGGAGTTGTAGAGTCCCAGAGTCGAGAGCATCAGGTTCGGGGTAAGGTTCCATTGATGTGTGCTGCTCGGAGGAAAAGACTCCATAGTATTCTCCAGGCTGAACTCTGCCCACACGCCCGGCTCGCTGAGCCACGTTCGAACGACTCACCCACTTTCGATAGAGGGTGTTTGATGGGAGAGTAGCACTGTATTCAAGTAGACGATGCTTTCCGCTGTCGACCACATATTTGACGTCGGTAAAGGTGAGTGAGGTCTCAGCCATGTTCGTTGCAAGAATGATCCTACGCACGCCTGGAGGGGTTTCTGCTAATGCTGCCGCAAGACCGTCCGGAAATGCGGAATGCAGTAAGATAATCTCGTAGTTGTCCTGGTTGGTGAAATCAACTCCGAGGGAAGGATCTTTTTGATGAAGCAGCGTGTGCATGTGTTGAAGTTCCTTCCATCCAGCCAGGAAGACAAGGATGGAACCTGATTCAGTCGTGCTGGTAACATGTGCTAGAGTAGAAGCGACAAGTAGCTGTTGCTGTAACCAATCATTACGATTTGCCTGTACTTCGAATTGACTTTCCCATTCAACAGATTGAGGAGTATATAATCTGTCGCTTGGTTTCGGTTCCACGGAATTTGACGAATCAAGTTCTGGGGTCGGCTTAAGCCCGTTTTCATGATCTGCAGCTGCCCTCTGCTCTACGTTGATATCTGCAAGGTATTTGGTCGTGATCGAAAATTGACGAGCGGGAATGTTAATCAAAGGCGGGCGGATTGAGTCTCCATTTTGGGTTGTCATTTCGAAGTACTGCTCAAAGAGATTGCCTTGTATGGTGGCGCTCATCATGATTAGCTTTGGAATAGAGAGGCTGCGCCTCAATCTGTCCGAGAATACCAGCTTGATCGTCATCAACAGTCTGTCCGTTGGGTTTCCACGCTCATGGACTTCATCGACAATAATGTGTGAGATGTTGTTCAGCATTTCGTCCGTGGCTTTCTCAAGCTGAAGAACAAGCATTTCAGCAGTGGTGAATGTGATGCTTCCTCCAAACAGAGCTTCCTTTCCTTCGCCACTTATTCGATAACCCACAACTTCGCCAGGTTCCTCGCCCCGTTCATTGCAGACGCGGACAGCGAGTGAGACTGCTGCTACTCGACGAGGTTCGGTGCAGATGATGTTACAGAAAGCGCCTCGCCCATCAGCAATGGCATCATCCAGGATGATTTGTGGAATCTGGGTGCTTTTCCCGCTACCGGCAGAGCCAACGATCAGACATTGGTTGTTGTTATTGATCAAACTGAGAATTTCGATTCGTTTTTGGTTTACTGGGAGCTGAGACCGCTGTAGTTCAATTTCGACCAATTGTGGGTCGCCTCGTCGGTAGTCTCGCAATTTCTTCAACTCTTCACTCCGCTCCTCGTGAGTTTGATAAACTCCATGCTGGAAGTTTCTCATTTTTATGGTCTTAGTAAGCTGGTTCAACTGCTTCGAAGATGAGTCGGGGTCGAACACGGGAAAGGGGTCCACACGATCTGCGAGAAAGTCCTCGACGTCGGGAGTGGTGATGCTTCGTTCCAGAAAGTCTACCACATTAGACCGAAGCCCAACAGGCGTTGGTGAGATCCGTCGAGGCACTACACCTTTGTTCCTTTTGACAGCGTGTCTGAAGTCATTGAACAATGAATGGTTTTCCCGAACAAGTATGACAGCAGCTATCAAAGATGCAGCTCTCTTGGCATGGGAAGCACTTTGCATAACTACAGCTTCTGTGATCGGTTTGTCCGCCATAGACTCTTGTTGCCAAAAAACGCGACAAGAGTTCAGTGATCCGTCTGGCGTTGATTTCTCGCTCAGCCAGAAGAAGTTGCCGTTTGTTCGCGCGTACTCATAGTACGTGAGTATGTCCTCGGCATTGTCTAAATTGACCGTGTTGGCATCGCGCAATAAAAGTATTGAATTGGAGGATATTTCTCGCTGGCGTTTATCGGCTTCATTTTTCAGGGCAATGCAAGCCAACGCCTCCGCTTGGTGTTCTGATGTTCCAGTCGCATTCCCTTCGATGCCTACATAAGGGATCGTCACGGTTGCAGCTATCTCGTTGTTGGCTTCAGATTTGCGTGTCCGAAAGATGGGAATCTGTCCAAACCGAGCAGCATAGTTGTAGACCTGTAATTTGGCAACGGTACTTGTTTTGACTTCGGCTCCTTTCTTCTCTGAGATGGTATCTGGTGGTGTCCAGTCCAGACCTATCAAAGCTTCCAGCTTCTTCGTCTCGTGCAATTGATTTATCAAATCCATCGAAGCTCCAATTCGAGCCCCATTCTTGGTTGTGTCCTCGCCTTGAGCCTCGATGATCTGATCCCCCAATTGGACCGTTGTACCCAGACGCCACATGTATTGCGTTGGTCGCTTGACTAACTTCTCCAAATGACTAACTTTGCCGTATTTTTCGAGGTGGATATACAGGGAGTCCAATGCGCGCGAAGCTGGAGGCTTTCCAAACAGACCCAGAGGTAAATCGGGATATAGACTGGAGTGCGGATATTCAGGAAGTTGAGAGTAGAATTTAGCGTTTCTGATAGGCAATTGCCCGTCGTCCTGGACCACAGAGAACCAGGATCGGAGGTCATTCGCATGGGCTTGCGATTGAGGCAACGACACATTCGCAGCGAATTGTTCCGCCATGGCAGCAGGACCACGCCACCCATCTTGCGACTCTTTCTGCTGCTGCTGCTGCTGAGCGATTCGTTCCCAAAGACGTGATGCGTCGGGGGATTCGAGTGGGCGTTTGAAGTCGGGGCCTGGGTTCTCGTCGGCGTTTTCGGCTGAAGATTGAGGGCTGGGGGCACTGGTTGAGAGATGGGTTTGACGCATGTAAAGGTATCCAAGCCGGCGGCCAATCCGTGGTGTGCATCGTCGGCACAATATCTAGGTACAAAGGTCAATGAAAGGCTCGGAGAGAAAAGGGAAACATACGTTTGGAATTGCCATTGTTCGAAGCCATGGTTGCATCCGGCTTCGTGAAGCTCTCGTGGGCTACGAGGCCTGGAGATGAAATATCAATTGCATTACTTGACGGGTGAAAGTGAGGCTTCGCGAGAGAAATCAATGATCCGATCAACCCAGCATGGTGCTTACACGGACCACCACCAGCGAGAACTTCATCTCCTGTAAATCTATGGATGGTTTTTACAATGTTAAAGCTCATTGCGTTGCATTTCTATCTAACCTGTGGAGTGCAGCCGACTATCTGCTCTCAGAACAACAATGGCGCATCCTAGAACCGTCGCAGATCTAACACCCGAGCACTTGGTAGATATTCAATTGCCATCGCAGGTCAAGGTATCGCCAGATGGAAATCTCGTTGTGTACACAGTCAAACCAGCCAGTCGAGCAGGAGAACATACCAAATCTGCATTGTGGCTCGCCGATGTCGATGTTAAGCATTCGGCACGTCAATTGACTTCTGGTCTGTTCGAGGATCGGTCACCACAGTGGTCACCAGACGGCAACACCATTGCCTTCCTCTCGGATAGAGGCAAGGTTGGAAAAGCCTGTGCCATCTTTCTGCTTTCACTCGAATGTGGTGAACCGTGTCCCTTGACGCCTGCTGAGAATGAGCAATCTATATCACTTTTCAAGTGGAGTCCAGATGGCCATTCCATCGCCTTCTTGAGCGCCGATGAGAAGAGCGAAGAGAAGAAGAGACAAGAGGTGGAGAGAGATGATGTCAAAGTGTACGGCAAGGAGTGGGACTTCGCAAGACTTCGCCTTCTGCATGTTCGGACCAAAAGAACACTTGTGCTGGTTCAAGGGGAGTTTCATTGTGCAACATTTGCGTGGAACTCGGGCTCTAAAAAAATTGCATACACCGTTCACCAAACACCAGAACTGGACTCTCCAGGATACCACGGTACCAGCTTCTACGTCAAAGATCTAGTTCATCATCATGGCAGTCGCCTCTTGCTGCAATTCCCTGGGCCGATCAGCGGACCTCTACTTTGGATAGGTCAAGAAACTATCACCTTTCTTGCGGGTGTTACACCGATTCGTCCATGCACATCAATTTGTTTATATGGAATCTTCATTGAAGAGACCCCAGGCTACCATCGTCTCGATTTTGGGCTCGAGGATGACGCCGTGTCCATGTGTGGTTTCCCTCGTGCCATCGAGATGTTGATTAAGGTTCAATCTGGCCTTCAAGACAGACTTGAGTTGTATGATCTTTTCACGAAAGCGAACAGCGTAGTCATTTTTCAAGATGAGACGGACATCCTAGATTTTGATGCGGTGTGGACCGCCGACACTAGTTTGGTATATGCTGTGGTCAAAAGCTCCCCTGAATCCCCATGGGAGGTCTTCTCTGCCACAGATCGACGTCAAGAGAAAGTCCACACAGCGAATGATTTGATACAGCTTTCGTCTAACTCTGCCTCTATCACCGATCTCCACATGGCAGTCGGTCAATCGTTTCACTGCACAGCTTCATCTGATGATATACCTCTAACAGCAGTCTTCTTCAAGCCATCGGCGGAAACTGCCAGCAGACCGGCGCTGCCTACCGTCGTCATGGTCCATGGAGGCCCTTACGGGCGCACAACCCACTCATGGGATCCTATGACAAACTATAATTGGCCAGCTGCTCTTATCGCAGCGGGATATGGGGTGCTTTGTCCAAATTACCGAGGCAGCAGTTCGCACGGTGAGAAGTGGTCATCCGCTGCTCAAGGCCGGATGGGTAGAGAAGATTTTTCCGACATCATTAGTGTCGTGAAAGCCGCCATAAAAGCTGGTCTTGTGCACCCTGGGAAGGTGATTGTGGCTGGTTGGAGCCAAGGTGGTTTCCTGAGCTACCTCTCGGCCGTCCGAAAAGCGTCTGTCTTCAAAGGCGCCATCTGTGGTGCTGGAGTCTCAGACTGGGATACACTTACTCTGACCTCTGACCTCCCTTGGTATGAAGCCGCACTTGCTGGGTCGGCACCCTGGACGGCTTCCCATGGCGCAAGTGACACTTCAGCACGCCATGGTAGCCCATTGTGGCATATGCAGCATACGAAAGATCGAGACAGAAAGCCAGTTCTTATCTTGCATGGGGAGGAGGACAAGCGTGTTCCGGTCTCGCAGGCTATCGCATTTTATCGTGGCTGTCTGGCACTGGACTGGCCCTGCGAGTTTGCTGTGTATCCGAGGGAGGAGCATCGGTTCGTGGAGAGGGCGCACATGGTTGATATGTTGAAAAGAGTGAGACAGTTCTGCGACTTGCATCTGAGCTAGCGAATCACCTTGTAATTTGCTGACTGTTCTGACTTCGACCTCTCGAAGGGCTCAAAACTTTGCTTCCTTTCCTTCTCAAACCTCCAAAACCGACCTCTTACTCTCCCGGACGACCCATGCATTCGCCTTCAACAGGTCTCCAAAAACCCTTGCCCAAGCGCATCTACAGTCTCTTTCTTGAATATATGCCCACGAATGGTACTTGCTCCCTTCCCTAGCTCTTGGACCTATGTGCCATACTTTTTATGACATGACCAAGCTGCCCACTCAGGTCAAACTCGCTGCAACTTCTCCTCCGCCCCATCATGGCCCAAACCTCGCCTGCATAGTTTCATGCCCCAAAAGATGGCAATCGTACTACCAGGTTCCAACACCATCAACGCCACTTCCATCGAGACCAGATTATTCTGACTGTGCGATACAACAATCACCGGAACCGAGAAATTAATCGCAATGCTGATCACGAGGGAGAAAAGAGGGATGGATGTGAACATGAAGTGTGCAGCTTCTTGGACTCGTAAACGGGCCGGGCCAGAAAGTGGAGAGGAAGTCCCGAATCGATCGGGGATAACTGATATTTTTGGGTACTGGTAGCCGTTTGTTGCTGGAACAAGACATGTTGAGTTGAGTTGCCAGTTGGCCACACCAGCTGCGCGCCACGCTCGAACGGCTGTGAGGATGGTGTCCATGGTTTGTCGAAGCATATTTGTTGACACAGGAGCTGGAATTTGCGGAGGAGAAATAGTGAGGTAGTTTTGAGCTCAGAGTGCTTTTGGATACGGCATTCGGGACGCGGTTTTACAAGGACGGTATATATATAGTGACGATAAAATTTACGATACAATATATGCTTGAGGTTGAAGTCTGGGCGAGTGAGAGAGTATCAACCCTCGCTCTGACCAACTTGACTGCTGTAAATTCGGGTTGGCTACTAACCAGAGCTTAAGGATCTCGGCAAAAGAAGCAAGACGACATTGGACCCAAAGGCGATAGAGAACACGCATCTTTGATCTTCAATAGAGATTACTAAACACTCTCCATTGGCAAGGGCATATCAAGCTTTGCCTTATTTCTTAAAGTCGAATGAGGAAGTCAGATACCAAGTGCGGGAATATAAAACTTGCGAATTGACCTCTACTACTCTTAATGGGTATAGTATATAGAAATTTCCTCCGACTTCTCCAATGTGGATATCAAACATCGAGTTGCCATGCATACTCCAATTCTTCCCGATCTTTCTTCTTGTTCCTGGCTGCAAACCACAATTTCTCGAAACCATTGCCTCGATCCACGCCATCCCATCTGAATCCAGGCCTGATACCGTACCGATTCGGTTCGAAGGCACCCTTGTATAGCGGTTTGCCTGTAGCGCTCTTACCTTTCTTTTTCTTTGTGACCAGCTGTGCCATGGGATCATTCCACCGATCCTGTTCTTTGAGTTCATCATTTAGCTCTTCGTCATCGGCTGTTCGGGCAACCTTGAGGTATTTGGCCTCAGCAAGGTCTTTTCTTCTCGACTCTTTAGCTAGGCGTTGTGCATCTCCCTTTGCAGCCTCTTCTTCTTCTTGCGCCTTCTTCTTCGCCTCCTCTTCCTTTTTCCGAGCTTCTGCCCGCTTCATGGCGACATTGATGATTCTCCCGCTAGCATCACGGTATATTGTGGCATCCGCTTGACCACCTGCTTCCTCTATCGCTTCCTTCATTCGTTTCTTCTCCTCTCTCTTCTTGCGATCCATAGCTGCATTGACTTGTGCACTCGTTTGTAGCCCAGCCTTCGTTCCCTGATCATTTGTCATACCACCCATCTCCACATCCTCGCCGCTTTCTATCACAGGCGCATCGTCCTCCTCTGCTTCCCTCTGTCTCCGCTCATTCGCCGCATCCGTCAAAATCGCATCTGCCGCCGCCTGTTCACTGTCCTTCGGCGCTGGGGCACCAACACTGACCCATCCCGTCTTTTTGGTCTTCCGAAACTCAGAGGATCGCGACGATATTATTTGGGGTCCGTCTTCGATATTGTGGCCAGTATTTGTGTTGTCCCAGCCTGTGATGTCGTCGTCGGCGATTATGAGACCTCCGCTTTCTTCTGAAGCGGCGTGCTTGCGTTTTCTCTTCTTGGATTTCTTTTCTGTGGATGGGTCGGCATTGAGGTAGTTTTTGGCGAGGTAATCGGCGAGAGACATGTTGTTTGGGTTGATTGTTGTCTGAAATGTTAGAATTTGGATGATGTAGAGTAGTGACTTTCTGACGCTGACAAAGAGGAGGTAGCGGAGCTCGTTCAACTTCATCTCCCAGCAAAGTTGGAATAGAGATGACAATACATCAAACTCATCGATTTCTTCTCGAATCTTTGTCTGTGATACTTGTGAGGCTCCAGTCGTCACCTCATTGTGCACTCAACATCAAAAACCGCCTCCCCTTTATGCTGATCTGTATGAAGAAGTGGTATCTCACAGCATGAAAATCGAGTAGGAGAGACTTTTTAGATCAGTTTTTCCCCATCCCCAAGTAAGCAAATCCAATACAAGCCCACAAGACTTTTTTCAATGAAACTAAGAAGTCCAAGAATCAGATATCAGAGTTGAGACCGTTCTCGCAAAGTTGATAGGAGTATGATATGCGCCGTCCCCCTAGCCGATTCTCGAGAGTATCGATGCCCTTGAATGCCCAGATGATGAAGTTGGTGCTCTATCTGTGGGAGGACTCAGTGTCCAACTTCAAAGATGTTCAGTATTGTCATGACCAAAAACGAGTATACTTGCACACTGGACCACTCTTGGTGGATTGAAAGTGTGCATCATCAGCCTCTTCTTTTTGGTAGGATGATGTGCCCTCTCGAGAAGATCTTTCTTGAATTCCAGCTCATAGTAAGTCGTTCGTGTGAAATGTTCACGGCTCTCGCTTATCTGTTATCTGGCTCATCGATCTGTGCTTTTCAAAGGAAGAGAAGGAAATTACGGCTTATGATCTGGACTTGATACTAGCAATGACCCCATGATGTGAATTACACGTTGACAATAAAATTAGCATGCCTTCCACCCACACAAAAATCCAGCCCAAACCCAAGCGGAGAGTGATGCTTCGACTGGAGTATGACTTGAATGTACCTATTGATATAGGCATGTCTGATCTTACCTGGTCCTAACGGCGTTCTGCAGATAGTTATCACTTATGATTGTGGGAAAAAATGTGAGCCGCATCGCTCGTGGTTCGAACACACAGTCTTCGCGTAAGTATCCTAAAGCATCACGCCGTACCAAAAAACACCACTACACACCTCAGTTCTCTAGAACTCTGGTCTCTATAGTAAATTAGACAAAAAGCTCACTGCCCAACCTATCCCCAACTTCCCGAAGGCCTGTTGGTGGGTGGACAGTTACGAAAACCGGTGTGGGCGCTTTAGCCCATCGGGATGGGTCACAGCGGTTTTTCTTCTCAGCGGTGGCAGTTGGCGGGACTCCTACATCGCATCGAGGCGATGGACCCTCATCAGTGGCAACCAAGCTAATGGTTTACACACTGGACCATTCAGCCCTCTCGGGCCCGCTATTGAAAGGCTTTGGACTTTTTTCACATATAAACTACAATTTATTAGCCACCAATTTTTCACGTATTTGCAATGTCCTGCCACCAGTTTCCATTCGACATGAAGCTTCCTTTTGAATAAATTTTTGGCAAGGTTCTTCGCTTGTCAAATTGCTGGTTTTTGTTGTCGTAGGCATAGTTGGATCCCATTTTTTCTTTATTCTGAGAACAAACAGCTGACACAGGCACAATATACATTTACCTCTGGGAACATTCATATGGCAATTGAAATTGGAGAAGGGTTTCCTTTTAGCCTTACGCTTCTTCCTTGTTCGACTAGACTTAAGCTAGTCCTTCTCTCAATACAGAGCCATTTAAAATACTCGTCCCGGATTCATTTCATGTGCAATGCGTCTAATGATTCTCAGCACGAATGACGAGAATCATATCGAAGGTGGATGAGCGCTGAAACTGAACACCACTCTGTTAGGTACGACGTCTTTCGGGCAAGAAGAAATCGCGAAAAGCTCATTGGTTATGGATGGAGGAGTTGGAAGTTCTCCTGGATTGTTTACATAGCGTCAACTCTTGCTCTATCTATCAGAACATACTACTGTTTTCAATTACTTGAACTCCTTACGGTTCTCTGCTACCGAACCAATAAGATACGGTCGGTCTGTTGTGCAAGGCTGAGCTGATTCTAGATTTAGATATTTTCGCATAAAACCATCGTTAGTGCAAGCCACGAACGCTGGGCCTGGAGTGCAGAACCAAAAAGGGGTGTGCGGCGGCAGAGAAGATTTCCTTCTTCAAGACCTCAGCTCTCTTGATGCTTTCGCTGTCCAAAATATTTTGTTTGAGAAACCTTCAATCGTTGGCTTTTGTACAGAGACCGGGTCGATTCTTCAGCCTAGTTGTGTAGATCTGCGAAATGAGTCCCTTGCCCAATTCCACCGTCGCCCTCGGAGCTTTCACCAATCATGGCGACCCTGACCTTTTCTGCACACCCTCCACAACCATTTCAATTCTCTTCTTCTTTCTTGCGAACTTCCTAGCTCATTGCGCGACGGTAAAGTCGTATCCTGCAGAGACTCATGCCGAGCTCCTCGTTGCGGTAGTCTTGGCCTTGTTCTTTCCATCTTCCGGGGTCATCAGAGCGCTTGATTCAATTCTACGACACTCACGCATAAGACCGGGGACGAATGATGCTCAAAAGGCCGCGAAGGCGGGAGCGCTTTGCATGGTCGTAAGAACGTCGGAATGGAAACCTCTACCTGGTGATGTTATCCGGGATGTCATTTGGGATGATCGCTCTGTGGGTGAGTTTTTTCCAAAGCAAATGAAGTCTGGCATCGGGATGCTAACCATACGTAGCGGCCGCTGATGCCGCAACTGGTGTCGGAACGATGTATAAGAGCGTATCTCAGATCGACCTCAATGACGATACTGAGCAGCTGCTCAACAAGTCAGCCCAAGCTGAGAACATAGAACTACCTCCAAGGCTGTAAGTGCCTGCCTTCCATTCGCTTAAGTCCAAAGATTTCGTGGTCCCCCTTCCAGAAGCAACTCATCAGGGATCGAGAAGACAGCCATTTGATGAAATGGAATTCATTTGCGGATCACGAAATTTCATAGCGATCTCCTAACAGGAACGCCAGGGTAATTATATTTTTTGCTGCTTCAGACAAGAGGAGACTGTTGATGCCCTCTCGACGTCGGCTAATAATATTTCAGTCACAGGGCCAAATCCGTCGTGTGCAGCAAGGTTGGTGTTTTAGTTCCCATCTGGCAACACGAAAGCAGAAGAACAAGTCTAACCACTCGATCCATTGCGGGACGAGGCTGTAAAGTGCACGGGGCCATTCAATTACCGCCAGGATACATGCTCGAGTATGTGCCCAGCGATGCCAAAATACGAATTGCCCAGGGAGATGGGACACACAACAAAATGAAGATAGAAATCTCATCAAACTACAGTGTGAGCAAGGCTGGCATTGCCATTGCTCAAACAGTTAATGCTGGATTCACTCTATACAAAGCCAGGGGTGATCAATTGACTCGCTATGGGTATGCTGCGTTTGGCTTGACAGTCATTCCTTATATCATCATGTCCATCTTGAACCTGGTCGCTCAAGCAGTAACCCCAGACTTTCCAACCTTTTATCTGGTGCACTCTGAAGAGCTCGAGGAAGCTCGTCGGCGAGGTGGGGTCTTTGACGGCGTAGTGGGCTCCCTTGTGCCTTCAATTCCCGAGGAAGGTGAACCTCGAAGCACGTGGATTGTGAAAGAGACGATCAATGGTAAGCGCAATCTCCATTCAGTCTTACTGCCAAGGAATTAGGATCACTCGCGTAACCAACCATGTCCGTCAAACTAATATGAATGCTCGAAACAGACAGAGTCTACCGTCTCAAAAAGTCCATAGACTCTACCGATGACTCTCCGGACCTTCTAGAACTAGACGCTCGCCCAGACGAAGCATTCACATCCCAAGAGCTCGAAGACCGTCGGAAAATGGGTGCAATGCCCATCCCCTCCTGCTCAAAATTCGATCGCGGCTACAAGTTCAACAACCTACATACCAGCTCTCACTGGAAAGCAGCCGACCACAAACGCCACAACTTCAAAGGCTCAACAACAGTCATGTTCCTAGCGCCTGTCAGCATTGGCTCCCTGTCCATCGTACTCATCTACCTTCTCACCAGATTCCAGCGGAGACAAAGTCTGTATTCTCAAAGAGCGTGGACGATGGCGTGGTTGGCTGTCGGTATCGCGTCTGGAAGCTTGACAAACATAATAACGAGGACGCTTATACCGAATAAGCTGAAGCCACACAGTAATTGGCACTTTTTTTGGCGGTATGTTGGCTTCATGTTTGGATTCGGTATTTTCCTTGTTCCAGCGATTGGCGGGTTCCTCACCGTTGGACAGATGCTTATGGAGTATGGAGACTGTCATAGACTCGGTGATTAATGAATAAATCAATCGATTACGCTTAGAAAGAAAGGAGGCCTTGAACAAGAAATAATGAAGATCCTTGGGAGGCTTGAGAACGCCATTTAAAATTGTTCCATCCAACATGCAATCGCAAATCATATAGGAAAAATCTCTTCTCTTTCTACTTGAAAGAAACATAGGGGATTGTGACTATCAACCAACAGTCCTTTCAAACAATCAATGAGCTGAAGTATGACTTCAAATTTCCGCAGCTCTCCGTTACACCCCCATGCCCGAGAGAGTTTCTGAACAATCTAATCAACCAGTCTCAGCTTCAGATACATACGACAAACTCAAAATCCTCTGCGAGTTTCCTCTCCAACTCGCCACCAAAACTGCTCAGACTTTAAACAGACACTCATACCTCGATAATTACACAGAGCACTATAACATCCCACTCTAACCCCACCGTTTTGCAAAGTCTTCCAGAACCAGATCTTACCCTCTCGCTACCCAAAAGGACAAAGACAAAGCGAACATAAATTGACATAATCTACATCTTAATCAACCAGACAAGATCACCTTCGAGCCAAACTATCCCACAGCCTCCCTCACATCAATCCTACACTATCCCAGAACCCAAGAAACCCATTCTTTACGCCTCAAAATGCCGAAAACTAGTAGTGGCTGGAGGCGTACGCTCAACCATCCCAAAGCACGGGGGATTCCGAAATAATGTTAAGACAAAAGGTACAATTAGAATAATATTACAACCACAAAAGTATTTTCCCTTCGGCATGAACAGCCCACATATCCGTGATCGTATCACGAATGCGCAATAGCCTCAGCCAAATAAACAAATCCAAACACCACAAACGCAATCGAACCACCAAGCGTAACTACAACACCATTAGCATGATTCTCACATGGGAAGGGGAACAAGGAAAAAACTCACCAACTCTCGCACTAATCCTCCCAGCAATAGCCCTCCCACCCATAACCGCAACAAAAGTACAAACAGCATGCCCACTGATAGCACCACCAGTAACCCACCAATAATCCTGTCCCGCGGCCATTGCAATCGTAGCAATCTGGCTGCGATCTCCCCACTCGGCCAAGAATGTCATCACAAATGTTTGAACCCACACAGGACTTAACAGTAAGGAGAACAAATTCGAGATACCTTCAATCAACGCTGCCACAGACGTTCGATTGGGACTTGGAGACCGAGACGAAGGTGAGGAAGAGGGACTCCGCGGTGGTGCTGGAAGTCTAGAATCCGAGCGGGAGCGGCGGCCTCGGGAGGATTTGGGGGCTTGGCCAGATTCGAGGATGTAGGGTGATATTTGGGAGGAGCGACTTGAGTTTCGACGTGCCATGTGGTGTTCCTTTTCTTCCAGTTCCATTTCTACTTCCTTCATTTCTTCGCCTACACCTTCGTCTGGGGACATTGCTAGGCCTTCTCTTAGCAGTTTTACACCAAAAATGAGGAAGAGGATCGCGGCTGCAAAGTGGGTTAGACGTTCAGGGATGAGCGTTGGGACTGCGTGGCCTAGGACTGCGGAGAGAACGGTCATGACGATGAGAGCTGCGCTGGCGGCTGAGAAAACGAGGATACGTGGGTGTCGCATGGCCATAAGAGCGGCTACGAGGAATGTTTTGTCGCCGACTTCTGATACAAGAATCATGCTCATGGCGAGGATGTAAGAGTGGAAAGGTTGGATGACTGCAGCGTCATTGGAGTCATCCTCGAACTCGTCCGAGTCGTGAGAAGAGGGGTACTTGGCTGGTGGTTCTGTGCCTTCAGATTTAGATGAACCTTTTGGTGAAGGATGAGGAATATCGTGAGGTTTCTCAGGGAGGTCCATTGGTTTCTGTTGAGGAGAAAAGTCAGCATACGTATCTGCAATCGATATAATATATCCATACCTCCAACCCAGCAGCGCCCTTCTGCTTTGGCTTCTCCTCCCCATCCACCTCTTTCTTCCCATTCTTCTCCTTATTTTTGACCTTGTCATTTACACCCGCCGGCAACGGCGGCGCTTCTTTGGGCTTCTCTGGTTTCTTCAACTCACCACTCTTCCCCTCTCCCGCCTGCAACTTCAACCTATCCTTCTCGCTAACACCTCCTTCGGTCCCCTTCGGTCCCTTGTTAGGCTTCTCCCCAACCCGATCATCCATGACGCTATCCTCGCGCTCAGGAACAACCCACCCCTCATCAAACGTCTTCTTCTTCTGCCCTATCGCTCCCAAATCATCACTCAGACTCCCCGAGCCCGTCCCTAAATCCTCAACAGTCGCAGGAGGTTTCTTCTTCCCCGATTCTACAAAAGGACCAGCATGCGGCTTCCCATCCAACCCATCCACGGGCGCATCCTTTGTCCCTACCCCTGGACGCGTGGGTAATATAGCTGTCGCTGCATCGCCATCTGCTAATTGTGCCACGGAACCTGGCTTTGCCTTTGAATCGATGGCGAGAGATGCGGCGAGGGATGGGAGGAGGAGGAGGAGAAGTGGGGATCTTGAGCGCCGTATTCGCATTTTGTTGGTATATGTGTAACGTAGTAAAGTCGAGGGTGGAAGAAAAGGTGACCTCCCCTGGGAAAGGGGCGACCAAGTGCGTTGGAGGCTGACGTGGATATCCCTTTTGATGGTCGAGGAGCACGTTTCGATGCAAGGGGAGTATTCCGACGCGGTGCGTGGGAGAAGGATAGGAGGGCGATTGAATGAATTACAAAAGTAGTAAAAGTAGTAAAAGTGGTCGGTAATTGGGCGTTATTATCGAATCTCGAGAGACCGGGAGAGTATGGGGGGAGAGCCAAGACAACGAATGCAACCCGCAAGCCACACCTTCAACTCTTCAACGACCAGATGAAGACGTGTTCTGCGACTCTAACAGTTTCGTATCACCGGCGGAGATCGTCCAATCGCCGTATCAATGGCAATTATATCTAATTGTCTCAAAATCGTTTGTCCACGGCCTGCCGTATTCACCGCAGACACAAAATATTGGCTCAGCGCGACCCACGCTTTGCTGAAAGGAGATCTGTTCCTTACATAAGACGCGGTCTTATTTCGTATTCTGACCCTCTCAGCATCAAGGCAAGCCCGTCATTTTTAAACATGAACATCATGGATCGACGACTTGGTGCACAACGTGAAAAGGCAATGGTTGAAGAGAACATGATTGTAATCCTGATTTCATCTTGAGTAATTCATTCCATCATCTCTACCATGCATATCCAATATAAGCCTACAGATGGGTATAACGTATGTACACAAATCGCAATCCAGACATGGCCAAATCCTCGCAACAATAAACGCCGTTCCTTCATCAATGTCGGCCGTATCCCATGCATCAAGAAGTAATCATACATCAAAAAGTATCCACAGGAAGCGGTGGTCTTTTCCTCGAGTTCGCTCGAGCTCGAACAGCCCTGCTTGCTGCTCTCCTCAATTTTCCTTCCCGAGTCGTGGGCCTCGGAGCCTCGCCTGTGTTGAGAGACAGTATTGGGTTCAATTGCCCATTCTTGCGATCCCGGTCTGCCTGCATCGCAGTCCTCCTTTCCTTCCTTCGCGCATCAATGGTTTCTTGGCTGAGATGTCCAAACCCATTCCGTCTCTTGTAGCAACTCTCCATCAGCGAGTTCGCATCCAACAACCTCCTAGGAATGGCCTGCACAATTTGGAAAATCTCCATGTGCTCACTGACCTTCCGGATCTCCCATTCACCACTCTTGAAAATGGCAAGCGCGATTCTGAACAGTGTCTTGCTTCCTTCATAAAAGAATGAATCCCAAACCCTCAAAACAGTTTCAATGGGCAGATTTCCAACAAAGCAGGACATGAACCAAGCGGTTGTTGCAAGCGACACGGTTGGAAGACGATTCGTACTGATACGACCGCGGCCTTCATCAATATCGTCGATTTTGACCCAGACAGCGGGCATAGATTCTTTGATACATGTCATCAGGACGCCGACATCGACGTTGGCCTCGAGAACTTTGGCGTGAGTGCCTGGAAGATGGGTTGTCGTGATGATATTGAGGAGATGAAAGGCCTTTTCTTCGTCTTCTTGCAAGAAAATGAGAAGTAATCCAGCCAGGAAGTTGAGTGATTGACAGTATCCAATATTCGGGTTGTGAATCGAGAATGCCTGCAGAACCCGGCGCAGAGCTCTGATAATAGGCACCTCGCCCTTGCTTGATGACCTGGGCGGCCGGATATTCCTTCCTGGAAAGTCCTGTGTCGGTTCTGGAGCTGGATCGGGTTTGAACTTGATGTTGTCGGGAAACGTTCGATTCAGATCGCGTTCAATAATTTCTCGATCGATCTCGCTCAAGAGGCCCTTGTCAACATCCTCCACCAGTTTCTGGTACAGACCAGGATTTTGCGCAAGTTTCGCCGGCCCACCTGCATACCAAAACCAAGCCGCACCTCGCCACTCTGGAGGTACACCTTTGCGAATATATCGCTTGACTTTGTCGGATTTTGGTGGAAATCGAACTGGGTGGTCGGTCGTGAGGCCCCATTGCTTCATCAGTGCTGTCCATTTTTTCTGTCTTCGGTCGAGATAGGCAGTGTAACCCACATTCCAGGCGTCGTACTCATCCTCTGTTACGTATTGGCTCACCTTTTTGAAGCCATAACGATCACGCGGAACGGGTTCGAAATGTTCAATCTTAACAGATCGTTGAGAGCCCTGCGAACGATCTGGTGGTGCTGGTCTGTCGTCAGAAATTGGATCAGAATCGTGTTCGTATTCAGGGTAAATTGGAGACGTTGGAGCGGAGTCTGGTGATGGTGGCAGGATGGGATGCGCTTTCAATGGTGAGAGTGGAAGGTGTGGTGCAGAAGGTGATTTGGGAATAGGAATATTGTTGTAGTCGCCAAACTTGCTGTCGTATCGTGTGGCAATTGTAAGGGCTTCTTCAGCCATGGCTGAAGGCCGGCGCTCTGAATCCATCGGCATTGGTAGTGGTTTGTCGATTGCAAGAGACCATTGGCGTTGTTCTGTGGGTATCGGCAGAAGTTTCTCCTCTTCCTCTTCCAATGACGGCCGGAAGAATGATTCAATGTCTTCGATCCCTTGGTCCAATTTCTTCTCAAGCTCGTCGTCGTTAAAGCCGTTCATGTACAGTGCAATAGCGTCGTCAACGCTCATGCCCTCGTCATCCGCCAACATCTGTGATTTTCGCTTGGAATATAGATCGCTCACAGAGCTTGCCCTCGTCAAAACGCTGTTCCTCTCGTTGTCGCTGGAGTCGAGAATGCCGGATGATGCGTACGTCACGTACGAGGCATTCGTCAAAGCGGACCGGAAACTTGAGCGCATTTCTTCTTTTTCTTTCCAAGGGGCCGGCGGTGGATTTCTAAAGTGCATGCTCACATCTCGACTGTTAGGACCCCTATCTGGTCGGTATGTGGAAGAAACCTGGTTGCGCGCGGAATGCCGAAAGTCTGGAATGGAGGATGCATTCCGGAGCTGACCACCTATTGTTGGAGAATTCTGCGATGCTGATGTCATGCCTCTTGCTCTTCCCCATAACTTCGATGCTGGCAAATATACTTCCTCCTCCCTGGGCAGTGAGTTCCCACTGTGTGTTGATTCCGTTGGTGAAAGCTCAGGCTGTCGACCTCGGTGTGTTTGGGGCGATCCCCTATACGCATCTGGATCGGTGATGGATCGTGTGGGAGATCGGGACTGTCTGTTGTAATAATCATGCCCGTTGGCAATCTTTGCCCTCAAGTCGCTCGCCGAGCTTTTGCGGAGTGGGAGATGAGGGGACGGCAGCGACTCCCGTGGAAAGGGACCAGAGTCACACGAATCTGGCGACGTGCTGAGAGCGTCGACGCCTGGTGACGAGATGATGGAGGATCCGTGAGGTCTCGTCGAAGATACCGACGAGGCTGTCGCCTGATCTAGTCCAAAGTCAAGCTCCTGGAACGACGAGGGAGTGGTGGGCGTGGGTGGTAATGGCAGGTCGGCAGCGCCCTTGGCCATGTCGAAGAATTGGCCTTTCCGCGTGTGTCTCTTCTGAGCAGCGTTCCCAGCTCTTGTAAGAAAGTCGTCGTCGGGGCCTTCGCCATAGGCGCCGTGGTGGTGATATGGTGCCGCTGCATCACCGTCGTGGGCGAGCATCGTCATGATTGATTTCGGCTCCCATGCGAATCTCAAGGATGGTGAACCTGCTCGTTGCAAGCATCCAACAGCATGCCCAGGGAGTCAACGTTAATATCGGCTTACACGCGTGCAAACAAGCAGCGGCTCGGAGGCGCGTTTAACACTTTCTTTTTGGTCAACAAGAGAAAGGGGGCTCCGTGGTGGTGGTGGTGGTGGTTGTTTGGGCAATTGGATCGAGGGAAAGAAAGAAGGAAGCATCTGTTTGCTCAATCTGCAGACATGTCCGACTCTCTCTCTCTCTCTCTCTAGTATGACGGGGGCCCTCTCATACAAAGACAAAGCATAGGGTTTAGCTTTTCATTTTGACGTGAGCCTGAATCGTCCAGCGTCGCAGATTGGTGGCGTTTGCTTTCACGCTTGGGGTGACAAGCTAACAAACTACTGGGACAGAAACCATGTGGCTTATCCGACGATCCACTCGCACGAGGAGAATTGTATCGTATCGTGATGTATCAGATGAGAGACACAAGAATATCGCCTGCTGTGCCCAATATTTACAATATCTCTCCGAAGCTGCCCGCCTCTCCGCCCCATCTCGTGTGCACCACCAGAACAAGACATATCGACTCTTTCGAGCCGACTTGGGGGTTTTGTCATACTCGCACAGCGTTCTGACATCGGGTTGGCAGGCTCACTTCTTTCGTACGTGCGCCGCAATCTCCCAGCTTTTCCTGCAGCATCCATTCTTCTGAAAATCCTGACAAAAAAACCACGGCTTTGCAGCTGCCACCAGCACAAACGAGGACTCGACTCGCCCGCACGAAATGAGCAGCGCCGGACTCGGCTTGTTTTTGTCATAACACCGTAATAATATTGAATCATACCATGGGCATCCCGAAATTGGTTAGTCTGCTTCAGCCATACGCCTCGCGCATCTCACTTTCCGACACTACCACCACCTCATCATCTGGACCGAACTCTAAATTCCTGCCTGACCAAGATCCGTCTCAACGGGAGGAAATACGAGACGAGAATGGGGACGCCAGCCGGTCTTTGGGGCCAACCGCGAGGGAAGCCATCATCGACGGCCCAGCCTTGTCCTACCACGCTTATGGACTTGCCGTCGCCTGCAGAAATAACGCGTCCAACGCCGCCGACGCGACACCGTCTTACACCGAAGTCAATGCACTTGTCTTGAAATGTCTCTCATCACTCGAAAGCCATGGCTACAGGATCGTCGCTATATACTTCGACGGTCTTCTCCCTTGTTCAAAAGAAGCCACGAGATTCGAAAGATTAAATTCAAATCGCAAGCAGCTGGAGAACTTCCGAAATTTCAATCCTAGCCTGATTGCCGAACCAGGAACAAGCCGACGGATTGTGCCGAATTCACCTTTCTCGTTCCTCAGCACACCGGAAAAGCTCAAAGGATTGCCTGCTCTGCCGTTCCTTGTGCCTGCTGCGATTGAGGCTTTGGACGTGGGCCGATATCAGGATCAGACTCGGGTTGTACCAGCGGAAGCTGATGTATACTGCGCCAAACATGCAAGCCTCAATGATGGCACTATCTTCACCAGTGATTCTGATTTACTTGTGTACGACATGGCCGAGAATACCAGTGTTGTGCTGTTCAAGGACATTGAAGCTTCCAAGGGGAATTTGGAAGGTCGTAGAAGGTATGTCGTTGAATGACTTTGAGTGACTGCGAGCAACTTCATTTCATTATCCCACAGTGGGGCCATCAATTCTGTTCCCCGGACAAACGACTACGAGTCGAATACATCATCCTCAAGTTGGGATAGAGAGCGATAAATTGCTGGCACGTTTATTCTTCGGATTGCCAGAAACATTGAGACTACGAAGTGAGAATAGATAGCGCTATCTCCACCACCTATGCCACCTCGATCGTTACTTTTAGAGGGAACAGAATCGATGGCACCGCCATGGTCGAGATCTTCGAGCTTATTTATCGTCGAAGATCAACTTGTGCCACATTGCAAGAATGTAGCCAAGATATTATCACAACTGCCAAATACGGTTTCTGATACTGACCGAAACACTTATCAGTATACTCAGAGTCACAAAGTTTGACCCCAAAGCAATTGCACGCCGTTTAGATCTAGAAAGCTTACAACCATTCGCCTACTCCGTACAAAAAGACCACTACCGCGGTTTCAATGGCTGCCTCAATCACGCCAAAAAATTGCAGGCCAACGAGAATCTCCAGACACATGAAGTGAAATCTTATCAAGAATTCATACAACAATACTCCCTCTCTACAATCCACCTCACACCTCCAACCACCCCCCTAGAAAAGACACTACAACGGCTCGACCCCAGAATCTCAGAATGGATCCACATCGCGCTCCCTTCCCATCTCCTCAACACATGCCAAAAGCAACAAGTAAAAACAATAGATTACGCATCACAAGTCTTAGACATGTATTTACCCTTCCCCATCGACGATCCAGCCCGTGCCACATCCTGGACCCTCGGCACATCGATACGTCAACTCGCGTACTCCCTCCTCCGCCCAGGCCAAAACACCACAAACGAATGGACGCGACGCGGTCCCCGAATCGCGGAGAAGAAAGTGGAACATCTCCCCTTCCAACGTGTCTCAGAAGCATTACAAGAATGGATTCATATTCTCTTCCCTTTGCAAACGGAGATTCCGGAGAGAGTGGTTTTGTGGAGGGTGGTGGGCTTGTATGGCGTTTGTATGTGGTTGCTGGATGGGGAAAGACCCCTGCCCGGGAAGGAGGTGTTGTGGAACCTCCTGGCAAGGGGGAAGGGTGCGGCCCGGGATTGGAATGTTGTGCATTTTGAGGCGCAGGTGCAGGCTGTGCTTTATTCTTGGAGAATGCTGCGGCAGTGTGTTTTGGTGTTTGTGGCGTTGCGGGAGGAGAAGAATGCGGAGACGGGCACGGATGTGGTTGTTGCTGGGGTGGCTGATATTCTTGCTTCTATGCCGACGATTGCAACTCTCTTCGGTGAGACGGTGGATGCGAAGGCAGCTGATTCTGCATTGGGGCAGCTGTATGGTCTTCTTGGTGTGAAGGACCAAGAGGACAACTCGAGGGGACTTGAAGATGAGGAAGGGTTTAAGGCTGCAAGTAAGAAGAGGAGGAAGAGGAAGAAGGATGAATTGAAGAGGAAACTCCCTGCTTCTAAAACCGTTAAAACACCCAGAGCTACGAATCTGTTCGATGTGCTTGGGGTGGATAGATAGTCCCATTCAATCCTAAAGTGTCCTTGTCAATTCTGTTATCTCAAAATTAACAAGCGCCTTTTGATCATGCTCTCCTGATACCATAGATTAGTCTCCAAAATTTCTGGTGATTTTGAAATGATCTCGCCAGGAATTTTACCACTCTTGATGTGATCTTGAAAATGTTGTATTCAATTCGTAGTCGTTTGTGCTGGACTCGGGGCCCAACTTCAAATTGCTCATTCGCTCGCTATTCGACAAGTTGACACCGTAAAACCCCTGGAGCATTCAAAGAAGGGAATATAAAGCACAATAGAGAGCAGATTCTTCGTGATTTCCATGATTCCCATGATCGTCGTTACTCTTTCAATGATCCCACAAGCAAACGCCCATAGTAAAACAGAAGCCGAAAGAAATGGTCGTCCCACGCAATCACGACATGTCTTCCCTAAACATGCTCCTCCTTCCCGTCGGACTGTTCGTCCTGCTCGAAGCCTTCTTGATCCCCTGTGAGTGCTCAAAAGGCCTGGGACTGATACTCCTTAAACTACTCTGCTCAGCCGCATGATCCCCAAACGGATTCTCGCCCGCTGCTGGACTCCTACTCCGTCCTCTATCCGCAGCACCAGCAGATAATCCCGGCGCAGGCGCAAATCCGGCTCCATCAGTGCTTAATCTGCCTGCCGGCCCACCATAAGCAGCTCCCGTGTAAGCCGTCGATTGTGGATGTAGCCCCAACTCGGTTTCTTCGTAGTAGCCACCGGGACCGTAGATTTCGGCCTCATTGCCTACCCGTGAATCCCACGCTTCATCTGGATCTAGAGGACCGCCATGAGCAGCTTGTCCTGTGCCGCGCGAACCAGTGACGCCGGCGTATCCGGCTCCCTCGTATCCAGCGTCTGTTCGCGAGCGCTTGTTCTTGAGAGATTGGAGTGTGTTTTGGAAAAAGGCTACGACTGGGTTTGAGGAGGTGGAAGAGGAGAAACCGGCTGCTTCGCGGGCGGATTGGCGTTTGTTCTTTGTGAGGCGGAGGTAGAGGAAAACAGCCAAGGCGGCTAGGACGAGGACGACGATGACGATTATTAGAAAGATCCAGCCACCGCCTAGGCCGGATTTCTTTGGGTCGTTTTCGTGGCCAGCCATGGTGAGGGTGAGGGCGAGGGCGAGGGCGAGGGTGTGGGGATGTTAGCAATGAGTGCGGGTGGAAAGGTTTGTCAGACTGGGCGCATTGGAGGTGAGAGTATGTTGTCGGGCTTGAGTAAGTCGGACAATGGTGGATATGAAAGGACACACTTCCAACTATCAGTATAGTGAAGGATTTTTTGATAAGTGGTTGGGGCTGATGGGACTCTTCAGCTTGGGCAGTACTCGGCAAGTTTCCCTCTAGATGAAGCGGAGCGTCATTGTGGCTTGCAGACAGCACTCCTACGACTAACTACTAGTAGTAGCCGTAGTAAGAAATTGGTCAGCTTCCTTTGAACTTGGAAGGACATCAGGAAAGTAGCGGGTAGTAAATCATCTTGCTGGACATCATACACATCACTCCCAAACAATCCAATTGATGCCACCAGTGCGGGTTCCCATACCGCCATATCTGCTCAAGACATCATGGGCCGCCAAATCTCTGCCACCTCGTTACCTGCGCGCTGTTCTGCAACTCCCATCAGAGCTACGCCCAATTGCGCTCAGGAGCTTCTATAGCATTGCTTATCGCGCCCAATTGCAGCAAATCACATCCAATGCGGCGCAGTATAATATCCCATTGCACGGAGTGACTACGTCTCACGCCCTTGAGCATAGGCAGGACGGAGAGGGTCATGTGGAGAAGGGCATTGCAATATCAGACCACCATGAAAGAGCTGGAAGTACTGAAAGGATGGGAGTGGTGGAGGGGGTGACAGGTTCTGGATTGAGGTTGGGACATGAAGCAAATGGCAACTCGAGGGTGCCTAAGAATTCGGCTCCAGTACGCAGTATACTTGCAGTAAAACGTTGAAATCTTGCTGACCTCTCTGCAGCACATTCCAACTTCACTATTCCTCACGCCGCCTCGAGGTGATATTCCTGATGAAATGCGACGTCTCGTCGACGGCTTTCTGCAGCGCAACCCATCCACGGAAACCGACATTTACCTGACTTACAACGAATATCGAAAAGCTATTACGGCCACGCAATTTGGCTTCATCGCTAAGCGTTTCCCGAATTTCCCCAGCCCTATTTATTCAAGATACCTCACAATTCGCACTAGGCCACTCGTCAGCAAACAGCCGGTCGAGGACAGCTTGCTTTTTCGCATCTTGAGAGATACCTCAAGAATAGAACTGTCGTCAGATCAAGGGGACATTATCGAGACTTGGTGCCGCGTCTTTGCGCAACCAATTCTTAACTGGCACAGTCTGCTCGCAAAGATCAACGCGGCAGGTTTCAGTCATTATGATGAAGTCCAGGGAATAGCAGAGAGGGCATTCCAAGATCCGTTCCCGACGACGGAGAGCATCTCCCAAGCATACCGGGCATTTCGAGAAGAGCTGCTTGCCACAGAACGTGGAAACATATTCAAAGATTTTCCCACGCAGATTCGGACAGCAGACTTTACCCACTTCTCCGCTCTTCGTAGCAATATGGATGCAAAGCTGACCCCGCTCGATACGGCCATTCGTGTCGCAGATGGGGCTGCCGTGCCAGCGCTTGCTGCACAGTTTTTCCACCACAAAGTGCGCCTGGCAGGTTTGCTCGTGCTACTGAAATTCTTTGGACTGTATTGGGAGCTTGGGCTGGACGAACGTGCGGTC
Organism: Venturiaceae sp. KMAF11; assembly: GCA_023078705.1. Classification (NCBI taxonomy): domain Eukaryota; kingdom Fungi; phylum Ascomycota; class Dothideomycetes; order Venturiales; family Venturiaceae; species Venturiaceae sp. KMAF11. The sequence continues at coordinate 1,959,543 of JALGOQ010000009.1, forward strand.
GATGCTTACGGTCGCCTCAGGGCGACGGTAGGAGAATCACAGTGGTCTGAGCATGTAGGACCAAACACTTTGAAACAATTAACAAGTACAAGAACAAGATTCAGGAATATTTTGAAGCACCTGCAAACCGCTCCGGATACTGCAGAGAAAAGAGAAAACCAAGACAGGCTGCGAAAGAAGCTAGCTGCGCTTGATGAATTCTTCCAAATTGTCGAACATTCGTCGTCAGCCGGACCAACGCACGATGGGCATGAAGCGGCCTCCAGTCCTACTCCAACATGGTCAGTACGTCGGACGAATGTACCTCCTCAATCGCTTCCTGTGCTCCGAATTAAGCAACACAACGCAAAGTCCTCGGCCATGTCGCCAAAACCTTCTCAAGCTCAAGACGGCGATGCATTGCGTCAACGTATTGCCGCTCTGCGAAGCAAGCTGTTTGACACCAATCGAGACACGTCTCGCGACATCCTTGAGGACGAAGTAAGAAGGGTGGAGCAGTCGTTCTTAAAGTCGTCTTCCAAAGCCTCATCAACAGGCGATGTTGCAACTTATCGTCAAGCTCCTGTGGGGCAGACATCCGGCGTTGCCGCTGCGAATTTTTCAGCTACAGACACGTACCAAAGCCAGATGGGTCCAGCTGGCTCTCCAAATATATCGACCTACATCGCCACGAAACCAACAACATCAGGTCCCAAATGGAGTATGAAGAACACCCACAAAAGGGAAGCAGCAAGGGAAAAGGCTCTAGGCATGGGAAAAGTCCAAAGCCCTCCACTCCAACTGTCGAGTTCGTGGAGCCCCGGTACGTTGGACCGTACTGAAGCAGAGGAAATACGTCCAGAGTCTTCTGAACCCATCATCCCTCATTCTATCTCGAATGTAGTCACGCCGACTTCACCAATCCAGCCGAGCTCAGACTCAACAGCAATTTCTGAGTTGAAATCACAGGTTGCCGAATTGAAGGATCTGATACGAGGTCTCATTTTCCAACAGATATCCCGGCCCTCGACATCTTCTCTGCCATCCTTGCCAGTATTAACACCTTTGGAATCAAAGAAACTTACATCTGATGAGAGCCGTTCTCAGCCAGCCGTTGGAAGAACAGTTTCCACGCCGTTGTATTCGGTAACAGCAAGAAAAGAGAATAGTCAAGCGCCTACTGGCTCAGCATTATCTGTCTCTCCATTAAGGAGATCGCCCCAGACTTCCCAGACATCTGAAACCCACACAAAGTCCTCATCTCTCACCGAATCAGAGCTGGCCGCGTCAGTTACAATGAGTCTTGCAAACAAAGCTTCCCAATCAACACAGTCGCTTCTGGAAGAGCTTTTCCCAGAGGAGACCAAAAACGTTTCAGTGCAAGAAGTTGAGAAGAACCCAAGTGCACCCGCACGAATTCCAGTTCCCCATGTGCCCTTGACTCCAATTGAAGAGGCAGGCGTGACTCAGCGCCATGCCACAAAACAGAACCCCAAAAGACGACATGCACAAAAGGGCACACCTTTAACCAACGCCTCCACCGTCCTAGAGCTCCGCTATGCGAGCAAATCATTGACAGAAGACGATTTCCGCCGTCTTATCCCTCGTGGGCGCCACATGCAAGAATGGACACAACGTGGTGAAATTGTGAAAGTGTTCCCGAGACGCGATCCCTGGACTTTGGAGAAAACAGGCAACTACTACATCATTTTCAGCAAAGACGAAGATGCAAGGGCGTATAGAGAACACGTACATCACGTTCATGATTTGGCAAGACAACATACACCTACCTCTCTGACCTCTGCGATTGAACCTCCACCCGGCTATATCATCAATGGCGAAGACGTTTCCGCTCTAGTTCAAAGCTTTTCTCTCATACCGCCTCAGCAAAAGCTGTTCTTACAGTATCTGAGCACACCCTTTACCCCTATCCAGCAGAACTTGTTCCAGAGAGGTGGGTATGCGCAGATCCTTAGTGAGGGAAGGGAGGGCGTGGCACAAGTCTTGGTCGAGTTCCTCGAAGGCCGTCAACCATCCTATTTCGAAATCAGCGACGCCATCCACGTCGACGGCAAACGTCGCGGTCTCGAATGGAAACTTCTACCCGGTGAATCATCGATTCGAAAAGTTGACATGAATAATCCTGCCAAAAAAGATGAAGAATTGGGTGGCGAGGACGGGGTTGATGATGCATTGAGCGAGCTTGCTGGGTCGGGGACTGTGGATGGTGGAAAGAGGAAGAAGACGGTTCAGGAAAGAGCAAAGACGCCGGCGTATGGGCAGAGGTGGATTTTGAGCTTCGAGAGTGTGGAGGAGGCGAAGAGGTTTGCGATTGGGTGGCACCAGAGACCGTTTCCGTGGCATTCGAGGGCGTTGAAAAAGTGGCAGGAGAAGGGGTTTGGGGAGCAGGTTTTGATGGTTAGAGCAGAGCTTTTGTGGTAATGTGCGGAGGTGATGGGCGTTGTTGGGTGGGAAGGTGAGGGTAGATGGTGCTGAGTGGAGATATATAATATGTGCTGTATACATTTGTGTAATGTATGGTTCAATTGTAGACATTTGTTCGCAGTGCCTTCTTTCTCTTCGACCTGGAGCAAAGGTCTGTGTTCCCAAATTTGATGACGGATTGCTATCGTGCTTGTCCATCTGCAAGATCAACGACCGCAAAAGGTACTCTGCGCGTCCACAGCAGCTATCAAAATTCCACAACCGTTCATTGGGTTCCAGGCTGACAACATGACCGAAAAGCGTCCATGTCACGCAGCTAGTTTGGCGAGATAGCTTAGACGAGGGACGTTGCGCAGATTACATTGGTACGAAATTGTGTGTAGTGAAGACCGAACAGAGGTGCGCTAGATTTCAGAGGACTTTGAGTCAACCTTTGGTTGTGAAGTAGAGGCTTTTTCGAGCAACTTTATTCTTTTGATGCCAACAACTTTGTAGACTCGAATTAGGATTGCTCCTGCTAGATGCGGTTGAGAGTATATGGATATTTGTGCAGTAGACAATTGGCATGAGTGATGTTCGAATTTTTGTCACGATACTACCTCTATCTTTAGATTTGCTTCTATGCAAACACTCCAAGAATAGGAGGAAATAGAGCCAGACTTGAGGAGAGCGCGTAGAACCTGGTGGCATCTTTTCCCTCCATCATGCTGTTTTTCTTGAGGAGGTTGTGATGATCTATATCTCGCCTGTGACACTCATTAACGCAAGGAACCTAGAACGAGTACGCTCCATGGCCAGATAGCTGGTGCTCATTTCGGACCTTCCATGCAAGATTCACCGGTCATGAACGGTGGACGTCCGGCGGAATCTACGTATTGTCTTTGCTTACACGGGTCCACTGCTTTTTTTGCTTGGCTACGTATCCTTCCATTGTGAACCCAGGAAACGCTTCCTCGTGTTCAGGATGTGCGGGATTCTGGAACCTTTCAGGTCATACATTGCTTATTTTCAACGGCGAAAAGGAATATCGAGAAAAGAAGCTTTTAATCAGTTCCACTCATCTACTCAAGACTTTCAAATCCAGCCTTGAGATGCTCGCTAGTGTTGCCCATTTGTTACCACCTCTATGCATCTAGTCGTTTCTCATCATCATGGAGTTCTCGTCAATTACTGCTTCTGGGCCGCCGCAAGCTTGTCATGCTCTTCGATATCCCTGACAAAGTTAGCGACACACTTTCCAGGACTTGCGTAATCGGCACTTACGTTGCCTCCCATGGGTAGCAAATCCATTCATCTCCAACTGTCCTTGCCGCCAAGTATCTTCCATTGTCCATCATCTCGGAAGGCAGGTTACCCTTCTTTGGTTTGCCCTTGTTCTGTGAAATGGATCAGCATGTCAAGCCCATACTGTTTGGCTCATTTGCACGTACATGAAGCACGAAGATGCTAAATTGGGTATTTTGAAGCTCCTCGGTCCTGCCCTGAGTCTGTGCCGCGGTTTCAACGTCCTTTTGGAGCTCACGGATGGCGTAGTCGAGGGTGGTTCGTGTATCATCCACTTCGTCAACCACCAATATCTTCTTTCCAATAAGATTTGCCATCTCGAGTGAGCTCAAATCGAGCCATTGTGTGCGCGTAACTTTGGTGCCCGGTTCTTCAACTGGATCCGCACCGAGTGCTTCATAAAGAGACAATCCGATGGCTTGAATCGGGATGTTGGGTGAGCCAGGCTGCTTCAGGAAAGATCTGAATTTATATCAGACTTGTTTCCACCTTTGCAGGCACATTGTGCGGGACTTACCGTAGGATGCGAGCTGGGACATATCCTCCTCCACCAATCGCGATCATCAGATTGGGTTTGAACTCTGAGAGGATCTTGGGAGCTGCATTTTGACATAGTGAATGAACCTTTGGAGCTGTTAGCTATACTCAAAACCCCCGTCGCCGAGTCGGCAGGCTTGACTTCGCGTAGGTCACGTTGTTAGACAAGTTTAAGGCCTTGGACAGACGACACGGCACAGCCGAACCGGATAACAGCATCGACTTCGGTACTTCGAGGGTGGATCTTGCGGGGTATATAGCATAATGAAGCCATGACTTGTTGTGCTTCAGAATCTGCACGGCATAGGAGAATCGAGGAGAACTTGGGCCTGGAAACAGACAGGGTTCAACTTACTTCATTGTATGTAACGTAGATTTTCTCAACCATTTTGAACGGGCCGGACGCGTTGGAGATGTGTGATGTTGGAGGAGGTGAAAGTGAGGCAACAACGAAAGAAAAATGTGTTGATTCACTCAGGTTCAACCTTGCCTCAAGAGTTTGACTCTTCGCGGCGCGATTAGCGGCGGAAGCGGCCGAAGGCATCATTATTCCCTGATTTCTAAGGCTGGACTGAGTTGACATAGATTATTGCTCTGGAAAGCATTATTTTTGGATTTTCCTTTTGATAATGATCAAGAAGATTGCCTTCTTTTGCATTGATAATCACCACAGGCTTGGAAAATTGATTGTCGTTCAATTTTAGAGCATGAATGGGCTGTCCTGTTTCTCCATTCCATCTCTGTTCTTGTTTCTCGATCCCCAGTCCAAGCGCATGATTTGCGAACCTTTCTGGTTGTTTTTGTTTCTTTGCCGACCTTATCGCGAGTCATCACGGGCTGCCCTGTTGAAGATCTTCAACTCTCGATCATTCGCTCCATGTCGAGTCCAGAATAGAGTGGATCGTGCTGAGTGAGAGCACAGAGATGTCAAAAGCAAGCGAGCCGAAGCTGAGAATGTCGTGCATTCCACCTTGACTCGCGGCCGGAACCTCCATCTCTTCCGCTGGCACTTCTGACTGGACGCTTACTGAGCTAGCTACAGATCAGATGTCACCTCCCCTTGACATTGGGTCTCGGATAGCCGGTCCTGTGTGCTAATTTATCTGTTTTCCATATTACGAACTCGAGATACTTTCATGTGGTTGGTAGCTATCCATGTGTACCAGTTCTATTGGGCAAAGTCTGGGGTCACACTATGATCGCGACAGAAGCTCAGGTACCCGCTCGTTTAAGTGTACATCTCCACCAATTAAGGATCTATAATTACTAGAGTTTGGGGCTGTCGAAGTGCTCCAATCCATGGTACGTCCAGATGGTCAAACAATCAATCCGCCACATTCTTCGATTCAAGGAATCATGGCTTGCGAGCAAGGGCGAATTGGGCAACGGCAAGAAGAAGCAACCGGTCTGACCGTTGGTCTCTTGTGTCAAGATAAAAAAGGTTTCGACGCGCACCTGTCAAAATGCTCGCATGGCATCACCACCCGCGTTCCGGCAAGCCATGTATGGCGCGAATTGGTGCAGGCTAGGGGCTGGTACAAAGTGAATGACAAGCGGGCTTGAAGGTGGCTTTAGTCTCAGACGGAGGAAGCTTAAAGACGATTCGAAGCAGGGAAGCTAATTCGTTGGAAGAACACTAGGCCATCAGAGATTGAGATGCAGCTGTATTGATCCTGTACCACAGAAGGAGAAGAATGGGGATTAATATATTGTTCGGGAGGGGGGCAGCACCTGTGCGACCTCCAGCAACGTTCTCGAATCCCTCGGCCAGATCCGCTCGCACGCAAAGAACTTCTCCGCTTGCATCTCGTCTCCCCTTGTTGAGCCCCGTTGAACCCGTTCTTCACATTCCCGCCGTCTTCTCTGCCCCAAGTTCCAACAGCTCCTGCATGTGCTTTTTCCTTGCCTGGGGAGACTCTATTACTCTCATTGTTTTAGCCGCATCTTCGTCTTCCAGTCTACCTATTGATCTGGAAAGACACTTGGACACTTGTCTCTTCTCTGCCCTCGTCGAATCGAAGCAACGACTTCCGTGCGGAACGCTGCGTTTCTTCTCCGACGCCCACGGCAAGCAACCCTCGACCGCGTACCACCCAATCTAGCTGCTCGTGTTTGGTGAAGCTCGCCATAACCTTCATCGATTATAGACCGCGCACCGATACATCTTCTTTTGGGTCCCCTCGCGACCTCCACACCTTCGATCCACCTGTCGCATAATAAAGGACTGCGGAAAATAACTCTCGACGGCTACTCCTCCCCTGTACGGGAACAACCCGCCAGGAACCTCCCATCCACGCACATCGTCATCTTTTCGTCGAAACGTTCTCGAGGGCAGAAATATCGGTTGGCTATAGGCTCGCGAAGGTTTCTACACTGTGCGTAGTGTTGCTGCTATTCTGAGGATGATAGCTTAAGAGCTTGAAAATAGTGGAGGTTGCCGACTCGACAGTATACAATAGAGCAATTGGCGCATTACCAGATGGGCCTTGCGATTGAGATACAATCTTGACTTCTACAAGCAACAATTGGCTCATAATACAGCTCCCTCACGCTGCGAGTTTGAAACCCAACAGATCAAATGGCAGCCACTACGGAATCCATACATCGCAGTCCGTTCGGTGCAGACCACTACGCAACAAGCATACATAAATCAATTCCTATACTTCCCTCATCCTCTGCATCGCCACATATGCCCTCTAGCGACCCCATGGACGTTACACCGACAGCACCCCCTGCGACAATGGGACCACCATCGCTGAGCAGCCCTGTCGCTGAGCGGCAGGCGACAAATGGCGATTCGGAACCTACTATCACACTAAATGGAAACTCTACTCCTGCTGTTGGCGCTGCTGCTGCTGCCCAACAACCTAAGGTAGTGCAGACGGCATTTATTCACAAGCTCTACAAGTAAGTCAATTGAGCTTCCAGGCATGGAATGGACCATGTCTAACAACTGTACAGTATGCTAGAGGACCAAAACATTCAGCATTTGATATCCTGGTCTAGCACCAACGAAAGCTTCGTCATGCAGCCCTCCACCGAATTCTCAAAAGTCTTGTCGTATGTATCCCTTGCTGCTTTGCATGCGCGTTCGGCTGAGCTGACATTCCAGAACTTATTTTAAACATACGAACATATCATCCTTTGTTCGGCAACTCAACATGTATGGCTTTCATAAAGGTAAGGGCGAACCCAAAACGCGCGAGGCGCAAATGTTAACGCCACATAGTTAGCGATGTTTTCCACACCGGCCAGCCAGATGCGCCACTTTGGGAATTCAGACACGGCAACGGTAATTTCAAGCGCGGCGACCTCATTGGGTTAAGAGAAATCAAACGTCGCGCATCGCGCCATGCGCTCATACATCGAGACTCATTCTCGACTGCTAGTGGCCCTAAGCCGAGCGTGCCTCAGATTGGCGCTCCCGTCGAAGCCATGCCTGATCCTGTGGAGGCACGACTCGGTGCTCTAGAGCAAAACCTCTTTGAATTTCATGGCAGACTTACACGATCGGAGGATACTTCCTCGTTTCTAAACACCAAATGCACGTTCCTTTCCGAGGGCTTGCTGAGGTGCCACCAGGTTTGTACGGCTTTACCCCTGATCTGCACCACCTACTGATACATGATTAGTGGAACCAAGATCTTGCCACCTATTTGTTGCAAATTGTTCCTGATCAGGACAATCAAATTCACAAAGACAGTACGTATCTTTCACGTGTTGTCGTGGATCCTGCTAACGTTGGCAGTTTCGATGATGCAGCGGGAGATTCTCCGACAGACAGACATGCTGCGCAATCTCGACGACACTCTAGAGCCGCTCAGCTCCAGCTCTGGGGGAGGCTCTGGAGGAGGTCGGCAACAGTATTTCTCCAATCTTCAGGACAATGGACATCCTCTCTCACCACGACAAATGCCTGTTAGTGATCAAAGACGTCCCTCCCAACCTTCCCTTTTGATGGATACACGGACTCCTTTCCGGCCACCACATGCTCCCCATCTGTCTATATCTCCTCGGCGATATGGCTCCATCGGTAGCGGTAGTAACAACAGCTATTCACCATCCTCCGCCCGCACTCTAGGTCACGCTCCGCCACCACCTCCACCACCACCAATACAACATCCACTGGCCACTGTGTCATCCCCACCAATGAACCTATCCCGACGTCACACATCAGCTGACATTCGTCTCCATGGCTGGCAAGGTGGACCACCAGGACCTTCCCATTCGCCTTACGCATCTGGCCAAAACAGTACAAATTGGCCAAGTTCTCCTCATCGCGGTCCTATGGGCGATGAACATATCCGCAATACACTAGCTCGATATGAATTACCAAGTGGTCCTTCTCAACATGGCTCCAGACATCCTTCACCACCTCCTCCCATGGGTGGTGACATGTCGGGTCAAAGTGGTGACCTGCCGCCGGGCGCAGGATGGTCATTACCTGGTCCCAAGTTCAACCTAGGCTCCTTCCGCGGTATCGACAATTCAGCCCCTCCAACGAGGCGAAGTAGTATGGCCAGCAATGTACATTCGTTGTTAAATCCAGCTGGAGCGGGTGACGATGACGACGGCGATCCAGAAGGCCGGAAAAGAAAGCGGCTGCAATGAACAGCACCTCCTTTTTTTGCCAAAATTTTGCGCCAGAAGGACTCGCTCGTCCTTCCAGATTTTGTTGCGGATTTTTTTGTTATCCTTGGCATTTTGCGCATGTAATTGTAGCCAATGTAGGTCTGTTCTGGAGTCGGGAGGATACATTTTCCTTGGATAGGGGAATTACTTTTTTGGATTGCTGCTGTATTATGGCTATGACTTGACATGACATGGTGCGTGGCGGGGCGGGGCGGCATTGGATATCGATTATCTTTGTTAGTATATTACAACAACCGAAACACTAAAAAGTTCTGGCATTTTGGCTATAGCGAGCTTTTGTGCTTCTCGTGGTTGGCACTTGGGGGGCCGCGGATGGATGAGATGGGAGTTCTGAGACCTGGTGTCTTTTTGTGTTTTGTTATTCGTATTGAGATTGAATGAGAAGAGCGATGATCTTTTAATGGTTCTTTGAGTAGGCTTTTAGTTGTATGGTTCAGTGAAGCTGGAAAGCAGTGACTTTCTCCAAACATTTCACACCACCAAAAATCATAACTCTACACAGAACCACTGCATTACTTAATAGTAACATACATAATCGATATTTTTAAGTTATGGGCAAGGCCTAATCCAGTACTTAATAATCAAAGACAAAGGTCAAAAAGGGTAAAAAGGTAGTCATGAGTCGACTAGGACGGGACTCGAACCCGCAATCTGATATATCTGTTAAAAACACATTTTTGGATGGGAGAATGTGTGTCTAATACCTTTGCCACCGGAAAGCAACGCCTTACCATTAGGCCACCCAGCCAAGTTTGGCAATTTCATCCTTCGAATTTTGCTAGATTCTAACCTATAGGCAAGCCAACATGGGCACGCGGGGTATAAACTTTGTTCCTTCTCTAACCAAGAATGGGTTTTGTTACGGGCTGAGCCAAGGTATGATTGGTGTATATTATAGGCAGGATCCACCAAACCGAGAATGGATAGGAGAATGTTCGGATGAGGACCTGATTGAAGTGACCATATCAAATGCTTTACATATCCAATCAATGATCTAGCTTGGATTTCGAGTTTTATCCTTTTTTCGATCGTGAATTGCTTCCAGTTTTGTCGAAAGCCAGATCAACCATTTTCTCGACATCATAGACGATATTGAGACCACGAACTTGAAGTTGACAATAGCACTACCGACCAACATCCTTTCATTGCATAATGCCAGCCTTGAATAGTGGTCTTCATGCAACAATCACATGAAGACACGGAAATCGATTTCTTCATCTTCACACCGTAAAAGCCATCGATAAAACCGTAGTGGTCATCCGCAATGAAAATTCTGGGAATTTATGGTAACCTATTATTGAAAAGCAGCTTGCAATCAGAAGGGCACAACACCTCCTCCCGTGGATAATCGGCTGCTCATGGATTAATTTCCTCGCCAAGAAGACATTGCTTATACGAGGCAAAATACATGAATACAATCGAACCTGACATCGGAATTGAAAAAAATCGGTGCCATTAAGATTCTCTCTGAGAAGTATCAAACCGATGCGAACAAGCCAAAAGCCAGGCCTTCGCCCAAACAAGATCGATCCACCTAAAACGTATCACCGCAAAGAAGGGGTCTTAAGGGTGTTGATTATGACGGTCAACACTCGATCATAAGCCCCCATCACAAGCAAGGCGTCAAAACCCGTGCTTGCTTGATGCAAATAGGTGATGATTTCGATGCGCAATCTGGCTTGGTACGCTTTCGCAGCGGCAAGCTCACCGAGTTGGTATAACTCCGGCTGCTGCTGAAGGATCGTCCTTACATTGGAAAGAGCTTGCCGCTATACTAGATCTGAGAAGCATCTGAGGGGATCGCGACAAAGAAGATCGGATATAGAGAGTCCGGGTCTGGACGCGGATTCCTGTGTTGTCAGACAATCAGGTCCGGTCGGGGCTGGTCGCAACATTTGCGAAACAGATTCAAGTGGAAGCGTACCTGTCGATTGAATCATTGGCTTATACTGAATCGATGCCGATGACAGAAGTGGAGATTGGGGTCCTTGCTTAATTCGAGGGTCTTGCTCGTTGAGGCTCTTGCTCGATCTGAGGCACCTTCGGTTCTGAGATTAGGATCGCGCCATCACTAGGCTTCGTCTCGAGGCGTGGGTACGGACACAGGCATTCTCGAGGTCGCTTCTTGCATTCCGAGCACGTTCGTAGATTATAGCGTGAAGATGTTGTTGGGGGGATATGTCCTGCACCTGGATTGCGAGCTTGAGATGCAGCATTTCCATGACGGACCCCAGTGCCGACACTAGCGTAAGCAGGCCAGCGACTCTCTTCACGCCGTGATCAGGCGACTAATTGTGAAAATTGCAGTGCATGAACACTGCAAAATCCATGGCCTTCAGGAGCGTTGTGCATAGGCGAATCATACCAGCGGCAACAGACAACTTGGTTGTACCTCACTTGATTTCTGAGCCTAATATTGAGGCGACCGTAGTTGCCAGGGTTTTGGAGCTGAACTGGTGCTTGAAGACTTGGCGGTCAATATCATCTGCGGTGCTGGATGGGTTTGTGGTCGTCTCGTCACTGCCGGCACTGACAGAGCCCTGAATAGCAAAGACGTTGTGGTTTGTTCCGGCCAGAGTTGTTACCGACGTGAAGAGCGTCCGAAAAGTCAGCATGAAGGCTGGATTGATGCAATAATGAAGAGATTAGGCAACGAAGGGGGCTGGCATGAGGGGGAAGGGATAATTCAAACTTGAAGCCACTGTCGCCAGTTCATGTTTGCAAATGATGCTCGCGTTTTCCGTCCCGCCAACTTTCAGTACATCATGAACGCTTCAGACCAGACGGTCTATGAAATTGTTGTTGATGATGATGATGATGATGATGATGATGATGATGATGATGGTGATGATGAGTGTATGTTGAGGTGAAGAAGGGAAGAGATTCGGCGCGTCTAAAGATATAATCTCGTCACCCTCTCGCGCTAGTACCACGCTCTCGCATGACCAATGTCGAATTTCCCTTTCCAGCCACCCAAGACTCCATCTTGATTCACTACATCGCAATTCACATTATGACCTCTTCAGTTGCTGCATCTGCTTGCAGAAGCTTGTTTAAAACGTCTCATATACCATTGTCTCGAAACCTTCAATGTCTCTCCCGTACAAACGTTAAACATGGTGCCCGACGCTTTTCGAATACATCGATAGCACAAGCAGCAGCAGTCAATCTTGCTAGACCTACAACCCGCACATCAACTCCGACCTCGTCCACCAGAACAACCACTTCAAGTTCATCACCCACATCTCCAGCACCATCAACATCAACGGCCGCAAATTCAGCCCCAGCCAAAACAGCAGTACCTGTACGAGTAACTTCTACACCCACTAAACCCGCTCCTAGAAACGACTTAACATCCCAATCAAATATCCGCTCTCTGAAAAATGGCCTCTCAGACGAACCACCTCCCGTACTCGCCAATGTCGCCCCGCTGCCCTCGACACCAACACCCTCAGCGCCGGACGTAAACTCCAATGGCGAGCCAGTGGATTGGTCTCGCTCTTTTCATGGACTCTCTTCCACGCCTTTCAGCAATGAGTCCGCTGAAGTATTGATGGCACCTATCAACCCGGACGACGTAGAGATCAAACCAGATGGGATATTATATCTACCCGAGATTAAATACAGGAGGATTTTGAATAGAGCTTTTGGACCTGGGGGGTGGGGAATGGCACCTCGTGGGGAAACAATCGTGACTCCAAAGAGTGTGACGAGGGAGTACGGGTTGGTTGTTCATGGCCGGTATATCACACCTTTTTCCTCTCCCACCTTTCATCTTAGCTAATACTCAATTCGTAGATTAATCTCGCTAGCACGAGGCGAACAACAATATTTTGACCCCGAAGGAATACCCACCGCGACCGAGGGGTGCAAATCCAACGCCCTCATGCGCTGCTGCAAAGATCTAGGGATAGCTTCTGAATTGTGGGACCCAGTATTCATACGCAAATTCATGGCCGAGAAGAGCAGGGAGGTTTGGGTAGAGCATGCTACTACAAAAAAGAGAAAAAGAATTGTTATGAGGAAGGATGTGCAGGGTGTGTTGTATCCTTGGAAGGAGGTCAAGTGAGGGATGTGATTGGCATAGAAGGGGTGGGACCATTGATCTGTTCTAGTGCGGAGTGCTGGAAACAGTCAGAGAGATCTGGGCAGATTTGTCTTCATCATCTCTCAGATGTGAGACGGACTGATATGGGTGCCTGACTAGAGGACAGATCTGAAGCCAGAGAGGCCGGATGCGCCAACCAGGCAGACATTCGAAGTAGACCGAGTAGACTACCAACTACAGGGAAGGACATATCTCAAATATATAGACATGTGCAACAATCATGGAAGACACAAGTAGGGATGGAAGTCATGTATTTCTAGCTCGCTGGTAGAGGCAGCATCATCAACATTGCGTTTCGCGTTGAGCGACGTGTATAGGTCTTGAAGACTCTAAATCCAGACCCTATCCAAACGCCTGTAAACCCAAACATGCATCCAAGCAGAAAGAGCCTCTATGGGAGTATCAAACCTCTGAACATGGGCCGACCAATCCTAGTGGCCCTTCAATGTATGTAAACGCCAATGCCGTTCGTCAGACCACTAGCCGCCCTTTGGATATAATAATCATGGGTATCTATAATTCCATTCCAGTAGAACGACCAGTGGGTTGTTCCTCATGCTGCGGTTCATGCTGTCCACCTTGAGCCTGTCCCTTCTGCCAATTCCAAGGCATCCAACCACTCTGTGCTGAGGGACTGGCTGGAGCCTCCTCTTTCTCGATTTTGTCGAAATCAGCCTCGCTGCGACTCTTTGTCAAGTCAGACCCAGTGTCTGTAGATTTGGCGCGAGACATTGACGGTGCGCCTAGATTTGTTGGAGGGGCACTTGCTAGATTCACTGCCTCGCGATCGAATGCCGAAAGCAGAACGCGGAGACGCTCGCGCTGGGTCGAGACGTAAGTCATTCGTTCTTCGTTTGATTCAAGACCGGCTGGGATTAATGTGCCGCTTGTGCTCAGATCTTCTGCTTGCATTTCGCGACTGCCACCGGATGCGGATGTGTACTGAAGAGCCGAAGCGATTAAGCCGTAGAACTCTCCTGCCGGAGCTGCGAGACCTTCGCGTGCGGTTGGCAAATTGAAACGGGAGAGGAGTTGCTGCGCATAGGTGCCCTGTCGAGAAGGAGGAGGGGTTGGTGGTCGAGGCTGCATTCCCATGACGTTGACTTTGACCCATTCGATGAATTGCTTCATATATTGTAGACCCAGTGCTTTAGCGCTACTGTGGGCATTCGATATAAAGACATCAATGTCCGATTCATGTTCTGCGAGGAACGGGTGGATGTAGGTTTGGTAGATTTGGGTTGCTCCTTGTTTGCCTGGAAGGACGAGGTAGATGTGCGCACCAAGTCGGATCCAGGAGTACAGCGGAATCCAAGTTAAGACGAAGCCGAAGGTTGATTCGAAGAGGAGGGCGAGGGAAAGAACTACCCAGTACATGAGCCATGGTGTAAGTTGTCCCGGATCCGAAGTGCGCAGAGCCTTGTAGGAGGCGAAGATTGGGAAGAGGACAGTAGTCACAGTGCTTTGAGATGTTAGCATATACCTTTGCTCTCTTCAATCCTACAGAAACTCGATGGGATATTTGCAATTTGGCTGTGAAGCTTTGCTGCCTCTTATCGGTCTTGGGGACTACTGGATAAGAGGCTGAATACATACGTGAGGAGGTCCGCAATGATTGAGAACATGTTTGCTGATGGTTATGTGCGAGCCTTATGAGAGAAAGGGATTTGGTCTAGGTATTTATGCCCTTCTATTCCTCACAGAATAGAGGACAGCTTGTAGGTGTAATAGGCAGAAGTGAATGACGCTCGCGGGGACTCTGTTTTGAAGCTTTGGCTATCGGAGGCGGGGCGTCCAGATGTCATGCAGGGAAAGTGAAATACGCAGGGCTGTGAACGGTGCTCTCTCTCACTCGTCTGTTGGTTTCTCTATGCTGCCTCGATTTGCATACAGTTGTGCTCAATATCAATAACGATTGCGAAATAGAGAAAGAAACCAAAAGGATTATGGTTTGCTTCGCAGCGAAGAGTGTCCAGGTTCTGTACCCCGAAGCTTGACATTTCGCTCGTGATCACTTCGGCTGAGGGTACTGACTCTCGTCTTTCCCGTCCGCATAGATTGTACCGAATTGCACCGACGAACAATCTATCGCACCTCTCGCAGCCTCATCCTTGCTGATGCGTACTCACTCCACCTCGTTTCCATCATATCTCATGCCTGGAAAGAGTCTCGTACGACTGTCTTGCAGCCTTCCATCGAGTAAATCGTCGGGTATATAAAGCTGCTGCACGCCGCCTGTGCCGTTGCAAACCATAGAGCAGCAGCCACACATCTGACAAGCAAAGCACCACGTCGACTCATCAAACGGGTATCCTCGCCTGCTTCCTCAGAGTACATATACTCCCCTTTTCGATAATCAAACCTCCTCCCACTCTTTATCTCCATTTGTATTCTACCTTTTAGATTTATAGATACATATATTCGTAATGTGTATCGTTATTGTGACCACCTGTCATCCAGATTATCCTCTCATTCTCGTCAACAACAGAGATGTATGCCAATTTCATTTCAAGCTGTCCAATGATGAAAATATTGACACTATGTGCAGGAATACCTCCACCGTCCAACTGCTCAGGCCAATTGGTGGGACTCGCCAAACGAGTATGTTCTAGGAGGTAGAGACAACCACCGGCCAGAGCATGGCACTTGGCTCGGCATGACACGACAAGGCCGGATAGCTTGTCTCACCAACTTTCGTGAAGAAGGCTCAAAATTTATCGAAGGTCGAAGAAGCAGAGGAGCTGTTGTCAACTCCTATCTCAAAACTTCACCAAAGTCCCACGTAACAACCGAGGACGTTGCTCAAAACTTGATTGACGAAGGCTTGGACGGAATCGGTGGATTCAGTCTCCTTTTTGGTCAACTGAGAAATCCTGAGACTGTGAAAGAAAAGAACGGAAGATTTGGCCTAGCTATAGTGTCCAACCGCAGCGAAGACCTTCGCGATGTGGCTTGGCTGTGCAAAGAGCCCGGGGAGACGCATGCCTTGAGCAATGCTCACTACGGAGACACAACCTGGCCAAAGGTAGTCCATGGGGAGGAGATGGTGGAAGACGGAGTTAAAGAAAGCTATGCCAACAAGGAGACGAAAGAACAATTGATCGACCGATTGCTCGACGTATTGAGTGTAGATACTCTTCCGAGACAAAAGGTTGGAGAGGAATGGGACATCTACCTCAACCAGCTTCGCAACAGCGTCTTTGTTCCACCTATCGGCAGCGACAGCCTCGAGGCGAGAAAGACTGCTGATGAGATTGCGGGCGCCAACGGGACGCCCAACGGCATGGCCGTCTTCAATCCTACGAGTGGAGTGTACGGAACTCAGAAGCAGACGATCATCCTTGTTGACAAGAACGGGAAAACGACATTCTTTGAACGTACCTTAATTGACGAGGCTGGCAAGCAAATTCCTCCTGGTAAGGGTGATAGGAGGTTCGATTTTGCTATCGAGGGATGGTGAACGAGGAAGAATCAACCGAACAAATGGATCTTGCCTTGTGGGTTGGCATTTAGGGGAAGGCGTATCAGAGATTTGCTTCATTTCCCCTGTTCCTTTTGAGCATGAGCAGAGTTGGGATGCCTCCTCGGACTGTTATCCTTCCCAGTAACTGTTGGGCTTCCAACACGCGGCGGAGCCATAAATTCATATTCTGGCCGCTCACAACTTCCTTTCTACAACAACAATCAATTCTCTCCTAAAGGAAGAAAACTCGGTCCTCATACTTTCATCACACTCCAATCCGCCATATAGTCTTTATTTGTTCATCCACTTGTCCCATATTTCCTATACGCACCTTGCTCAACCGGCACCGACTCTCCTTGCACACTCGCTTTCTTCCTTACACGCCCTCTGCAACCAAGCTACGCGCCGCTGCACTCTGCTCCCTGCACAACTTCCTATATTCTTACAAAAATGTGCATCTTCTTCGAATTCGCCTCCTGCGGCCACAAGCATCACGTGCCACTTGACCCTGAGACTTGTCCACCAGAAGGCTATGTTATGAAGGACAAGGCTGGTGTATGGACCGGAGGATGCAAGGTGAAAGTCGATCAGCGCGGTATTTTTACAGAGGACCTGCCGAGAAATTGCCTTCTTCTCTCTGACCCTGGCTTCGGCTCCCATGATTGCCCTGTCTGTCCTCGTAGCATGAAAGCAGGCGCCATCCGGGGGAAAGGTTACGTCTTCTCCAAGACGGTTCAAGATAGCCAACAGAAAAAACTTGCAGAACTTTCAGCCCAAGCAGAAAAGAACTTGGAACTCTTGATCAAGCTTGGCGTCACGTCCGTGTCTGAGCTGACAGGCAATTCCGTCTCGAAGTTGGCGTGGGTTCGAACAGGCATTGCCAGTAACCGATTCTGCGCTCCTCTTCCAGCAAATTTCAAGGAACGCCTTGGAAAAGAGTATGAGGCTCCCGCGGCAGACTTGAGCGCACGACCTCCGAAAGCTCCAAAGCAGGCACTCTCTCATGACTTTGGCTCGGTCAATCGTCAATACACCCATCCGCAGTACGATCCCAACTGGAAGGAAGAGCCCAGCAAAATTCCCCAGGATATTCTCCTCAAAGGCTGGCTCCCAAGCTACCTCGCCGAGGATATCCCCAGTGCAGAACACTACGACCTGACCAATGCTCCAGTGGTGAACGGCCGTATCAACTACCAGACCTCTGGTTTCAGGTCCGCTCGCACATTCGCTGGAGATGATCGCTACGAGGACGTATTCACGTTCCCTAATGACTCCGCGATGCGACCAACACAACCTCCACAGCCCACACAACCTCCGCAGCCGCCACAACAGCCCATCAACGACCAGCGTTCACCGATGAACCCTCGTGTCAACGAGTTCGTCCCCTCCCTGGCTACGGATCCTCACGGTCCCGTCTTGCCTCCTCCTCCTCCTGGACCTTTCACCATCAAACAACCATGGTTCATTCGGAACCCTATATACCACTACCCTGATCCGAACTTTCCAGCATTTCCTCCCGTGCCGACTGGTTATTCTAGCTTTCTGCCATTCCCTCGACTGGACCCGAATCAAGGAATGTTCACCATGGACGGGAATCCTCCCCGCAGTGTAGATGGAGGTGGTCATCAGAATCGTGGAGGTAGGAACCAGAGTGGGAATTGGCGTGGTAACTGGCTGGGCAACTATCGAGATGGGCAGAGCGGATAGGGGAGAGGAGGACCAGTGAATTGAAGGATGAAGGGTAGGCTTGGGAATGCACGGGACGAACACATGATGAGGGATTGGGATATGGACGAACGTATACCAAACAAGACACGGAACAACAAAAGCGACGGATAGTAATGACTTGTATGATATGGTGAAGGAGGATGGAGAATATACTGTAACACAGCAACACACGACATGGCTTGTACGATTATACCTCTCGCCACAATTTCCCCTTTTCCGAAATAGCACTGTCTTTGTACGGCGTTGCATTTGGCATTATTATAGACACTAAATGGGTCTTGGCACGCATTTGTGTCGGATTGGAGTATCTTTTGAAAAATGAAGATTGTCATATTCCTTGATTTTAAATAGGGAAGCGATTCTGATGTGAGGGTGCTTATACTACTGACGTGCTAGCAACACGTAACTGAAGTGTAATCTCCCCGAGATACGCCTGTGTCAATGTTTCTTCCTACAGTCGCTGAGTTCGCCCTACGTGGTTTGTACCCAACATAAATCCATCATCAACAATATGCAACTCACTTCTTGGCCCACTGATGCCGTGCAAGCAGAGCCATGCTTATGCATCGGAGGAACCTCGCATACCAAAAGTAAGCAGCGAAATAATTACGCTTTACGAGCAGATTGCCTCGTCAGTTAAGCTTTTCCCGCAATACGCTCCCTTCTCGCACCACTGCTCGCAGCATGAAGTCCGACTTCTTTGAATGGTGTGGTTCCAAATGCGGTGTCGCCACGGCACAGCCTCGCCTAGATTCGTGGCTCCGCGATACCTATACGTCATCAACGACTCGTATCTCGTGTTCGAAGAGCGAAATATGATTCCCAACGTTGTCAATTGGCCTGCCAGCAAAGCATTCCCATTCGAGAACTCTCTACTCCACCTGCTGCATTTAGACTGGTCTACACCTCGCATGGCCTTTCCACTGTCCTTATCAACCACTTCAATCGCAATTGATCATTGATCGTCACCTGGCAAACACTTTCGACCCACGCCCTCAACATGCAGCCGACAGACACCAACCAAACCCTGGGCACGTCCAGCACTGAGAGCTTGAACAAGAAGCCGCATATTGTTCAGAAGGCTCCTCGACCAAGATGGGTGCTACATGTCCAGGCGCAATTCTGGAGAGCCCTCATGAGCATTGGCATGTTCATGCACAAAATCGCCCCTCCACGGCCCATGAAACCCACAGTACGCAGAATAGACCTATTCGTACTGTCGTATGCTAACAGAATAACCAATAGTTTAAACGAAGAATAGAAACCACAGTCTCTCCCCACAAAGGCCATATCGCGTTGCACTTCTACGTTCCTAAGGATTATGAAACCAGAAGAGCAACAGGCCACGATCTATATCCTGTCGTTGTCAACTTTCACGGAGGTATGTATGCGAGGAGTATCTATAAAGCGGACAACCGCTGATTTCAACCAGGGGGATTTACTTTGGGCAGCGCTACAGACGATGCTAGATGGTGTACCACGGTTGTCGACGACATTGATGCCGTAGTTGTATCGGTAGACTACCGTCTCGCGCCGGAACACCCTTTTCCTACGGCTGTCGAAGATGGCGTCGACGCAATACTCTACCTGGTCCAAAACTTTAGAGACCTACACATCGACAAAGAAAAGATAGCACTCAGTGGATTCTCGTCCGGAGCAAACATGTGTTTCACAGTCCCCTTGCGATTGCTAGAAGAGTTGGACATGGAAGCTGCGAAGCACGAAGAAAGGCACATGAGCGTTATCGAGGGCCGAAGACCTGCTCTCCAAAAGGCTGTCAGCGATGGACGCGTCTTGACTAAAGGAAGAGCTGGTATTAGCGTGAAGGCCATCTGTGCATGGTACCCTCCCACAGATTACACCCACACACGCGAACAACGCAAGGCAACTTGTGCACGATTGGACCAACAATTGCCAGCAGTCTTCACAGATCTCTTCGACGAATCGTATCTACAACCTCCAACAATGGATATGTCCGATCCGTATCTCAGTCCTGGCGTTGCGCCAGATCATATGCTTGCTGGGTTGCCACAGGAGACAATCATGTTCACCTGCGAATGGGATATGCTTCTCAAAGAAGGCGAGGATTTCAGAGATCGGCTACGGAAATTGGGCAAGACTGTGCATTATCAAATGGTCCCTGAAGCGCCGCATGGTTGGGACAAGGCGCCGAATCCACTGAAGCAGACACCTGGTGTGCAAGAGCATTATTTGAATGCCTGCAAAGAGATGAAGAGGTTACTGGGAGTGACACCCGATGCAGCATCGCGAGAAGAGGCCATTGAGGGCTAGGATGTATAGATATATCACGAATATTATGAGGCGCACAAAACGAGGCTGTATACTCTAGTTTTGTTCTTGTTGTATTTTTCTACTGCGTTGCGTATTTTGACATATTATGTACACCAGATCAGGAACGGAATGAATTTGGATACTTGAACATATGCAATTGCTGAATGGCATTGTTCTTCCGCTGTTCCCTGATGATGATGCTGTAGGCGATGACGATATCTGTGGCGCATGAAATCAAGAGCTGAGCTTCGTGTGCAAATCGCACTACTTCGTTTCTATTAAACCAATATTCTCTCCCTCTCAATTGCCTAGAGGAGAGTGAAAACCATCATGGCTTCAAACGTCGTAAAAGATGCTGGTCTCCAGTCCAACATGGAAGTCGACTATGTGATCAGCTACCGCTTTGCTACCACGAGTACGTCTATCAATGCAAAGAATGACTGACAGCATACTGACAGCTTGCACGCAGACCGGACAGCTGCCAAAGCCAGTTTCGAGAAATTGGTTCAGGCTCTGGCAAGTGTGGGGTTGGCCACTGAAGTCAGGAATGGTGGGAAGCATTCGCTGTTGGTGTTTGTAAAGGTTGCCTCTGAGGAACATCTCTTTGGGGAGGTATATCGGTCACGGTATGCTCTTGTCACTCTCCTAGATTATCAATTTTCCCATGAGCTTGTCTAACTCGAGATCCATAGTGTCCGCGACTGGATCCATGGCGTAAGAGCCGCAGCGCCAGAGAAAGAAACCCGCGCAGCTCTTGAGGCCGACCCTCTCTACGAAGCCGAACGTCTGCGTATTATATACCAGTTAATTACCAACTCGACATCTGAGGGAGGCGCTGGTATCACACCAAAGCAGGGCGAGTGGAAAGGCGTGGAGAGCATCTTCGCTTTGCATGACCACGCTGCCAACAAGAAGTGGATCAAGAAATGGAGCACCACCTATTTCTTGAAGCCAGAGGATTTGGACGACATTCGGAACAGGCTTGGAGAGAAGGTACGTTCTGGCATTTGATCTTGAAATGCCGCTGAGCTCATCGTCATGCTCTAGATTGCCTTCTACTTTGCTTTCACGCAGTCGTACTTCGCCTTCCTTACATTTCCCGCTGCTGTTGGTCTTGGTGCTTGGGCGGTGCTTGGCCACTTCTCGCCAGTGTATGCCATTATCAGCGCGCTGTGGTGCATTGTCTTCACCGAATACTGGAAACACCAGGAGGTCGACCTTGCCGTCCGATGGGGCGTCCGCGGCGTCTCAAGGATCGAGTCTAAGAGGAAAGATTTTCAGCATGAGAAGGAGATTACAGATCCTGTTACTGGAGAGCAAGTGGCCATTTTCTCGGCTACAAAGAGGTTGCAGAGGCAATTGCTACAAGTACCCTTCGCCATTGGTGCTGCAACAGTGCTGGGAGCTTTGATAGCAACCTGCTTCGGTATTGAGGTCTTCATTTCTGAGATCTACCATGGACCACTTAAATGGCTTTTGGTGAGATGTGCTCGATCCCTCCATTTTGTCAAGCTAATACTCTCCAGGTTTTTTTACCAACAGGAATCTTGACCGTCGTAATGCCTATACTCGTCAATTTGTTCACCCAATTCGCGACTCAGTTGACACATTTCGAGAACTACGAGACCCAGGCTGCTTTTGACCAGGCCATGACACAAAAGATTTTTGTGATCAACTTCATCACCTCTTACTTGCCTATCCTACTTACGGCCTTCGTCTACGTACCCTTCGGGCAGATCATTGTTCCTTACCTCGACATCTTCCAGCTTACCGTGCGACCCTTCGCAGAGAGCGAGAAACAGATGAACTTGCCGACGGCCGGATTCACCATTAATCCCGACAGGCTGAAGAAACAGGTCATCTACTTCACAGTCACAGCACAGATCGTCAACCAGGCTCTTGAGGTTGTCATGCCCTATGTCAAACGCAGAGCCGCCGCGAAGTACAACGAATATCAGAGTGAGCGAGCTTTGAATAAAGGTGGTGCCGTCTTGCCAGCAGACAACGATAGTCCTGAGGAGAAAGCCTTCCTCACAAGGGTTCGTCAGGAAGCAGAATTGGACGTATATGATGTCACTTCCGATTTGAGGGAAATGGTTCTTCAGGTAAGCAGTTGAGAATACGAAACTCAAAACAATATCTGATCCCTATGTAGTTTGGATACCTGTCTCTCTTCAGTGTCGTTTGGCCCCTCACTGCATGCTCCTTCCTCATCAACGACTGGCTGGAACTAAGAACCGATGCTATTAAAATCTGTGTTGAAATGCAGCGCCCAACTCCCTGGCGGGCTGATACCATTGGTCCCTGGCTCGACTCGCTATCATTCCTTACATGGCTCGGATCTCTCACCACGTCGGCTCTTGTATACTTATTCAGCAACGATGGACTCGGACCAGGAGGGCATCCCAAAGACATCAAGGCCTGGGCACTGTTGCTCACCATCTTCTTCAGCGAACACGTCTTCCTCATCGTCAGATGGGCCGTTCAAATCGCGATATCTAAATTGGAGTCACCAGGCCTACAACAGGAAAGGAGAGAACGATTTGCCGTCAGGAAGAAGTATTTTGACGAATCTCTTAGCGAGCTGGCCAAGTACCCTGCCCTCAAAGATGCGGCCGGTATGATGAAGACGGAAGAGATTACCAGGGAGTCGTTGGAGGAGGATGCGAGACAGGGGAGTTTGAGCGCCAGTACTGTTGAGACGAGGTTTTGGGCCAGGCAGAAAGGGTGGGGCGAGACTGCCAAGGTTGGGGCTGGGCTTATTGAGAGGGCGGCGCCGGATGATGAGACGAAGAAGGAGCAGTGAGTTGGTCATTGGCTTGATCAGAGGGGGAGTAGATCTTAAGATGGGTAGGTTGGAGCGCGGGATATGGGTATTGGTACATGATATGGGCGATTTTGGGATCATGGATTATAGCGAGCAATGAGCGTTCTGGTTCATAGCTATTGCTATATTTATTGGATAAATCATCCGTTCCCTCCTTGCTCCTCGGTGCACTACTCCTCGACTTTCGTATTTAATCGAAGCAGTAGGCAGGTCCAAAAGATCCCCAGAACACCAACCAGTCCCTCAACTCTATTCCCCCACGCAAGCGCTTGATTTAAATGAATAGAAGAAGGATTGACTGCTTCACGGGGGGAGAAAGAGTGTAACGTGGGAGCAACACCGTTTATCCTACATCCGACTACTACTTCAAATGACTCCACATCCAAACGAGAACCAAAAACCGCCCAATCCGCAAGGAGTAGTAATAACAATGATAATACACGCATTAAAAAGTTATTAGCCCAAACCACGTCCCATGCAAAGACAAACCCAAAACCATCGCCACATGAACTCATCAGCAACACACACACACATCAATTTTGCTCTACTCCATAAAACTTACAGGCGCCGATCTAGCTCTTAAATCCCTTTTAACCTCCTCAATGCTCATAGTCAAAAATTTGCGTTCTCGGATCGAATTCCCTCCAATTTTGAGTGTGTCCAACGCATCCATTCCCGCGATCCTCTCATCTAACTTGGTCAAATCGTTGCCTGTGAAATCAACGGATTTGAGAGAGGTCGATTCGGTGAATCCGTGAGGTAACTCGCTGATCTTGTTGTCTTCGGCGAGGATGGTTGTTAGGCAAGTCCACGTTGAGATATCTGGTAATGCCGAGATTTGATTGAATGCAATGTTAAGCGTGTGTAGAGCAGGTAGTTCAGGACCCGCAGACCCGTCGTAGAGTTTCGAGATTGCGTTTATGGAGATATCCATTACTTGGAGCCTGGACATTGTCGTTCCCGCCATTGTGAAAAAGGCGCCGCTGAGTTTGTTTTTGGAGGCATGGAGTTCTACGAGTTGGATTTTGCTGAGTTGGTTCATTGGGAGGTGGGTTAGTTGATTGCTTGAGACGTTGAGAATGCGGAGTTTAGAGAGGTCGCCGAGTTCATCTGGGAGGAGGGACAGTTTGTTGCCTGAAACGTCTAGGACTTCAAGGTTGTGAAGTTGTTCGATTGAGGTAAGTTCACCTGTGAGTAGGTTGTCGGCGATCTTTAATTCGCGGAGACTGCTCATTTGGGTAATGGTTTCAAGAGCGTCGTTCATCAAGCGGTTGCGTGACTAGTGATCATTAGCGTTATGCATTAAATAGGAGCCTTGATAGACATACCAGATTCAAGGTGGTGAGACAACCAAGTCTCTTCAGACCCATGGGCACATCGAATAGAACATTTCCATGCAAGTCAAGCACTTCCAAACCTCCAAATTGCGGTCCCTTGACCTCTTCATCCCACGATTCGGGGTCGACGTCAGGGAAGGCGTCGTCGGCAATGGTCTCAATTTCGTTGTCGGCGGCGACGAATCGTACCAGATCAACCACTTCATTCCAAGGAATTTCCGAGTCCTTGTTGAATTCAGAGTCGTACATCTTGAGAACCTCAACCGGGATTGCCTTAAGATTCATTGCTGCGATATTCAATCGACCTTCAGTGCGAGCTATATCAACCCTCTTCTGAATCAGGGAGCGGCCATCTTTTGGCTGAATATTGAACGGATCAGCATGGGCAGTAGGATCGAATTCTCCAACTGCCGGGCCGTCACTAGACTTGGCTTGCTGTGCTCCAAGTGATGCGCGAGCTGCTTTGGCAGCTTTAATCTGTTCTCGGAGAGCAGCAGACGATTTTGACGCCTGTGCGGCTTTCGGCGATGGATTGACTTCTTCCTGTTGAGCTACCTTCTTGATTTGTCTCTTGAGCGTTGGCTTTGGAGTACTTGGAGCGGGAGCCGCGAACAGACTTGCCACTGCTGGGCGTGCTTGCTGTATTCTGCCAGAAATGGTCTTTGTCCCTCTGAGAGGACCTCTCGGTGTATTCCTCGTGGAAGCCGATATGGACGGCTCCTTCTCTGCTGCTTTCAATATACTGGACTTGGTGGGAGAGCGAGCTCGTGTAACAGTGCTGACACTTCGTTTGCTTGGCGTATCTGCCGTTGATCTGGCCAGTGTGGTGTGTAGTGTTTTCGCTGGGAGCGTCTTCGGTGTGAATAACGGCACAGGTGGAATGCCACCGTCTTGTGAAGTCGGCCGAGAACCGTATCCCATAGACGATGCTGGCCGCGAAAGCGGTGCCATTGGACTATCTGGTGTAAAGAAACTCGACTTCCGTCTCCTGATTGCTGGTGAGGGCGGTATCTGAGCCAGGCTCTCAATGGTCCGCTCTGATAAGGAAGGCCTCGATGCTTTTCTGAGTACAGGCGTAGTAGGAGCCTCTCCTTTCGGCGAAAGACCATTGTAAGATTTGGTATCTTGGGACGATGCTCGCGAGGCACTTCTGAAGCTATCTAAGGAGGCCAATTCATCGTCAAAAGTGGTGCTCCTTCCACTTGATATCGAGACCTGTCTTGACTTTGGAGGCAATCGAGAGAGGGGCCTCGGAACTGGTTTCTTGAAGAGACCATCTTGGCTGGTGGTTGAGAATGCTCGGCTGTGGACGGGGGCTCGATTGTTTGTTTGTGTGGACGCAAGGGGTGCCCTGCCTTTTGGAGGAGCAGTTGCTGAGGCTCTCAAATTGGCATTGGAGGAAGTCCTCGTCTTGTCGATTGAGCCCGACGCGGCATGCTGTCTGAGATTGGGGATACTGGACTTCGGGACAGGAAGTCGTGAGAGAGGTCTGGGAATAGCGGAGAGTTTGACAGCACTCTGTGGCTGCGGTGGGGGTTCTTGGTCCATAATTCTGGTATTGTTCGTTTCAGCTTGAGGATCACTCGCTGAAGAAGTTCGATGGCGTCTGTCTGTCCCCTGGAAAGGTCCGTGGGGCCGCGATGTATTTCGTGGCGCGTCTTGGGGCCGCTTTGGGAGAAATTGGGCCGTTGGTTGCTAGGAGACGATCATGACCACAGGTATAGCTGATCGATAGCCGGGTGTTGTTGACCGACCGTCGCATCGAAATCAATATCAATCTCCCTCCCTCCATATCATCATCATTATTATCCTAGTATTGTTGTTTGCTGTCTGTTCAATCCTGGTCATTCCATCCCAGAGTCGTGCTCTGCCGAGACGCGAGTAAGACACGAAACTTGCAACCTCCCCTCCTACTCTCAACACCGCTACATTATCACCACCAACCCCCAAAGGAAGGGGATCACAACCACCATGGCCTCCGACTCTCCTCACGGCGAAGGCTCAATCACGCCTCTACAACACGACTCATTATCATCTTCATACACTCCGCCGCCATCCTCGCAAATCCCCATCGCCATACTCAAACAACGTCTGCGCACACCGTCGCCAGTCACATCGCATCTTACTTCTCCACCGCCGACGAATCGCGCCCCTCTTCTTCCAACATCCCATCCTGTTGTGCTCAGCGACCTGCCGACACCTGAACAGGTCAGCCATGCTTCCGTGAACGATTTGCGCACCATGGTCGACCACCTCAGCATTGCCGTTCGGGATGCGCGAACCTCTGCTGCGCATTACAAGCTGCAATACAATATGCTTCAGATCGACAGTACCGAGGCCTCGAAAAGAATGGAGGTAGAACTTAAATTGTCGCAACGGGAAATCGAAGTCATGCAGGAGGCCGAGGAGCGCAAGAAAAGCGAATACATGAGCCCTGCCCAGCAAGCCGGAAATGCAGCCTTGATCGGGGACTTGAATCGTCATTGCTTGGTTCTTCAAAATGAAAACGAGGCGATTCGCGAAATGTTGACGCGAACAGCGAGAGATCTGGAGGACCGAGATGGCCAGGTGCTAACCTTGGCAGAGGAGAACCAGAGACTGCGCCATAGAATCCGCATGAATCGCGAGCACATGAACGGTATCTTGGATTCAGTATCAGACGGAAGCCCGCGATCTCTCATGGGTACTCCACATCGCACGCCTCGCCATGTTGCAGCGTCGCGTGCGCCTATGATGCACTCATCCGCTCGCGAACCAAACACGTTCGATGCGCTCCTGCTTGCCGATAAGGTCCTTCATAGCCAGGACGCCGCGACTGCTCCGTCGACACCTAAGACTTCTCCTCTGCGACATAGAGGGCACGCACGCAACACGCATTCTCTTTCTTCTCTCCCCTCAACTCCTGCGCGCCGCGCATTGCATCCCACAGCGGCACAACTTCGCACGCCACCACATATGACTACGATTCAGGAGCCATACTCGCAACGCACTGAAAGCCAACCTCTCCCACCCCTGTTTGCAACTGGTCTTGCTCCACCAAGCGCAAGCCGTCGCCGCGCATCTTCAGATTCGACAATCACCGCCTCCAGTGTCGAAGACGGTGATCAACAGCTTTCTCCCTCCGATGACGAAGTCGACGAAGACGCAATCCCAGAGTCACAGGCTAGTCAAGTAGCCACCAGCATGCTTCGCCGAACTCCAAATCCAGGTCAACATAGTCTTGGCAAAGGAAAGTTGACGCAGAGCAGGATTTTCGGTAAGGTGACTAAGAGTGGAACAGGTGGTGAGAAGAGAATGGGCAGCTTCAACGCTGCTGACCTCCAAGGGAGCCCGAGCAAGAAGGGCCGTGTCGGTAAAGGAGGAGCTGTTGGTCTGGGTATCGGGATTTGAATTGTCAGGTGTGATTCGCGGGAGCTTCGAGAAGACCGTGTTGAAAAACTGAGTAGAGAGCGGAATTTTTGAAACTCCCGGCTTCGGCGTTGGGTCTCAATCTCGAGATCGGGTTTCCTGGAATTTTGGCGATTTCGAAAAGCAATTTCCCAGAAATCTTAGAGGCTCGATCTGAGTTGAGACGACTTGGAGGGGTTAGGGAGTACCAGAAAATCTCGCCTCCTATTCAGTTTCTATGCGACATAGTCTGAGATTGTGTTCTGTTTGGGATTAGGTTGGAGTTGGGGGGACTGGCCTGCTGTAAAGATACACTGTTGGGGCGTTTGGAGTCTTCTTTGCCCATCTCTCGGAGATGGTTGTTGCTTGAAATGCTGATTAGTAGGGGCTGTGGAACAGAAACGACTGGACGAATTGGGTTGGACGAAGGGCAATGGATGGATTGGATGAAATGAGTGATGATTTAAGCGGGCGGGTGGTCTGCCCTTCTTGTTGGGTGTGATTTAGCAAACTATTCTTCTGGTGGTCGATTCATATTTCACCACGGACGGTGGGCATTGTAGCCTTGGACAGGTCTTCATTGTCTCGACTTTATGTATTTGTAGGACTGTGATAGCTACCTCACTCCTCAATACCACTTCTTGTGTTTTTCCAAAGTCAATGACAATGTCGCCACCGGATGCATCAATTTAGATATCACATGATGTCTCTCAGGAACGGAATCCTCGTAGCCGGGACCAATATCTGGGTCGATTCTGAGCACAGGGCGATCTCTCGTTCAAGGGGTCATCGTTCCGGGACCCTTCAAAGTCGTCCGATATTTGGCCTCCCAACATTCACACGACACATAAAACCCCAACCTCTCCCTCTCTTTGCGGAGCTGTGTGCCATTTCTCTTCTTCTATCATGAATGTCATGTATGTCTTCCACGTCCCTGAATCCCTCTGAGCGGCTTTACATTGCACATCCTCTTCGCCTCTCAACACTTTCACCCTTTAGTCCTTTACTAACGCAATGCATAGGAACGCAACCACCGCAGGACTTCCTGGAGGCCTTCATGGCCAGGATACGTACTGGGCGCAATTCGATTCCATCTCCGCCACTCACGTTTCCCTCAATTACTTTGAACGTCTTTGGTTGGCTTGGTACACATACATGCAGAACGATGTTCTCGCCACTGGTATTATGAGCTTCGTGATGCACGAGGCAATCTACTTCGGCAGGAGCTTGCCCTGGATTATCATTGATATGATACCCTACTTCAGGCGGTGGAAGATTCAGAACGTGAGATTTGGCTATCTAGGAGTAGCAAATGACAGTCGCTAATAATCTGCAGCAAAAAATCCCTACCGCAAAGGAGCAGTGGACTTGTGCTATGCTCGTCTTGTTAAGTCACTTCACGGTTGAGCTTCCTCAGATTTGGTATGTCTCAACTATTACTCCCTCACTCCCTGCTAATAACAGCGCAGGCTCTTCCATCCAATGGCCCAATACTGCGGTCTCAGCACCTCCGTCCCATTTCCTTCCCTCTTCAAAATGGCCTACCAGATCGCAATCTTCTTCGTCATGGAAGACGCATGGCATTACTGGTCGCACCGCGCCATGCATCTCTCTCCATTCCTCTACAAGAACATCCACAAGATACACCACCAATACTCCGCTCCCTTCGGTCTAGCCGCCGAGTACGCTTCCCCCATCGAAGTCATGATACTCGGTCTCGGCACCGTCGGTTCGCCGATCCTTTGGTGCGCAATCACAGGCGATCTTCACATTCTTACAATGTACATTTGGATTGTGTTCAGACTTTTCCAGGCCATTGATGCGCACTCTGGATACGAGTTCCCATGGAGCTTGCATCACTTTTTGCCATTCTGGGCAGGTGCAGAGCATCATGATACCCACCATGAGCGATTCATCGGCAACTACGCCAGCTCCTTCAGATGGTGGGATTACTTCTTGGACACTGAAAGTGGTCCAGAGGCTAGCAGGAGGAGACGAGAGAGGAAGATGGCCGAGAAACTTAACGGACAGACAAAGATCAAGAGCGCCGAGAAGAAGGAGTTGTAAATAATACTGATTATTGTCGGGTTGGGATAATGGTTTGGATCGGATCTGGAGCATTTGGTCGCGGTTCTAGGGCGGTTGCATCTGGAGCGAGCTGAACCTTTCTTCTTCTTCTTCTTCTTCTTCTTCTTTTACCGACCTCTTCTGTTATGAAGAGAGGCTAGATACATTGCATTTGGCGTTTGAGCAGGAAAGTTGCCCGGTATAAGTATGTTTTGATTTTCTTGTGCATAGGGGAGGTATTGTGTGGTGCTATTAATACTATCCATTTGTTCAGGCTGCAAGTTCATTGTCTTGTTGTTGTACCATTGCGCTTCACGATCGATGCAAGTTTGAATCTTTGCCTTCGTGTTTGGAGCCAGGAGACCTTCAGATCAGTTGACGAGTCTTATGCCAGCAATGAGAGGACCAATGACGAAGAAGGTTGACTAGATCCTCGAACACGCGAGGCATTTCCGAGGTCCCTCTAAGCTCGCGAACAACAACTTTCATGATTGTGATTGAGCTTATAGTAGGAATATTGGGTTGCGTTACCATGTCGTTTCGGTGATTAGATAATTGCGTCCCGCATAATTTCCCACTGTCCGTTTTATCTGACGTACATGCGCCACTCATCTTCGTGATAAAAGATCATCACCATCTCTCCTCTCCCATGCCCTCCCCTTCGTTCTCTAGTGGCGCGCTTCTCCCACTATGTATGTGTATCTATACAAGTGCTCATACGTCTCTTTCCCCCGCTAGAGATCGGGCATTCACCACTTCTCCCATAGGTCAGGCAAGAAGAAAAGCCCAGGGTATTTAGGAAAAATCAGCTCCTCCCGTGCCGTCATCAAGGGACATCAAAGCCCATGTATTCTGCCAAGTCGGCGTTGGGTGCAAATCCCAAATTCTGCATGAACTGGGGTTGCAATCCTGAATCTACGCCATCGAAAGATGTTAAATCGTCAAATAGGGCGTCGAGATCTGTGAAGCCGGAAATGGGGCCTGTGGCTGGGCCAGGTAGTGAAGGCGCTTGTGTGTTGTATCGATCGAGAGAGGAATTAAAATTATCGTAGGGCGAGCTGTACATGGGTTGTTGTGTCGTGTTTGAACCCGGGGGTGGAAAGTCGAGGAGTTGGTGGTGGGGTGATGTTACGTTTTCGTAAGGGTTTGTGTGTTGCGTTGAGGTTGGGAATGCCGATTTGTTCTGCTGCTGATGGAGAATACTTGGGAGGGGGTTTGGTGGTATGTCGTTTTGTTCGTGAAAATCTTGTGTCATGCTCCTTCTGTGGTGGGCTAGCATGTCGGCGTTGCCAGGTGATTGTTGCGAATCAATACCAGGGACGCTGAAGTGGTTGATTATGAGTGGCGAGAAAAGATTCTGAGTGCCCGACCGTTGTTCCCAGATTTTGGACAGCCGTGAACGTATGCCCGCGAGTCGATTCTGTCTTAAGCCGTCCATACCAGGGCATTGCTGGAAAGTGTCTAGAAATATGTGGAAGATTGGCGCCATTGTCGCGTGCCCAAGTGCACTAGAGTAGTGGTCGAAAACGCCAAGCGCCTCATCGACAGCATTGGAATAACTTTGCGGGCTGCAAACTGCCCTTGTGAAAAGATAGGCGAGGAACAAGTTCAGTCTCTGTGGCGTAGACTCGTTCACCCTCAATGAATGAAGGGGCCCAAGACTCTTTGGGAAATTTTGGATCCAGTCGTAAAGATATTGCTCTTCATTTGATGGGCCGGTGCAAACTTGTCCTACTGCATGGTCATTGATACCATAGCACAGCTTGACGAGCTGGTTGAATGTACTCTTTGCCAGCATTGGGCTATGAGACCTCCTGGACCCAGAACCGGCATCGATAGCGCTGGTTCCAAATCCATCACAGCCTGACCATGGCTGCCATTCGTCCATGCCTTCTTCGTCGAGGAATCCAATATGCATAGCTTGGTCTCTTCGCAAAGAAGGTATCTTTGCAAGTTCAATGGCAAGAAATGTTTCTAAGACAAAGCATCCCAGCGCCGTGGCTTTGACTTTGTTTGCGCTTCCATCTTGCTCTGTTGACTCATAGAGTGAGATAGCTCGAATTGCGATGCCAAGGGTCGTCCATGCAGGCCCAAACTTGCGAGAGCCAATGTCACCAAGACTGTCGAGGACAAGACTGTTGACATGGCCAAGCTCAAAAGCACCCGAGTTTTCAGGAAGATGGCTTCTGGCAATTTTGCGCATTTCCGATCCGGAAATTCTTTCCGATGGCTCGGTCGCAGATCCTCTTGCCCCTGGCACATCTTGGAATGCTGCGAGTGCAAATATGCTCCACAATTCCGCATGGTTGCCAGAGCCAGTAGCTGAAGGATCTATTCGCAGTCCTTCGGGAGGATAGGAATAACATATTTTGAGAATCCGCTCCTTTTCCACGATTGGAAGCCAGCTATGCGTGTAGGCAAAGTAGATATCCAGAAGACGCCAGAAATTATCGGGAAGAACAAGCAGGCCTTCACTGAGGTGTTCGGATGGGTCGGGCTTGCCTGCCTGTTGCACCGATTCGGCAGTGCGCGGTCGTCCTGAAGTTGTTCTGAGTAATAAAATTAGTACGCCATGCTCAAAATCAGAATTCACTTCGGACTCCTGGCGCACGCTATTATGACTCTGCCAGAACTTTTACGAAGACGTTAGAAAAGCAACTAGTCTCTCCAATCGAGGCTCCTATCGTGTTGCTGACAGGCCAACACACTCATAAAGGGCCCGTATATAGACATGACATACCTTCTTAGACCTTCCATTGCTTTCCTTTGTTGATATCCTTCCCGGGAGTCGGCATTCAAGGTTTCATGAGACTCGGGTGTCATCAGCGAGGCCTCGGGGTTGAATGGCAGAATCTGCTCATCATCGTCGTCATCATCGTCCTCTTCGGGTGGCGAGATCTCCTGCTCATCAACATGTGCATCACTTTCCCCAGATAAGATGCGGTCGATCGTCTTACAGACCGGTGTCTTCCTCCACTTTCTGTGCATCCTCTCAACAGCTGCGGTGTCCATACCAGAGAGCATTGCCTGGCCCTTTTCATCTTGGAGTAAGCCTTTCAAGGCAACATCACAATTGGGAACATTTCCTACTGCCCAT
This sequence comes from Venturiaceae sp. KMAF11, assembly GCA_023078705.1. Lineage (NCBI taxonomy): Eukaryota > Fungi > Ascomycota > Dothideomycetes > Venturiales > Venturiaceae > Venturiaceae sp. KMAF11. The sequence goes on from JALGOQ010000009.1 coordinate 1,992,747, forward strand.
GCCAAAGTGAGCTCGAGGGTCCTAATATATCCGCGATGAATGCCTCGCCTCTTTGGATTTAGTGTGTAGGAGCAGTCTCGATTCGAAGAAGCACAAGTGAAGCATGTCGGCTGAATGCCGTCGCACTTTTCCCTTGCGCTCCTACACTGATCGCAAGCTCTTGATACTCGCACTCTAGGCTTTTTTGCTGGAGGAGGATTCTCGCTACCTTCGCCAGACCGACCTTTTCTCTTCGTGTCACCCATCGTAAACAAGATCTCTTTTCAGGTCAGCCATACATACGGCCAATTGAAGTAAGAATAGGTGCAAGAGGAGCAAAAAGAGACGCACAAATTCGCACCTTTGGTCTCTGTCTCAAGTCTCCCAGTCGAGATCTTGGGTCAAATTTCTTTTGCCGATAACTCCTTTCGAATTACCAAAAGCCTCACAGACCCTGACTAGGATGAAGCAAAGAATCCCACGTCTCTTCGAGTTTTGTGTAACACACTTTTAACCCTCGGTCATGCCAGGCCGCTCGTCAACAAGGCGACCTCTTTCAACTAATTGATGACAGAGCAATGTTCGCGCATATATAAGATGTATAGGTGTGATTTCTGCAGGCCAAAGAGTCAGCTTTCTTTTTGCAATCTATTGTTGACGCGTTGTTGAACAATACCGGACGGACATGTCGCCATTACGCTTATAACGCTGCCATGTAATCAAGGGAAATCAGCGAATATCTTCTGATACCCAATTCAACCTGTAGTAGAGCAGACAATAGATATGACAGACACGAGAGTCGTTACACGGAGTGCAGAATGCGGAGAAGTGGAGAGCTCGTCACGTGTAAACCCTTGGTGTTGGCGTCGCTGTGAGGCCGGGTAAGACTTTAGCCGATTGAACTCTGGTTCCTTTTCACCTTGGAGATACTACCGCGGGTATCAGGTTACGCTATGGGCTTTACCCCACAGGTTTGTATCTTTATCGAACTTTCGAGCATCTCTCTCTTGAAATTTCAACTCTCGCAATGGCCGCCGTAAGCATCGGCTCGAAACGGGCGTTCGATGTTATGAATGGACGTCTTTCGGCAGAAAGCACTCCAGCTCGTCACGTATCAACTCCGAGAACTTCGTCAAGAGCCTCACCTGTGTCCAACCTGCCGCATGCAGCCCTAAACTCGAATAATGTCGGTGAGTAGTATACCTACTGTTTGCAGTCCGCCCAAAGATATTCCTATCAGCGAGACTGTGGTGCAGGAGGACTGAAGAGCGGGATTTTGGACTCTGCTTTGGAACCCCAAGTAATTCGACAGAGAGCACTGCCCAAGACTTGGGATACCAAGAAGCGAACAACTAAGCTGCAAGACAATTCAGAGTATTCAATACCTGGCACCTCTATTTCAGCCTTCGCACCATGCTATTGCCTTCAATCTTTCAACACAATATCTCTTTCGATTTGATGCCTATGTTCGAATACGTTCATATGATCATGCTTCTAACTGCATTCAGCTGCGATATCCAACACACGAGACGTGTTTTTGGGGCCAAATAATCCCGGAAGATTGTTCGATCCCGATACTTCTATCGTCCTCCTCGGTGCACGAGGAACTGGGAAATCGACTCTGGGTGTCATTGCAGCCACCGCTTTCCAACGAAGACTGATCGACACCGATTTTGCCTTCAAGGAAGCCACAGGCCAATCAACATCAGCCTTTCGAAAACTTCATGGAGCATCCGAATACCAACGACGGGCAGTTGAGATTCTGCATCACGTGCTTCATAACAACTCAACTCGTTGTGTTATAGTCTGTGGTCTTGTCTCACTGAGCAGAGAAGGCCAGATTCTGCTTTCCGAATACGGTCAAACTCACCCGGTTATCCATATACTGCGAGATGTGGACGCTATTCAAGCTTATCTGAACGTTTCAGACCGAAGCAAAGTCGCTGACCTACTCGATGCAACCGAGAAAACGTTCCGAGCAAGCTCCAATCTAGAGTTCTTCAACCAGTCTGATTTCCTGCGAATCGACTCCGAACTCAACCCAGGTCAGCGATCACCTGCTCCAAGACCTACACTCAAAAAAGCCGAACGCCATTTTCTAAAATTTCTTGCACTGGCGACAAAGATCGAAAACGTGCCCGCTTTGGAAGAGGCGTACCCATTGTCTCGGGTTCGCGTGGACCTGAGATCTTTCACATATGCAGTGTCCGTCCCGCTTTCGCAAATAATGACATCTTCGCTAGACATGGAACGGCTCGAAGAAGGAGCGGATGTTTTTGAGATGAAAGTTGGAAAAATTGGTGAGGCTTGATGTACAAGACATGATGCTGAAGCATATTCACTAACAATTCGACAGAGAAAGACAAGCATAGCCAGAGTCGGTTGCCTTTATTTTCTGAAATCAGTGAAGCACTCGCTATTATCCGCAGAAACACCATTGTTCCGATCCTTTATCATGTAAAGTGGAGAGACCGTAAGATACACTCAGAAAAATATGGTCCCACGCCATCCTATCTTGATCTAGTCCAGCATGGTCTTCGTCTAGCTCCTGAGTTCGCCACCTTGGACCTCTCCCTATCCGATGACGAAATTCAAGGAGTTGTGAAAAGTAAAGGCTCGACCAGACTTATTGCGCATCTCCACTCATCAGAACCATGGCACTCGAACTATTGGGTATCGGCATATCAAAGAGCACACAGGTTGGGATTCGATATCGTTCGACTGTGTCGGCCGGCCACCTGCGTCGAGGACAACTTTGCCGTGGATGGTTTCAAAGCAAAACTAATTGCTATGGAGACACATACCATCCCTATTATTGCGTACAATACAGGGCCGCTAGGCCGAACATCCTGCTGCTTCAATGCTACCATGACTCCTGTCACCCATGAAGACATCAACGCACAAGGTCCAGAGTCACCGAGGGTTTCTGCGATGGAAGCCACCAAGGCATTGTATTCGGCATTTGTGTTCGAGCCAATGCGCTTTTACATCATGGGAGCGAGTGCCGGCTACAGTCTTTCTCCGGCCATGCATTCGGCAGCATACCGTGCTTGTGGGATGCCTCATACCTACACAACCCATCAAACTCCTAGTGTAAGTGAACTGCGCGCCCTTGTCAACGATCCGCAGTTTGGTGGGTGCTCGATCAGTCTGCCTTTCAAGCTCGAAGTAATCGCCTTGACACACTCGCTGAGTTGTCATGCAAAAGCCATTGGGGCAATCAACACTCTGATTCCCGTGCGACATCTGCTCGAAGACGGAAGCATTCCAGAGGACCTCCAGTTATTCAAAGAGCGCAATCGATCCGGGCCTGTGCAGGCGCTCTATGGCGAGAACACGGATTGGATAGGAATTCGAGCTTGTGTAAGACGTGGTCTATCCCCAGCAAACGCTGTATCACCCAGGACTACTGCTTTAATTGTTGGTGCTGGAGGTATGGCTCGAGCTGCCATCTACGCCATGCTTCAGCTGGGAGTCCGAAACATTTTCATCTATAATCGAACTATCGCAAACGCTGAAAAACTCATCAAACATTTCAGGGGGCTGCTGGATGATAGCACGATCCGACTGGCAACCTCTGTACGCGCACGATTGCCTCCTGACTCTCAAATACACATGCAATCTATTCGCTCTTTGCAACAAGAATGGCCCAAGGACTTCCGCGATCCAACTATTGTAGTGTCCTGCATTCCAACACATGGAATCGGCACAAATCCATCCCCAGATTTCACGATACCGGAGCAATGGCTGCAAAGCCGTACTGGTGGTGTCGTAATGGAGGTAAGTTTTCCTCTCGTATTCAACTATGACTACGATACTGATGACTCCAATAGGTTGCGTACAGAAATGTCCGAACACCACTGCTAGATCAAATCCGTTCCAAAGCAGCACAAGGCTGGGTGACAATGGATGGCTTGGATCTGCTTCCAGAACAAGGTTTTGCACAGTTTGAGCTGTTCACCGGCCGCCGAGCTCCGAGGAGACTTATGAGAGCAGAGGTGCTGCGAAACTACAGAGATGAACAAGGGCGACCTGATCCGGAGGCGACGCAATGGAGACTGGAGCATGTTGGAGAGCAAGAACCTTGATTGTTACATCATGTGGAAAGCTTAAAATCAGCTAGAAATTCTTTGGTGGGAGCACGCTCGTCAAGCAAATGAACACCATGGTGCCATCCACTCTGTTTTCTGGGCATGTATAAACGGCTTGGATTAGAAACAATGTACCACATGCTCAAGTCTCAAATTGCTCCCCAAGTAACCTCCTACTCCATACTATGCAGCCATAAATCATAAATCTAGTGATATCTTGGGTATCGTCACAATATCGCACTCTTGAAGTTTTCCCAGACCTTTCATCCTTCCATTGACACCAAATTAGTGGTCGTATGCGTAAGATTCTTGCCCATCTCAGTCATGCAAGTGCCTGGAGACTTGGCGGATGCCTTGGTAGGAGAATTCAGATCCAAATCTAAGCAGAATTTCTTCCATGACATGGCTCCTCTTCGGGCCAAGTTTTCTGGCACATCATTGTCTGGGCAATTCATGTAAGCATTGAAAAGCTCGGCGCTGATCCAGCCTTGGTAGCCCAAATCCTGGATGATAGCTTTGGAGATGGCTAGTACAGGGAGGTAAGCACCATTTGCCACTTCGCCGTAGAACAAACGGCAATTTCGTGACCAAGACATTCGAGAAGGCTGATCGGCGGCGTAGAGCTCGTGCCCTTTGGTGAGTGGTGAGGAGAGTCTTTGAGCGTCGACGACCTGGACGAAGAAGAGTTTACGGACGTCGATTTGGGTCTTGATCCGTTGAACTGAGGCGGCTACTGCGATGTCTGCGTCCGTTGTCTTTCCCGAGGGTGAAGCAGGATCCGCATATATTCTTGCAGCCATGTTGAAGGTGTCCATGACGAGGCCGAAGTTGGAACGGTCAACTGCGCAGACAATTGAGTAGGCTTGTTCCCAAGTCGAAGTCCAAGTGCCCCATGCGAGAGCTTCGTATGCAAATCTGGTAGGTGGGTGGTCCTGAAGTCCTAGGTCCGCAATCTCGCGCAGGTCTTGGACGATTGTGTTGAAATCACCAGTACATTCATCTTCGGAGATGAATGTGGATGGGATCTCGATGAGATTGGTTCCAAGAATTCGAGCTAGTTTGAGCCATAGTTTCATCTCCTCGACACGGCGGGCATGCTCCTTCCTGTCTCGCAAGCCTTCGTAGTGCATGAACGGCTGGAGCGCGATAATGATAAGACCGCGAGCATCACACAGTTCTCGCACGGTTCTGGAAGCTTTGAGGAGGTTGTCAGGAGTTACCCCACCGTCCAATTCTTTGGCGACATATTCGATGTCTTCGTAGAACATTTCAATTCCTTTATAGCCGAAGCGTTTTGCTTGGTCCAGCTTGTTGGGCAGTGTATGTACCCGCGCCCGGCCAAGTGACATTGAACTGATGGCTTGATGGAAAACCATTTTGGGCGAGATTGCAGGCTTCTGAAAGGTCAGTATCAACCCAATATCAAGAGAATTTGAGGTGAGATGTTCAAACCCAGATCAACAGCGATGGGGTCTCTGCGACTTCACATTGGGAGATCTCGTGGGTCTCTCTTTGCGTGACTTTTCGGAGTAGAGGTCAAAGCTGGTCGTGGAATATCTTGATTTCGATTGGAAGAGAGGAAACTGAACTCACTGTGATCTGATGATTGCAAACTGAAAGCTCTTTACAAGACAGAACTGGCAGAATGATGTGGTTCAAGGCACGAATGTAGATAAGGGCTCGGTTCCAGGTAAGGGAGGTCGATTTTGTTGTATGATGTAGTGCAATAGAATGAGAGGCGTCGAGTTAGTGATGGATTAATAGATATACGAAACCTACCTAAGGGTAGTGGCGGATGGAGTAGGTAAGGGCACTCCGAGAGACTCCACTCGAGACCCGTAAATCGACCATGTCCACATTTGGCATATCTTTCATCCGCCGTGTAACGAAAATCCTAAGCCGGCCGAGGCTGGATTTGTGGCAGAGCTTGTTCTCTAGCAACGTCACAATGCCCGGTCCATGTTGGAGGATGAAGGTGGCTCAACGAGAAAGCGACTAGGCGGGAAAAGATTTATCCACCCCTATTCTTCGGTTGAGTCCTATCCCTGGAGAACACCGATGTATTGACCGAAGCTTAGGACCGAAACAAATCAGTTCCTTCCCCCCAGACTCCACTGTTTCTCCATCAATAATGGATCTGTTCCCTCAAGTTGGAGAAGAATCGGTATCTCGCATGCATATAAAGTCCATTAATCGAAGCCATGTCATAGACCAGCAAAAAAGTTGATATACTCTTAGTGAACTATCGACAATCATTTCGCAAGAGTATCCAGGCCTTTTCTCGATCAATTACTTTGTCATAAACGTGTGCAGAATGTCGTCAAGCCCAAAGAAAATAGTTATAATCGGGACAGGCCTCATCGGTCCTCGCCATGCACATGCAGTCCTTCAAGAGCCTAATGCAGAACTGTCATGCATCGTAGATCCAAATCCAGCAGCCCAAAAAGTGGCTCACGACCTCGACACAACTTGGTATGCTTCAACAAAAGACATGGTAGCAGCAGGTTGCAAACCTGACGCCGCGATCGTTTGCACGCCCAATCATACACACGTACCTGTGAGCAAAGAATTGCTGAAGGCAGGAGTCCATGTCCTCGTTGAAAAGCCGATCTCTGGAGACGTAGACTCAGCCCAAAATCTGGTAGATATATCACCTTCAACTTCTGACAGAAATGCCAACGGTCGTGCCAGATAAAATACGCCAGTGACAAGAAACTCACCCTCCTCGTGGGACATCATCGTCGCTTCAATCCATATATCGTTGCCACGAAGAAGTTCCTCCAAGCTGAGAGCATTGGTAACATCATCGCTATTTCGGGGCTTTGGACAACTTGCAAACCATCTTCGTACTTTGATACTCCAAGTGAATGGCGTCGATCTTCTTTGTCAGGTGGACCTATCATGATCAACTTGATCCATGAGATCGATATACTGCATTACTTCTTTGGTTCAATCACACGTGTCTTCGCAGAGCAGACTAAGGCCCGACGTAATTTCGATGCAGAAGAGGGTGCCGCAATTGTTTTGAAGTTTGAGAACGGAGTGGTTGGGACATTCTTGCTATCGGATAATGTGCCATCGTCTCATAACTTCGAAGCAGGTACGGGTGAAAATCCGATGATTCCAAAGGTTGGAAAGGATGTTTATAGAATATTTGGCACAGAGGGAATGGTGTCTGTCCCGGACATGAGATGGTCGAGATATGGCGGAGTCAACAGCTGGACAGAGGAGCTTAGAGAGACCAGGGTGGCGGTTGACATGGGCAAAGCGCCATTCGAATTGCAGGTTCAACACCTTGTTGAGGTCTTGGCTGGCAGAGAGAAACCTGTCTGTTCTGGCGTGGATGGACTGAGAGCTGTCGTTGTTTGTGAGGCTGTAAAGGAGGCACTGGACACTGGTTTGCCTGTCGATATCAAGTTAGTCGGGTAGAGACACGGGTTCCTTGAGCCACTTGATTTCAAAGGATGGTCCCAACTGCAGATAAGAACTTTCGGAAAGTTCCAGCAGATACTTGTCGGGCTTTTCAATGAGTCTCCTCGCTTGAAGAAGAATATTTGAGGGTGTTGTACACTCTCACGCTCCGTTCGATTTTTGTACTCCATACTTCTGTCAAAAAGGACGCAAACAACTTCTATGATTGCACTCGCTTCATATCTCAGTACATGCCAACGCAGCCTCGAGCTCTATAATGACGCCCTTTCCTTGACCTTCAGGTGCGCCGCAAAATCAATAGCAGCTTTATACCCAAACGTCCCCAGCCCAGCAATAACCGCTTCAGCTTTGTCACTCAAATAGCTATGATGCCGAAACGCCTCCCTCTTATGCACATTTGTAATGTGGATTTCCACAAAGGGAATGTCAACGCCAGTCAGAGCATCTCGTAACGCAACGCTTGTATGTGTCAAGGCGCCCGGATTGATGATTATAGCGTCGATATTCCCGCGAGCTTCGTGTATCCGGTCGATTATCGCGCCCTCCCAGTTCGATTGAAAATGTGAGAACGTTATTGAGAGGGAGGTGCATTGGTCATGGGCTTGGACGATTACGTCGGAGAGTGTTGTCGAACCGTAGATATGGGGTTCTCTCGTCCCTGAAATGTTCGTTAACTTAGTGCTTCTTACTTCGACATGTCGAAAGCTGGAGGAGGAACTGACCCAAGAGATTCAAATTTGGTCCGTTGATAAGTAGAATTGATTTCGCCATGATTGCTGTTGTGGATTAACTGGACGTTTCTTGCGTGAGAGTGAGCATTGCATGAATCAATTCGTGGTGTATCCTAATGGTAGGTGATTCATGTCCGCATCCCATCTGGGTATACGGCTAAGTGCTTTTCCATGGCCGATAATGATATCACGTATTCGGTTGGGATCTTGACGCATCGAGGCTACATGTGGTAGGAAGCTGTTATCACGGTAAATGTTGACGGCACAGTCGGTTCATCAGTCCTGTGCCCCACGGAGAAGTTGATGTTGATACTCTCGCAAGGCCCTCTCCCGATTGCCGATAGTGAGTCGAAAGGTTTCTAGAGTAGAGATACCAAAAGTGAGATCAATTGAATTCTATTGCCCTTGATAAGATGATGAACATGATGCATCTACCAAATCCAGTCGACAACCGTCGATACGAAATCAATAAACTGAAGCGGTTTGCATCGGCTTAGATGATCAGCATCGGCTTGAAGTCCTCCGAGAGTATTTTGACTCCCAAGCCAGACCTCCCGATTTCTTTTATTTCAATTTCATTGTCTCAAAATGACCTCCATAGGAGAGAAAGAATTGGAAGAAATCTACGCATTTGCTATCCAGTTGGGGAAAGACGCAGGAAATCTCTTGCTCGTTGCCGCAAATTTGCGGATGCAAAGAGATGGTCGTAAAGAGCAAACGTCTGTAGAGAAAGCAAGTTCAGTTGATCTCGTAACTCAAACCGATGAAGGTAAGCTTGGTATTTGTGATATCAGCCAATTCTGTTGTCCTGCCTTCGAGATCTCGTTCTGAAAGTCCAATCGCTACAGATGTCGAGGCTTTCATCAAACGTCAAATCACCTCAAAATATCCCTATCACGAGTTAGTAGCCCTTTGTCACTTTTTTCAAGCTACAAAATTATTTACTAAATCAAACAAATACTGACAACTTCTCGCCAACAGCTTTGTCGGCGAAGAATCGTACTCGAAAGGCGACACAAAAACCTACCTCATTAAGGACACAAAGCCAACATGGTGTATCGATCCTCTTGACGGAACGGTGAATTTCGTTCACCTCTTCCCGATGTGTTGCGTCTCAATTGCCTTTGTTCTAGAAGGAAAGCCGACAATTGGAATAATCAATGCACCCTTTCTGCACCAACTTTTCCATGCATGTAGGGGCAGAGGTGCATGGCTCAACGAAAAACAGCAGTTGCCCTTGGTAAGAAATCCGATCCCAGCGATGCCAGCTCAAGCGCCAAAAGGATGTATATTATCTTGTGAGTGGGGCAAGGACAGAAGAGATGTGCCGGACGGAAATATGTATCGGAAGCAGGAAAGCTTCCTAAATATGGCGACCGAGGTCGGAGGGCGAGGAGGCAAAGGTGGTATGGTTCATGGTGTGAGGATGCTGGGTAGTGCCACGATGGATTTGGCTTACACGGCTATGGGATCGTTTGACATATGGTGGGAAGGAGGATGCTGGGAATGGTAATGGGTATTACTCCCGTTGACAGCATCACCACTGACACAGAACGAATAGGGACGTTGCAGCTGGTATCTGCATCCTGCAAGAGGCTGGCGGTTTAGTGACAAGAGGGAACCCACCGGAAGATCCAGCAGCAGCACCGATTGAGGAGGTTAAACTTGGAAGCCGATTATACCTAGGAATTCGGTGCGTGAAGGCAAAGGCATCTTCACAACTGCTATACTAACCATCAAATAGTGCTGCGGGACCCTCGGACGGCGAGACAGGACGGCACGGCCAGGAGAGAACTGTGCGAGAAGTTTGGAGGCGAGTTCGGGAACTAGATTACTCACGTCCTGGAGTTTGATGCTGTCACCCGAAAATAACCAGCTGCTCATATTGTTCTTAGAATTTGGTAGAATGTTAGCCGAAGCTAGGTTCAAGGATGGATCCCAACAGCTCACGTAGTTATTGGCAGAGTCGCTAGCTTTTATGATTCCAAGACACTGTCATTATTCTAGAGATTTTACCAATGCAGAGCGTTCTGTAGATTACGTCGTATCCGAACCAACGACGAGCGGCATAAGAATCCCAATCCATCTTACACACCTTCGATGTGATATCCACGCGCCAGCGTCTGGACGTGTATCGTCCTCTTAGAATTGTATGGTACATTGTGCTAGTATAACACGATGGCAGCCTATCTAAACTAACAACATATGGCTCAAGTCTATATCTATACGCAACGCAAAATCATCCTCAAGTGTGGATTTGGTGAGCCTTCGTGGTCCCCTCCATGCTCAGCCGTTGCCTCTTTCGGTCAAGAGAAGCAAGCTCAGTTCCACGATTGTGCATAAACATTGGTGGACGCTAGAAGGGCAAAGACAATAACCGGCCTTCGAACTATCGAGACCAAGCCACCCGGCGTACCTTTCATCGATCGCCCACAATGCATACTAGTCATCACAGCCTCGCTTCGTTCAGCTTGGCCTCGATCGTTGCTTTGACTTTCTCCACAGGCAATTCGTCCAGAGTCTTTCCAGTCCAGAGTTTGGCCTACTGCTGCATTAGTACATTGGTCACGACAATCCAGAAGCGAGCTCACCTGTGCTAGGCCCTGGTAAATCATGGCCTCTGTGCCCAGAATTACTTGCCAGCCAGCTTTCTCCGAAAGGCCCCCTATCTCCGTCCAAGGGCTTGGATGGTAGCACATCTCCAAGATCGCACCCTTATGCTGTTTGGCCAACATACAATTCAGCACGTTTCTTGCCTGATGCTCTTTTTCTGTTTTGGGTGGGAAGTCGGGAACACAGGAAACGATGGCACCCGGCCCCGCAAGCTTTTCCGCTTCCTCCAAAGTCTCAACGTGGATCAGATTCTGCCCGAACCCTTTGGCTTTACATTCCTCAATCACGGCATCGACTTCTGACTTTTCTCGGTTGACCAGGTAGACAGGTTTGCACTGCATCATTCTTCGAAGAGCGTAGACTGCACTTCTCGCTGCACCGCCGCCGCCGATGACCATACCTGGTCTGTTGTGAAAAACGGCATCTGGATTAGGAATGTTCTGGTAGAACGACTCTCGGATCCCAATTACGTCTGTATTCGTGCCGACGTAGCTTCGTTTACCGGTGACAGGATCTTTTTGGATCACGATGGTGTTCACAGCACCGCAGTCACGGCCTTCAGGCGTGAGTGAGTCGAGATGTGGGAGGATAGCCACTTTGTGAGGCATTGTTACAGCAGAACCTGGCTTCAAGTCAGTAAAAGGGGCGGGGAGTGCGAGAAGCGAGTGAGGCGTACCAAAACATCTTGGATCCCTTATAAATTCAAGAAATTGGGGCATATCAAGACTCTCGAGCAGGGAAAAGTCCCATTTCAAACCTAAAGCATCGTATATAGTTTGATGGAGCAGAGGAGACAGCGAATGGGCAATTGGGTAGCCAAATAGAACGCCGACTCCTTCGCTGTTGCATGATTTTGATACGGAAGACATGATATGTATCTTGCGTTAATGTTGCGTTCCAGATTTGATATTTGGGTAGGTTTTGACAATGAGATTTGGGAAGGTGTTTATTAGGTTGAGAGGGGTTAAAAAAAGGCATGTACATCTCCCAATCATGCGGCTATGAGATGTCTCTTGCGGGTTTGCCCATACTCCGCTGTATCTACCATACTCTCAAGTCATCCTCATCCGACTTTACCAGTAACACACAACGCAATGACATTCCACACTTTGATAGTCATGTTCTCGTGGGCCGCTTATTTGTTTATCCAACGCTTAAGACCTTCGACGCGGACCATCAGTCACGCATGCAGCTCATTAACCATTTTGTGGGGCTGTTCCCGAGTCGGGGATCCTGCCGAATTTCGACCAGCCCCTTATCCGCCAACCTATGACCATCATGACAATTCTGCTTGGTCCAGATCCTTGACTATTCACGCCACAGCCAACCAGTGAGAAGCCAGGCGAAGAGCGATCCATTGTGACCCCAGTTTCTGGGCTTGCCGATGCGTGGCAAGGTCCTCCATGCGTCTGGAAAACTCTTTTCTTGCCTTCATCCGGGCTACGGAGCGCGTTGTCTTGCGGAGACATCGTCTGGGGATGTGGGGATGTTAAATCTGTGCTCTCTGGAGAAAGTCGTATATCTATATCCTGCTGCTACCCCAACTCCTCTTCTTTCTTCAGCTTCGTCTCAATCAATTCTGTTGATCATTCTCATCCTCTCCATGTCCTATTTCTTTGTTTAGGACCTTAACCTCAATATCTTTCAACGTATCAGGAATTACTGGCATTCGAGAAACAGGATTCACCAAAAACTTCACAACCCCGAACACATATCGAAACGATACCGCCACCATGGGCCTGCTCACTCTCCACGAGGATAGGCCAACGCCAAAGGCTGTCTACAATTGGAGAGTTTACGCCTGCGCAGCAGTCGCCAGTTTTGCATCATGCATGATTGGTTATGATTCTGCCTTCATCGGCACAACTCTGAGTCTCCCTTCGTTCACGAAGGAATTCAAATTCCACCAAATGACACCAGAGCATTTGGCTTTGGTCAAAGCCAATATCGTCTCCGTCTACCAGGCTGGAGCTTTCTTTGGATCCTTCTTCGCTTACGCTTCTAACTACTTCTGGGGACGCAAACACAGTCTGTACGCGTTCGCCCTTGTCTTCTGCCTTGGTGCCGGACTCATGCTGGGAGCTTCGGCTGAACGTGGTCTTGGTCTCATCTATGCCGGGCGTGTTCTCGCTGGGATTGGTGTAGGAGGCGCTAGCATGATTGTTCCCATTTACATCTCAGAATTGGCCCCTCCTGCTGTTCGCGGACGACTGGTTGGCATTTACGAGCTTGGATGGCAAATTGGTGGCCTTGTAGGCTTTTGGTATGCAAAATCATACCGAAGTCCAACGAATTATTCTAACTTATGTATCTAGGATCAACTACGGCATTTCTCAAACCTTGGCCCCAAGTCACAGCCAATGGCTGATTCCATTTGCTGTTCAACTCATTCCCGGCGGTCTCCTTCTTTTCGGGACCATTTGGCTTCGCGAATCGCCTCGATGGTTGATTGGTAACGGTCAGCGTGAGAAGGGCCTCAAGAATCTTTGCTGGATCCGTCAACTTTCCGCTGATGACATCTACATTGTCGAAGAAGTGGCCTCGATTGATGCAGCTATCGAAGAACAACGACACGCACTTGGCGAAGGTTTCTGGAAGCCCTTTGTTGCTGTTGGGAAAAACCGCAAGGTGCAATGGCGCTTCTTCCTAGGCGGTGCGCTCTTCATGTGGCAAAATGGCTCCGGTATCAACGCCATCAACTACTACAGCCCAACTGTTTTCGCCTCTCTCGGCATCACAGGCACCAATCAAGGGTTCCTGACCACAGGAATCTTCGGCGTTGTCAAGACTATTCTCACAATCATCTGGCTCCTGTTCCTCATCGACAAACTTGGTCGCAGAAAGCTTCTCATGGGCGGTGCAGTTGGCGGTAGCTTGTGTATGTGGTTCATTGGCGCCTACATTAAGATCGCCGGTATTCAGAGTACTAGCGCTGCTGGAAAGAAGTTGACTCCAGGTGGTATCGCTGCCATTTTCTTCTTCTATTTGTGGACAGCTTTTTATACTCCAAGTTGGAACGGAACTCCATGGGTTATCAACTCCGAAATGTTCGACCAAAACGTTCGTGCCCTTGGACAAGCATCAGCCGCCGCAAACAACTGGTTCTGGAATTTCATCGTTTCGCGCTTCACCCCACAAATGTTCCTCACCATGGGGTATGGTGTTTACTTCTTCTTCGCCTCTCTCATGATCCTCTCGGTTCCTTTCGTTTACTTCCTCATCCCAGAGACCAAGTCTATTCCTCTCGAGGCTATGGATCGACTTTTCGCGGTTCGTCCCGTCCGGAACGCAAACAAGACCATCATGGCTGAGCTCGAGTTAGAGGATCAGGAATTCAGACACGATGCGGATGGTGCAGGTCTCACCACGTCCAAGGAGAAGACCGCACATTTGGAGCAGGTTGACGTGCAGGTTTAATTTTGTTGACGATGGACTTTGTGTTCGCTTCTTTTCTTGATCATACTTTCCTCGAAAGGGTAAAATTCCCACATACCGCTCAGTGTATGTATGATTTCAAGCACAAAATACTTGAGTAACGGCTGAATAATTTATATATTTTCGCATTATGAATAATTCGCCTTTTTCTCATGGCGATCTCGTGATACTCGTGTTCCGATCGATTTTGATGTGGACTAGTAAGTCGTGCAGAACGAAAAATGGACTTTTCGTCGTCATAAAGTATGGAAGACTGATATGTAACATACCTCTTCCGTACTAGCGCATCACCTAGTTCCCAATCTAGTTTCCCGTCTCATGTGTAGATCTCCAACCTCTAGATATCTATTTTTTTGTCACCGCAGTATCGTACCCGCCATAGCCCAACCCAAGTTGCACATTCTCATCACGAGAGGTTCACTAGAGTGATACGACGATGGCTAGGCATCGATGCAACCTGGTCCAATAACCGGCCTCTCAGCCAATGAACCCTGTTATTGCATTGATCGACAGGCCCCAATCCAGGTACACCAACAAAATGTATGGCTGGTGTGGAACCCTGGCGCGCAAGGTATGACATATAATGGGTATGATAATCACACGGTTAGGTCATATATGCGGACTTCGTGTCAACAGGTCTAACATTTTCTCGCTCATAAGAAGTGGGCATCCTTCTCAGTTGCCTCCAGTCGTTTTCACCATATCACCGACATTATTCTAGCCAACATATTCAAAGCTCATTGTCCCTTCAATCTATACATAGTCAAAAACCAATACTGCTTACTTCTATCTCCCCGCTTAGATCTTTCACCATGAAGACGACTCTCCTCATAACGACCGTCCTATCTGGCCTCACATCCCTAACTTCGAGCCAACCAACCGCATTATGCACACCTCCAACAGCCCCCTTCTTCCTCATAACGACATCGACTCCATCCTGCTCAGAAAATAGCTCTCTCCTCCCTTCTGCGGCAGCAACCTCAACTTTTGCGCCACTTCACCAGTCAACCTTGCTCATTCGAACAATTGGCCCAGGATACAACTCGCTACCAAACTTCACATTAGCAGACGGTACATTGCAAACACTCTCAGATGGGCCTTTCGGTGCGCAGACACAACTATACAATTCCACCACGCCGGCTGCGGGCGAACAATTAGGGTTTGTGGCAGCGGCGAATCCCAATGGCGGATTCGGTCTCGAAGGTGGGTATCTGTTAGCTGTTGGTGGCGACATTGAGAGTTGGACTTTGTGTGAGGTATCAGGGGAACCTGTGGTGAGTTTCGCGTTCGGACGGTCATTGCATGAGTTAACCTTTGCGCAGATTACATGGCAAGGCACGGATACGAGTTGCAATAAAACCTACGTGCAGGCGGCCAGCCTTCCACCTTACTGAACGCACATCACTTTACGACCTGGATGAATGAAATTGCGTATAATGGGAAGGATTGGGCGGCATAGGCATAATGGAGTAAACCGAACCCATAGAAGTTGAGGATTGCGGAAGTAATGTGAAACGTAATGACAAACAATATAGATTATATTTGAGCACTTAATATATCCCACGAATTGACCCTAAACATAGCCGAATCACCAGCGATCTGCAGAACCCCGTTGAAACCTATCGTTGGTGCAAAAAGTTGCAATATTAGAATATCGTGCTATGGTGCTTCAGTACAACACTAGATTTGTCTTGAGATTGGTGGAATGCACTCGAGATGGCCTGGCCGATTAGACGTCATTTGTAGTGTGCTTGCTAAGTGCCGAAAGGTCCTCGGATCTCTCGCGCGTTGCTATAGGACCTGGCAAAATATTTTACAAGATTGCCAGGAATTATCAACCTCTCTTTAGAATACAGATGCGGTTGACTTTTTCTGCCAATTTTTCCCTCATACTGACAGTTTGCTCTGCCTCTTTGTCCGACCGGGCATGACAATCTAAGCTGCACGCTCTGTACATCCCTTACATCTGTGTTCATTTGATCGGAGATCTGTTTACACAACAGTAATGTATCGATCAATAGATTCATTGGTTTGCGTTGTGTCACGGCCCTTGAAAGTACGGTTTGCTCGAGGATCTCAGCTCTCCGTCCTGTAAGGAAAAGAACAAGATGACACTTCTTCTCAGCCGTTTACCGTTAAAAACATGTTATTATTGGATACAGAAAATTATTGATGCTTTCATCTTTCAACAATGAAGCTATGCTTATTTTAACTCTGACCTTGCCGTCAAGAGTCTAAGATATAAAATCGCCGACCATTTTGAAAAAGGTATCATTCTACGCTCCAATTTCAATACTACCGCTCGTGAAGAGTTGGATTATTCCCTTGGTTCAAATTCTGTCCCCGAAGGCTCAGTTCAGGAAAAGTCTTTTCGGGAAAGGGAACCACCTAACCGATCTGAAGAACTGGGGACTTGGATCTGGGAATATGTGATCTACAGGCGTTGGAATTTATGTGCGGTGGACGAAAGGAGTTCTTCGATAATTCTATGACTGCTTTCAGAAATCAAGGCAAACTGATGACGGTAACAAAGCCATCTTGCAACCATTTGGAAGCATCGGTTGTGTAAACGATTGTTAGCAAGCCTTTCTTTTCTCGGTTTTGTTTTTTAGAGAGTCTCAACAGCTCTTTAGAATCATGGCTTCGGTGTTACTGTCGAGGGGTGGAACTGCATTAAAACCTGCCCGTCGACGTTGAGACACCTAAAAGCGCAATAATCTGAGAGCTCGAGACTCGCACAGCTGCGCGGTTGGTTCCTCGACTGATGATCGATTTAATTTGGGAAGACGGTGAGGCCTTTGGAAGGAAGGGCCGAATAAATAGGTTCCTCCGTCACCGCAAAATAGTGGGAGGCAGGATTGACTCAGAAGACGAGTGAAAGAAAACTCTTCAGACTCGTGTGGAATACCTCCATGTCAACCAGGCATTAGAGATTGATTGGCGAGGATGTTTGTAGGAACATGATATTTTCGACAGTCGAATCCTGAGAGGAGTTGGCATCAAAAACACGTTTCACATTCTCAATCCACACCTTTACATTCCAACCACCCAGCGAATCTGGGTATTACATTGCATGTTCTTCGCACTTTCTGGAAGAAATAATCCTTCTCAGTAGGAAGAAATTTGACAGAATGACGCGCAGGACGATGGAGCCATAGAAGGTGTTGGCGGTTTCGAAATATGGACGGACGACGATGAAACGGAGAATTAAACATAAGCTACTGGATAGGCGCCCGTTGACCAGCTGAGATGGTCGCGAACAGCTCGTTATCGACAAGCCTTTGGCAACCAGCGAGTCATCAGATGCTCGGAGAAGCTGCTTTGTTTTTGCACTTCACAACGATCGGAGCATAATGCTGAGGCTGTAGAATTTGAGTTTTCATGTGCGCCTACACGGCGATGAACGCGAATTCGCATTGTGCGCAGCAGACCTGTCCTTGTCGAGCAGGGAACGCAAAGGGGAGAGGGAATATCTTTAGGCTAACTCCTATTTCGATCAGCCAATAGCTAGCATCGATCGAGGAGATACTCCTATACGATCCAAGCTCCCTGGGATCCACTCCCGCGATGAACAACCTTTCAACCCTGTGGAGATTGTCCCATCGCAAGATTTTTTTGCCCGGGCATCGCTGATAATCGCTCATTGCGCAGAAGTACCTGCAGCCTTGCTATCAGGCACACACACGATGCCCTCTTGAGCATTGCAGTGACACACGATGAGGCATCGGACGAGTCTCCCCTTTGCCTGAGATCGAGGGCGCACAATAACCAGCATCTCACGGCCACTTGACTAGTCGACCAGTTGACAGCGGCTAAAGGAAACACAGCAGCAACAGCTGAGCCTTGAAAGGGAATGCCAGGCAGATGAAAACCTCCGGGCTACCGAGACGCTGGGCCAGCAGCAGCCAGCTCGCGGTCGTCCGATGTCCCGCAATCAGACTGAATATCGATAGGCCATCGCGTCTATTGTGGCGCTTGTTCACGATGAGGCGTGCTCCCAAAGAAGGCTGAATTATCCACTTCCGGGGCTAACTTGCTAGGATGGGAATGTGGCGGGCTGCGACAAGGCTTTCCAACGCCTCGTCCCCCCAGCTGCCATGCCGTCTTTGCTGGCACACCCTGCCAAATGACATAAATCCCAGTGTCTTTCACTTTTTTGACTGGAACCTTTCCCTGGATCCTGGTTACACTTTTCTATTTACATATCCAATTTCTCCACTCGCGTGCCGCCTGTCTCCTAAACCCGATCGTTCAAAACTCAGCTGCGTCGCTGCTGTCTGCGAATTGGCACTTTAATCCAATTTACGAATAAAAGGGTTGACCGATCTCATTCCTCGAGCTGAGCACGCGATCCTGTGGTAAGCTGGTATTCCATTTACGCTATGCTTAACATTTCCAAGTTCGGACAAGAGCGTACCAAACTACTAGCATATAAACGTCTAACATGAATTCCGCAGCAACAAACGACCTGTCGTAAAATAAAAAATGGCATTTCAGAAGAGCATCCTGTCTCTAGCTTCAGCCTCTTCCTCCAGGACCACTTTGGGACGATACTCGGACACTGCTTCTAGCCGACACTCTGACGCCTCCTCCATGCGCTCTCGTGCTTCATCTGTCAGCTCGTACACGACGGTTTCAAGCTATGGATATATGGACGACATACCCAAACTCGTGAAGACACCATGGGAGGCTGATCGATCGAGCAAATCGCACGTTCCACGCAGCCGGCGTCCTGCGTCTCGAAATTTTCCAAGCCGGTTCTTCGAACAATTGCCAAAGGAAGTCTACCAATGTATCCTTACGCAGCTGGAGGAAAGCTATTTTGATGACGAATTCGGAACGTGTACGACATGCTACATGAAAGACCTCCACAGCCTGACGTTGACGAGTCGAAATTGGGAGAGATCTTCGCGACGCCAATTGTGAGTAGATGTAAACTTACCGCCTCGAATCTGCCCTAACACCTCTTATCAGATATTCAAAGATTTGGTTGGGCGCCGAGGATCATTCAAGTACCACCGGGGTATCAACTTTGCCAGAACGTCGCATCAAGGCATTGCGGCGAACTCTCCGAGAGAAACCACTGCTTGCTCGGCTTGTCAAAGAGTTGCACTTTCCAGATGCCCACGAGATGTATCAGCTAGCTGCTTCCAAAGACCGGCAAGGAATTATCAACACATTGGCATCACTCGTGATGGCTTGCCCAAACTTAGAAAAGTTCTCGGGCCTTTATTTGACCTATAGCCACACGTTTGACCGCCTCTCCCACGCACTCTCGACCCGATTGCGTCTAAAGGAGAAGGTCTGGGTGTTGAAAGCCAATGATCCAGCTCGGCCAAGCATAGTCATAGAGGATGCTTTTCTCCACAGTCACGACAATTGGTCGAACTTGGAGACGTTATGCATGTTCGGCCAAGGTTCAGGAAACATGGACTATCGAGCCTTCGTTGCAACCTTCCGGAACCTCCCTGCGCTGAAGCACCTGCTCATCTCCGACTTTGATGCCAGTCAATTCAATGACCGGACGCTACAAGCAATACCTCCTCTACGATCTCTTCGCCTCCAAGATCTGATTGGTGTCACCGAACGTGGGCTTCTCAAGTATGCGGACTCTTTTGCTGCTCGTGCCATCGAGAGTCTGACCTTCATCAACCTCGAAGTCACATCGGCAGCCCTGATATCATTATTCATGGCCAATCTCACCCACTTAACACGCTTCACTTTATCTCAAGACGCCTCACCGTCTGTGCTTCCTGGATCCGCCCTTGTCGCGCCCATATATGTTTCAGAAACCTTGGAATACATTCACTGGGATGTCATTGGCTATGGCCCCTCGTACGCTGATTTAGCAGCATCCATATCCTTGGGAGCACTGCCATCAGTCCACACGATCCGGGCTCCAGGCGACGACAACGGCATACTGCAGGCACTATGCCGTCCGACTGCTGACATTACCTTGCCCGCGGATTCACAATACCTTTACTTACCCGACGACGAAGACCCATTCGCGCATCCATCTTTGCCAATTGCTCGTCGAGCTGCCCAGCACAGACTCCTGTCCGCTCGATCAGAGCCTTACATACAGATCGTCGTCGACGAAGATGGAGTGATCCAGCACACCTATACATTGACTAGTTACATGGGTGTTTTGGGATCTAGGATCGAGTATTCTTTATTACCCGACGTCGAGGGTAGCGAAGAAGCAATTTCAGGGCTGAACGATCTGCTGGTTCGCAGAGAAATTCTAGGAGAGCAGGGAATCTGCTTTGGGAATATGAAGATGTCGATTGAGAGCGAGAAATTCGCAAGACCAGAGAGGAATTCCTCTTTTGGAAGGAAGAGAGCCCAATCTGTGTATCGAGGCCATGCTGGTAGGAAAATGGTCAAGCAGCCGGGGTTGGATATTTTCTTTTGATCAATGAGGTTGGAGATCGATCAGTATGCAGTTATGATGTGCATGAAAATAAGAAATGATATGATCGGTTCTGCATCTATATGCTTTTGGGATCAGGGCCTTGTTCTTTTCCCACGGACACAATGTGTTTTCCGAATTGGCATATCAATATTCCCCTTTTCAATCAACTCGTTCGGTTTTTTGGCGTTCGCGCTCCATCGGGCAGTCTCCTTTCTTTCTTTTTAGTTCATCTGACCGTGACCCAACTGCATGAGACTGCATGCATGGCGGGGTAAATGCTCCTTGAAGTACTCCACATCTCTCCGTCCTGATTCTAGATCACGACCTCTGCTATCTTGTCCAGTCGCCTCCAATTGGGAAGAGTATCCAAGACAGGCCAAGGTACTCACCGCTGCCCAGAAAGAGGGGGTAGTAAACTACAGCCATGTTCATTGCCAGTGCTTCACAAAGACGATTGCAAATGAAAGTAACCAAACATACTAACAACAACCAGAACACATGCAAAACTCAAACAATACAGTCGCCCCATCCATCCATCCCCACAAGAATTAACAACTCTCACATGCGTAGTACAGCACCACCGAAAGATCGACAAAATCAAGTGCATACAGCCGAACCTCACATTCCGATCATTCCATGCATAGATGAAGTCCCATCTCCGTTGATTGGACGCGTGCGGCATGGGAACCACAATTATATATTACATTGTAGCTTTCGTGCCCTACTCCCATTCGTTCCTGGAGCTAGCTTTGGCTGTGCTGTGCTTGTAGGTGCTGGGGTTACCCCGCAAGAATGTCTTCCTTGCGGCTTCGAATGTTGATCGAAGAGCTCATGATGGAAAGGTGGAGGTGAGCATGGAGAAACAAAAGGTGTGGGTTTCGCAAGTTATGTTAGAAGAGCTTGTTCCTGTACCTGCTCATTGAACGTATCAAATTTTCCATCTTGTTGGTTAATCGTGCCAAACACATCACTATCTCGGAACAAGGCATTGAATTGCTCTAGTCACAGTTCGCATTTGCGCCTTGCTTTCACCCAGTCAGCTGCCAAGCTGGCAACATTTCAACTGCAATCTAATATAAACCAAAAACCCACCCCATCACCACCCATTCCCAGCTTGCTTCAACAACAAGCTTCTCTCAAAACCATCCAAGCATCACGAAGCCTTCTTCAACAAGAATTCGCCAAGATGCTTCCAATAGCACCACCCACAACCCTTCGTGGTCTCCGCACCCTATCTCAGCGCTGCCCATTCACCGCTACCCACTCCAGATCTCTCTGGAACGGTACAACACAGCCATACATAAAGCACGCGATTCCACATGGAAGTACGATCCAGCAACATCAGGCATCTCAAAATGCACCTTCTCCCCTGATACAATCAACACCCGCCTCCCAAGACGCAGAGCACATCCGCAAGATCCATACAAAATACATTGAGGACCTCCTCTCCCGCGTCGCATCCTCGTCTCATAATCTCGACACCAGCGTGAAGAAAGGTAGCAACAGCAGGAGCAGCCGACGAGCGAGAACAAGGGCACACTCTCTTTCAGAACCACCTTTGTTCCGGACAGACGGTCCGTTGACACCATACCCCATTGAATTGGATACCGGGGAGAGACTTGAGCCGAAGCATGCCACCTTAGTGCGGATAGTGGATAGAGGTGGTTCGCAGAGGAGTATTGTTGTGGCGGAAGTTGACGACGAGAGTGGGAACCAGAGGAGTATTCTGCTAGCGTTGGATTTGCAGGATTATAGTGATGATGGAACAGCTGTCGGACGAAGAATTACAGCTGAAGAGATGTATGCGACTTTGGGAATGGAGGCGCAAGGCGGGAAGTCCTGAGTACTTGGAGGCGGAGGTGAAAATGTGGACATAATTTGATTCTTGGAGGCGGTCAAAGAGATCCACAAATGAAAGACGTGTATGTGCCTAGAATTATATTGTTCTGTGCTGAGAAAGGAACATGCTATGAGTGCTCCTGGCAAAGTCGTAGCCGCCATCATTTGAAGGCTGAATATGGTGACTTGATCCGGACCATCTCGGTTTTGGACAGTAGACCGTGCAGTTGATATTGCGAAGCTCAGAGTCATGAGGTGTCACTGAGCCTTTCAAATAGCAGTGCTGAGCTGAAAGACAGGGCTGGTGGCCAATTTGCTGTGAAAAGTGTGTTTTATGGAAAATTTTCACCCAGGCGGATCGTGGCCTAGGAATAGAGCGACAATCCTCTCGATCTATACAGCTTCGGCAAGGTTCGTGTGGATGGGCGAAGACGTGCTGAGTGCTTATGTAGCAGACTTTTTTATGTGTTGGAATGTCTTCAAGAGCACATTTTGTTTCTCAGTCGCCAAGACTTTGCCCTCAGGTGGCAAGAAGACCATCAAGGTGTTGTATATTCTCCTCCTCTGAAGCACTAGCCTTGGAGGAAGGAGACATTGCCGTTTTGCTTTCAATTTCCAATTGTCTCTCCTCGATACCCAATTCTTTCTGGAAATGCTCCTGTGCAAAGCGAAGAACAAAAACGGCGTCGGCTGTCCGGGCCTTGGAGAGCAATGTGCGTGACAGGCCGAGAAAGAATGCTACGTGTCTGCGGCGTAATGCTGGAGGTATGTCGATCTTTCCTGAGTTAGCAAATGCGGTCGATTTAGCTGTTACATATGTCATTCCCTCCTTGGTCGATGGCTTATCAGGGTGGAACAGCGACATAATAGCGCAAGCAAACGAGTTCTCCGGTTGCGTGCGGATTGTGCTTAAAAAGCGAGAGAAGAGCTCCGATGGTACTTTGGGCTGCGTTGTCGACAAGTAATGATTTGCGACTGAAAGAGCCCGACGAGGGCCCTGATATCCGTGACGAGGGGCATTGAGAAACGCAAGCATGGCGCTATCCACGCCAGATCCATGTTGGATCTCCGCGTAAAGAAATCTGGAGAACCCGGAACTCTGAGAAGCAGGGTGCATAGATCTGAGCCAATTCCAGACGAGATTTTGGCGTCCCTCAATGACGAGAATGTCGATCAGGGTGTTCCGTAGGAGGGCTGTCTCCTTTCCACCAGACGTGAGGTCTTTCTCCGAAGTGCGGCCAGAGGACTGAATCCAACGCAGTATCTTGCTGCCTGCGGATGCATCCTTGATAGCCTTGACAGTATTTTCTGGGTGGCTTGCAAGAGCTTCTCGGATGCTCTTCAGAGATAGTACGAAATCACCTAGGGTAACAGAGGCGCTTGCAATCCTGTCTTCAAGCCATCCCAATTGGCGATTCAAACGAAATGGAGCTGCGATGGCGTCGAAATTGCCCTTCGAGAAGGACGCTGCCCTCGGCTTCTTGGAAAGAAGAGGGCTGGACAGGAGAGAACTGATATGGTCGTTGGCCGAGACGGCAGCTGATAGCTGGCTCAAGGTTGAAAGTGGTGTTGAGGATTGCTGAGGTGAGGCTGTCGAGTTGGCTTGGAGAGAGAGGGTAGTGGGGTGGTGTCGATCCAGCTGTTTGTTGAAGGAAGTGGTCAGGATGACGAGCAGTTGAGACGACTCTCTTGGGGTCAGAGGCAGCTGAGGGTGGATCTTGCTGGCGAGAGCGCGGAATGAGAGGGAGCCTGTCGCCTGCATTGTGAAGCGCTTCGTTGTTGGTCTGAGGACAAGGAATGGGCAGTACCCAGGACGAGTCCTAGTAGAGTAGCCATCACGTGCTCCATTCCAACCCTAGTAGCAAAGGAAAGCACCATTGCACTGTCGAGCAACGAGAGAGGAACAAACAAACACTACACCCTCCCATAAATACTATCAACAACACTGCCACCCAGTCCCGTGCCTGTATTATCCTGCTGCAGGCATAAAGAGGCCATCTAGCATTCTGTCTCTGTGCATCCAAAGAAACTCTACCTACTCCTTGCTAGGAACACCAACACCACACCCATCCACAACAGTCTCTCCCATCGTGGAAGACGCACATCCCACACAATCACAATGTCTGAAGCCATATCGAGGCCCGCGCAACCGCGTGGCAGAGGAGCTGGCAGAGGAGGCCGTGGCGGAGCTCGAGGCAGCACACGGGGACGGGGCGTGAATGGCACCTACAAGGACACCTCACCAGAAGAGGTCGACGACTTCGAAGATCAAGGCGAGCTTGGCGAGATGAAGAAACAGTACGCTTCGCAACTGCCCACGCTCAAGGAGCTGTTCGCCGAATGGGACGAAGTCGACCTGCTGTTTGCCCTTCAAGAGCAGGACGGAGACCTGGAGAGCACCATCGATCGCATCTCCGAAGGTCGATATGCCCATCTTCAATTGTATCCCACCATCACTAACCTTGCAGATAGGCCACGTCTCAAAGTTCTCGGATGTCAAGAGTTCAAAGGAGAAATCGAAGCCCAAGCCTAGAGATGCACCTGTCCAGGGCACAGATGCGTCTGCAAACACCCGCTCCGTTCGAGGCCGCGGTGGATTTGACAGCGCTCGTGGTGGTCGTGGACGTCCAGATCGTGGCCGTGGAGGCTTCCGGGGCGGACGAGGAGTGACCCACCCTGCGACAAATGGTACTCGAACTGTTGTCCCTGCCACGTCGATTCCAACTGCAGAATCTGGCGCATGGGACACGCAGTCAGCGACTGACGGAGCTATCCCCGAGGTCGCACCAAAGGCCGCCGCGCCTGTAGCTCCTGTGACTCCTGCTCCCGCTCAAGAGACTGCAAAGGCCAGCGCGCCAGCTGAATCGACTGGTGGAAAGAAGACATGGGCTCAGATGTTTGCGAAGCCAGCATCTGTGCCGGTGCAGCCAAAGCCTGTCGCAGAAGCTGCTCCAGCTCTAGAAGCACCAAGTGAGGCATCATCAGGATTTGTGGAAGTCACTCACGCAGATGCAGAGCCCGAAGATCTTCCTACTCCAGCCGCAGTTGAAGAGGTGCCCGTCTCTGAACCTCCCGAATTATCTGAAGCCGATGCGCCAACCATCGAACTTACGCCATCCAAAGATCAACTGACGGAAGAGAACGTCGAACATCTTCCTAGCACGGCTCATCCCCCCCCAACTGGCACAGCTGCAAGCGAAGTGGAGAGCTCGCGTGGACCAGACAGTGCTGCGCCATCCACTATTGGCCAGACCCAAGCACCAATTGGCCGTCCAGCACTAGGCGGTTTCCAGACTTCGGCTTACAAGGCGACTGGCACACCAGGCGCAGGACGCAGTGCAAGCTTTCAACGCCGCATTATGGAACAGCAAGAAGCTGTGGTTATGCCTGGCAACCACGCTGTGGACCGAACTGCTGTGCAATTCGGAAGCCTTGGACTGAGTGGTGAGGCGCTCGACGTTGACGAAGACCGTGAAGAAGCAGAGACCCGCACTCAACCACCTCAACATTCTCCAGTCGCACAGCCGCGTGCATCTCTTCCTCCTGTATCTCGCCAACAAGCAGCAGCGGCCGAGGCACCAGTCCCAGAAGCAGCGCCTACCATCAAGGCAGCTCCAGGGTTGCCTCCAGCTCCTCAGCAACAGCAACCATTTGCTCACCAATCGCCAAACACACAAGCCTCTCAGACGCAGCAAGCCTCGAACGCTGGACAAGGCTACAATCAGTTCGGACGCTACGGCCAGGCAGGTCTTCCTTCCGACACAATTGCGCAGAAGCAATATGACCCCTTTGGTCAACAGGTCCCAAGCGCGTTCGAGGGCTACCCAAGCAGCACTCAGGCACCAAGCCAGACCCAAACTCAGCTCGGCGGCTTCTCTTCGGCAGCCACCGACTACTCCTCCTACTACACCGCTGATCAGCGAAACGCATACCAGAATTACTACAATTCATATGGCCAACAGAATGCCGGCAGCCAACAAGATGCAGGTGCTGCCCAGCAGCGTACCGGCAGTGGCTTTGGAGCAGCAGGAGACTCGGCTTTCCCGACCAGCCAGTCCCAACAACAGGTAAGAACACCATTTGGAGAGCTTCCGGGCCGATCTTCGTTGTTGTCACGTCCACGTTCGTCTCAACGAAGCTCGAGCCTCAGTCTCTTACCATCTAGTATATTTACTCCCCCCAAATCTAACCCATCTCCCAAGCAGACCCAGGCCCGTTATGGAGAAGCTCAACAGAGCGGACACAGCACGCCAAACCCCGCGGCCGTGGGCGGCCAGCAGCAGCAAGCAGGAGGAGCACAATCCCACGCTCATCAACAACAGCCACATGGACAGGCTCAGCATCAAGGCTACCCATACAGCCAACACGCTTACTACAACAGTCCATACTGGTCCGCATACCAGAACCAATACTCGCCATATGGACAACAAGGAGGCTTCGGAGGACCGTTCGGAGGCAAAGGAGGAATGTACAACCAGCCCCACCACCAATATGGTCAGAATGCGTACGACCAGCACTCGTCTTCACCAGCCAACGCAGCAGCCTTTAGTGGTCGTGAGACGAGCCTTGGCAGCGGACTTGGAGATTATGGACGCTCCGGGTCTACACAACCTTCGCAAACCCAGTCAGCTAGCGCTGGTGCGTTCGGCAGTAGTGACCCCTTCAGCCGCTCCCAGAGTGGTTTCCCCGGCCAGAACCAAGCATATGGACAGCAGCAGTCTGCTCAACAGGGTTCTGCTGAAGACTCGCTGAAGCCTTTCGGCGAAGGCAAATCAGGTGCAGGAGGACCCAGCCCAAGTTCGATCGGCCAACCAGGACGGCCAGGATCTGCCACTAACACGGCCGCACAAGCTGCGCAATCTGGTCTACCACCACCTTCTTCACACCAGCAAGGATTCGGCGCGTATCCCGGTCACCCTCAACAGATGGCTCAGACTTCGCAATATGGCGGCGGACTGGGAGGCCTCGGTGGTGGTCACACAGCCGGGGCCCAGGGCCATCAAGCAGGTCAGTATGGTGCTTATGGCGCCGGATTTGGCAACAACAATTCCTATGGATCATATGGTGGACGCGGTGGCGGCTGGGGCGGAAATTACGGTCACTAAATAGCACTAGATGCAGCATCGCCAGCAAGATGACGGGGAGCGACACGTTATCGATATTTGCTGCAAGAGGGACCGAAACATAGGTCTTTTACCTCAGTCATGAACTCACAAGGCGCTATGGAAATTTGTATGATGTGGTTTTTTCAATCAGAGTTATCTTCTTCATTTCTTGCTTCCAGGGAGTACGTCATTTTTTCTTGGACGGACTAGGTTTTCGGGGGGGGGCCTTCTCCCGTCTCTACTTTCACTACTTGATCCAATTGTGTTTATATGGTTCCGTTTTTTCTTGCTTGCATAAGTTTTTTTCCTCTGCTCTGCTCTGGGTTTTCGTTCTGCAAGGCTGGTAGGGGGGTTTCTAACAGGCAATGGGCGGCCGTTCAAAAACATGCTTTTCTTACTTTTGAGTCTTGAGCTCTATTTGCTACGGACGGAGTTATTGGGAGAACTGGGGAGGGATGAACCTGTATAGTGATTGGAGGCGTGTGATCGTATTGATGGTGTGGAGATTGAATTGAAGTTGATTCTCTGGTCATGAACTGGTGTGTTGTCAAGATGTTGTGTCTGTGAATTTCGAATGTCCATTTCTTACTCCTAGTATAGATGTTAAGATTCTAAACAACAATGTATCCTTCTATAACACCTACGAGAATGCTCTCAATTTCAAGGTTGCTATTCAGCCTGGCCAATATCTTGGACGCCACGTGATCTCGTGGTTCAGATCACAGCCAAGGTCAAAGTGAAGTGAGAAGAACAATGAATGGCTCCGTTTGCACAGGCTGAATAAAACCATTGCCTCACGGCCGGTTCACGTCACCACTCTTTCTCCGAATGTCCCCGTTGCAAATACACCAACAAGACTCGCGCTCGCGCTCGCCATCTTCGTCTCTCCTCTACTAATCACTTCTCTATCTACATCAATGTCTCGTTACGATTCGCGGACGCCCGCCGGGGCACGAAGATCCAGAGAGCGGTCGAAGGACCCCATAGACGTGCTCGCGGAGACGGAACAACAATGGATCTTTACAGAGGATGAGCTCCTTCGCACGCCCTCCATTTGCGATGGCATGCCACCAGACGAGGAGCGGCAGCACCGCTATAAAGGCAACCATTTCATCACACAGGTGGGCATCATGTTGAAGCTGCCTCAAACGACACTCTCAACCGCCGCTGTCTTCTTCAATCGATACCTGATGCGGAAATCGCTGGTCACCAAACCTCCGTACAAAGCCCTCCATCATTATGTGAGTTTGCACGAAACGAAAGCTCGAGGGAGCTACAAGCTGACAATCATACAGCAAATAGCAGCCATCTCCCTATTTCTCGCCACCAAAGTCGAAGAGCATTGCCGGAAGATCAAGGAAATCGTCATCGCCTGCTGTCGTGTCGCGCAAAAGAACTCGACCCTTCTCGTAGATGAGCAGACCAAAGACTTCTGGCGGTGGCGGGATACGATAATCTACAACGAGGATGTGTTGCTGGAAAGCCTGTGCTTTGATCTGACAATAGACTCACCATACAAGATTCTCTACGACTACCTACGATACTACAAAGTTCACAACAACAAGAGACTTCGAGATTCAGCCTGGTCTTTCATCAACGACAGCAACCAAACGCAGTTATGTCTGCTTTTCACATCCAAGACGATTGCTTGCGCGGCATTGTACTGCGGAGCCAAACATACAGAGCAGAAATTTGAGGACGAACGGGGCAAGGCGTGGTGGGAAGTGCAGCAAGTGTCATTGACGGAAATTCGAAGGGCATGCAACTACATGGCCGATTTTTACACGAACGCGCCTGGAGGCTTGAAACCCGGGAGCGAGAGCATATACGTAGGTCTACGGTCCCCGCTGGAAGGAGACGAGGGGGAGCATTCGACAAGGCTAAAAACGGAGCAGAAGCCGAGTATGAGCCCTGTCAAGATGGAGCGCAGTGGCAGCGAGATGAGTTTCAAGAGGGACAGGGAAGATGAGAATGGCGCAATGGCCAATGGGGGTGGGATCGGAGCTACGTCTATGGCATCAAGAATCCCAGCCGCTGCACAACCTACAGATGAGAGAGTTGCGAAGAGGTTGAAGACGGAAGAGCGTGATTTTGCTCCGGTGCTGGTGACGAATGGAACATCCAACAAGGGAGATGAAGATGTTGGAGATGCAGGCAGTGAGGAGGGCGAACTCGAGGAATGATTGGCATGCATTTTTATGGCGTTCTTAGGACTCGGAAGGCAAATGGGATGATACCAGGATGGCATTTTAGAGATGTTTAGGTATGCCCTTTTTCAGGAAGGGGAAGAGGGATCAGCATACTATTCAAAGTTAGGAGAGCCCACAATCTATCTTGTTGGGAATATTACTTTGGTCGGTCTTCGAACCGGCTTCTATCTGAACTACTGTCTATCTCGAGTATCCATCTCGATAGTCGAGATATCAAGACCTAGTACACCTCAGGTGTCTAGTCCACGAGCTGAATTTTTGCATGTCGGAACAATATCCTCAACTTTCCCATTCGTTCTCCAAAAGCCACAAACAGTCGCGCATGACTTGCTCTCCCATTTCTCGTTCAAGAAGTGGAATCAGATGTACTTTGATGGACCAATGCAGAGCTAAGGGCGTCCTGCATTAGCCCATGGCATTACGGCTTGATTGATGGTTAGTGGTCGGTACGATTAGGGTTGCTTAGTTGCTTATCGACCATCACCATCACTTTTCTCGAGACGCATGTCTTCGACGTGTGTGTGCCATCACAGTCAGTAGGAGCACGCGATTTGGTCCGAGGGACGAGGTTATCTTTCATTCACCGCTCATTCTTTTGATTACTTGGGACGTGGTATATATCCTACTCTTCCTGATCCTTGGACTCCTATCGTCTCCCTTGTAACGCTGTCTGCTTTGTCTTATCATCACTATTCAACAATTACTCATATTTCCTACTTGAAAACTCGATTCACAATGTCCAGCCCTCAGCAATCCCCCTTCCTCCTCATTCCAGCTGAAATTAGATTAATCATCTACTCCTACCTTATCCCTCAAACCATCGATTCCTGTCCTCCTCGTCCCTCTCCACCAACAATAGACGTTGGTCATGAGAACGAAAACCCC
Organism: Venturiaceae sp. KMAF11; assembly: GCA_023078705.1. Classification (NCBI taxonomy): domain Eukaryota; kingdom Fungi; phylum Ascomycota; class Dothideomycetes; order Venturiales; family Venturiaceae; species Venturiaceae sp. KMAF11. The sequence goes on from JALGOQ010000009.1 coordinate 2,023,482, forward strand.
TCTGATCACACGCCTCCAGATGGCAAACCAATGCTCAAACTCCGAATGCTAGATCCAGACATCCGCTCTCCAATTTCCACAACCCTCTCCACCCTCTCCCGAACCAAATTCTTCATCCGAACAGGCCGCTTCAGAGCTCGAACGATGAATACCACTTATATCTGCACAAATATACCTGAAGACTTGGATACAGCTATCTTGGGTGTGTGTAAGCAGACGCATGCTGAAGCCGTGGGAATGCTGTACGGAACATACACATGGGAATTCGACACACACGTCGAGGCTATTCCGGCCTTCTTTGGAGACCTGACTCCGCACGCTCTAGAATGCGTCAAACGCGTTAGTCTGGTCAAGAGAGCTCTAGCCTACGACCGCAGTTCAGATCTGTGCGAATGGGAAGCTGCGACGAGTACACTGGCAACCGATCTCCCTGGTCTGCGTGTCCTGGATCTGGGAATCGTGGCAGGCATGCCCGGGAGCGGGTGGCCAGATATTCCGATTTGGGAAAAGAGGGACCTAGATGTCATGGTTAGGGTTTTGGGATGGAGGGGTTTAGAGTGGGTGAAGGATGTTGCGGCTGTGCAGGTCAAGAAGGGTGGGAGGGTTGATGTAAGGGCTGTCATGGAGAATTGTCCTGATGTTAGGAACAGTGAGATGTTGGGATTTTGGGTGGGCGTTAGTAGAAGTGTTGTTGAGGGTGGTTTTGGGGAGTGGGCAAAAGGTTTGATTATGGCGGTGTGAGGTGTGGTTTTAATAAATGGCCTGGTAGGTGGTTTTTGTGTCTGAATGACTTGACGTCTATGGTTTTAATTACGAGAAACACCGACTATATCAATGATGCTCGCTATCATCCAACTTGATCTTCATACTGTATTCCCAATATCGTGCCCCCTCAAGTCACAGGAAAATTCGAAGTTTCATTCCCATCGCTATTTGAGACGAATTGTGTTGCGTCATCCTCTGATGGGGATTGCTGTAACAAGTTCGATGTGCATGTTGAGAGTGTATATAAAAATCTATTGAGTGGCGTCAAATGTGTGCTCTGTTTGGATTGCATACAACGTGAGATGACTTCAGACAAGCTTCAAGGCTCTGAGCATGAGGGTGCAGAATCAGACGGAGTTTCAGATTCAGATCAGAGCTCAGATTAGAGCTCAGATTCGAGTTCAGATTCGGATTCGGAAGATGGCTCGGACCAGAGCAAGGATGAGGATGGCGATGAAGATGAGGAAGAGAACGAGAACCCAGGATGCCGTGTCAAGCATTTCTGTGAAAAGTGTGCAATGGAGCCGTCGAGTTTGTCCATCTCCAGGGGCAATGGCTGGCTAGATGGCGCTTTAAATAGCGCACTCTCAAGCTCACAATACAGTAAAAGAGTTTTCTGTTGATTTGAAAGATGATTTTGCCCGAAGTTCATCCACATCGACAGCAGGTTAGACGTATCGTATTGATTGTGGCTACTCGAGGGCGAACCTGAACTGATGAGCCAGTCGTTTGCAGCTCCTCTCCGGGTCACCAAGTTCTTGTCACACTCCCCTTTCAGCATCAACAGCCCTTTGCAAGTCCTCGACCAGCCGACTCGCTCCCTCTTCAAGTGGCACCTCGACCCAAACAACTCCTCTGACGACCTCCATCATCTCACAAGTCTTGTTTAAGCCCAGCTCTTCCATCACACTCCTAATTTCACCTATATACCATTTTCGCTCAACACCCTCACTAAGCCCTCCCGTAATGACCAAAACCCATAACTTGAGATCTAGGAAGGGAAACCAATTCGCCTTGTCCTCAGCAAGCAGAGATGTGATCATAGAGTAGAAGAATGGTGCTTGATCAGGTGGTATGGAGAATTTTCGATGCGTAAGTGCAATTAGCAACAGGCAGGTAAGACGAATTGCTTCCCGGGCAACGAGACCTTGGTTCGTTTCTCCAGGGATTATGGTACCACGAGGTAGTGACAAGAGGGTATGTAGGACAGGTATGTAGCGACGTGACATGAACCAATCGTCTCTCCAAAATTCAGGTGAAATAGCTTTATCGTTTATTTGCGTGGCGAGACGTGCTATGGATGTTAAAGTGGCGGTGATGTCTGTGAGGGATGGGTATGCCGTATCCCATTCTGTAATCATGGAGTCGAGGATGCTGAAATTGTGGGTTTGGGGGAAGTGTTCGAAGACGAGATCTCGTGGGAGAGGGTAGCGGGCTGGTACATCTTGGCCGAAGGAGTCATTTGTGTCTATCCTGTTGTTCTGATTAGATATTAGTTATGAGAAAGGGTGTTGTGACCGTGTGAGTACCAGAAGAGCATGAGTCGAAGGATGTGAAAGGGCCTTAACGTCTCATATCCTCCCCTGATCTGAATGATCTTGTCTAATCCATCCATGTGGATTTTCGATCTCAACGTGTTTCCCGTTTGATGCTACACGAATCAGCAACCAAGTTGAATTGACAAAAAGGGCGGCCAAATTCTGCATGGGGAAGGAGGACACAAACATCATGACAAGCGAAACCAAGTACACTCCCAATAACGCCTTCGGAAACGCCATCAATCGGATCCCTCAACCTCTTCTTAACACTCTCCATTGCCATCGTATAATAGCTCATGCTCTCCGCCGTCTCTCCTCGATCAAAAATCTCACCTCGATACAAACCCGTCTCTTTATTGAAACAGTACGCCGCATTTCCGAGTGTCAGCTGAAAAGCAGATTTATCTATCATGCCTATAGTAAACCAAACCGGCCCAAGCGGTCTCGGCGTCGTGTCCATGCTATCGTATAGGAAAGAAACCAGCTGTCTCATTCGTTCGTTGGTTTTGAGCGGGAAGATGGCGAGAGGATTTGTTCCGAAAAACGTGACGCTCATGGGTCGAAGTGTACTGATTGATATCAATTTTGCTGCTTTGAGAGCTGCCATGCGAACCTCTCGTGAGAATATAGTATCTTGCCGTACTACGACTGAATTCTCTGTTGCATCCGCCTCCATCTCTTGAGAAGCAGCTAGGACTATCTGCTCTTCAGACTCGGCCGAAGATGAAGCATGGACAGGAAGATCGAATGTCAGCCGCACAGGTTTCACCTTCCTCGGCTTTGTTCGTCCAGCATTCGTTCTCGCTTGTCTCCTGATCGCAGTTTGTTGCTTCGCATCTTTGATATCTTTTGGATTTGTAATCGTGATGAACGTGAAATTGGGAGCGTCTCGAGGTTGAAGCGCAGAAGTGATCAACTGAGCAGGCGATGCATCCTCCATGGAGTGCAACTACAGTCGGGTCCCAGGTTGGGATTTATCATTGTGAGGATTGTTTTGCGCTTGTAGCTGTGCCTCTGAAGTCAATCGATCTGCGAGTTGCATATTAGTAAGCTCCACCTTAATCGGCTTTGCCCGTCAGCCTCGAGATTAGTCAACCACTTTCCGTCCTCCGGTTTAATGCGAGGATTTAAGGATAGGAACTCCGTCGGTCCATCCATTCTTTGCCGTGGATACAACACGACCCATTAATAGCTAACCGAAGAGGACTTCGTATCAAGGGCGACAAATGCCTGGCAATGTTGTGTAAAGTTTCTTCAGAAACCTCAAGAGTAGTTTACGAGCTTGAAAAAGCGTCTTTCGAAATCTCTCTCATGATCCCTATCGAGACCGTAAGAATAGAGCGCTCGACCCAACACAACAATTATGATTACCAATATTTACAGTATTTCCTCATGAGCCTCTTCCAAAAGCCCTCTTCTTGGGTATAAAAGTAATACTTCTCTTTCCTCAAATATCGTTTGGTTAAATAGTGAAGATCTCTCCATTTCTTCTGATGCCTTTTTCGAAGGCGTGTCATTGGATCTCTGGCCCTGAACATGGCGGATTTGTGTGTTGGGGGATGCACGGCATATCGGTGGTGGCGGTAGTGGTTTTTCGGGGGCTTTGTGCTCGGGAGGTGAAGGCGGTAGGGTTTGAAGTGGAGACTGAAATCGCGAGAAAGCTCTTGAAGGTATTGATGTAGGTGATGGTGGCGAGCTGATGTGGTCATATGAATGTCTTCGGCTGGGAGGTAAGGAAGACATGGTGCGACTATTCGTTCTCGAGTGACTCCTTGTTGGTGTTTGAGAATTTGCTGAAGAGTATGAGGAAGGTAGATCCCCCATCGGAGGATATTGTAGACTATGGCGGTATCTGAAATGGACGGCTGGACTTGGGCTTCTCCGTAGGCGGCGTCGGCCCAAGGCATACATATCATCCATGCTACGTCTGCGAGAGTTGTGAAGGCTCAGTACCGTACTGGTGGCGTTGCTCGGTTTTCTGCTGTCGTTTGTGCCTGGGTATTGGCCGTGGCGGAGAGTTTTGATCGGATTCTTGAGTATGTAGTACCAGGTGGTAAGAGTGGAGGCACGAGTAGTGAGAAGACAACATTCAAGGCCGGCGAGCTGGACATGTTAGTACGGTCGCAAGAATCAACACTGCCAAACTTACAGCAGCGACGATCAATCCCGACAGTATCGTGTTCTGCGCTCTTGAAAGAACATCCTTTTGCTTGACGCACCGCATGTCGTCCAGTCCATACTTCAGAAAACATTCTGTCAAGCCCTGTGTCTTATCATGTGTTTTAGAATGAACAAAATAAGCCACAAAAGGGATACATTGGATGACCAACGCAAGACAGAGCGCAAAACTTCGCCACTGTGATATGACTACTGATCTCATCTGATTCCAGCGTTGTCTCGTGGCTGACGTGGTCAAGGCATCCGCCTCGCCATTGGAGCGGCCTCTTATCCCGAAGTTCAGAATTCCCCAGACCGTGATTCGCGATTTGCGTTTTCTTGTGCCTTGCATGGTCGAATGGCCCGACACTTCAAAGGTGTCCATGTTGCGCTGGCTCCTCACAAACACGGCCAAACAATATCCACTCGTGAATGCTTGTAGAAAAAACGTCAATATTGCGAAAGCAATCAGCCAACCCCAGAACACGGCAAAACTATACTCATGGTTGATGATGCACATCTTGCCAGATGTACGGTATGAGAATCCAGAATAGACCATGGTGAAGGAGAGTAAGATTACCGGAAAGAGAATGCCAAGGCAAAGTGCGAATATCGTGAAGCCCCTCCCGGGTTTCTGGAGCCAAAACACCCTTATGTGTAGCCACAATACCCGGAGAAACACTACATCTACATGTTAGAATGATGTCCAGCCTCGAATAGATTGTAGCATATGCTCACACCAAGCTTCTGTTCCAAGACAACCGGCCACGAAAAAGATTCCTGTAAAAGCACAAGATTTGCTGTTGAACATGTCTGAGGGGGTGATATCGTCGTAGCATCTTTCTGGTGTTGAAGAAACGGGTATCACAAATGCGAGCTGTGCCTTTATGATCAGCAAATATAAATTCTCACAGGCAAGCACTAAACGCACGGCAATCAATCCTATTGAAGAAGTAAGACCAAGACTGAGATAATGTCTATTGGTCTTTGATCTAGGAAGGACCAGCCAGGACATGACGAGGAAGAGGGATAGAATGACTGAGGCAATGGCGACATATCCGAGGTTGTCCAGGGTTTGCAAGAAGTCTTATATAGCATCAGGTCAGCGCAAACACGGCAAGAGGAGGGTCGAGCTGAGGTTCTATACCGTAGTTGTAGACCCATTGATCCATGGGACATGGGAGACAGCATGTAACATTCCCGCTTTGGGAACAGAATCTTCCCAATGTGTCTACTCTGCTTGTCAATGCTAGTATAACACAATGAGCAATTCGACGTCACTTACAACCTCCGCTTATTGTGTATACCGATGCATCAAGAAATGGCATATCACAAGTACGGCCAACGCTCTCTGACATGTCCGAACAAGCTTGCAGCAACGCACGGCAGCATCGAAAATATTGATGAAATACAGAAAAGCGTGTGCGCCATTGAAGTCAGAAGTGATGTACACCTCATCTTCAAGGTATGTCGCGTCTATTCATTCTAACATTCCTCTGTTTCGAGGGTCTGGAGCTCTGCCGGGGTATGGGATTGAAGTATGCAAGGACAGGCCAGCACCAACGCAAGGAACATCTTTGTGAGCCCACGCATGAGGTTTAGCCGGTCACAATAATCCGAAAGCAGATATGAAAAATCGTTGTTTTCGCCATAGCCACCTTGATAGATGCCGAACGTGCCGGCCGGCTACTGGGCGTGTGGAATGTGGAGGTTTTTGAACCTTTGCAGTACTTGGTTTATCTCCCTGGCCCGATCACGCACCTTGCAGTTTGGGGTATAATTCTTCAACGCGAGTCTGCAAGAACACAGTTACTAGGCAAAGCCAAAGGAATAATGACTGAATTAGGAGCTGTCCATGGTGCTCTTTTTACCACAGATTTCATCTCTCTAACGACCGCAATTGGGCCCTGATCTCGTCTCTTTCCCGACGCCGGCATCCATAAGAATAAAGCTACTCCTTCGAGCACTGTCCACTGCCGCTACCTGGTGAATAAATGGATATCAATATCATCTGTATGCCCCCAAACGCCGTATGAAATCGACAAGAGGCACTATTAACCATTGAAGTCGTAGGTTCGGGTATATGGGAATTCCCAAACTTTCTGCGTTCTTGCAAATGAATCAGGTCCGGTGCAAATGTCTGAACCGTCAGCCTCTGCCGTCTCAAACAGGGAAGCCTAGAAAACCAATTCTCAGAGTTCCACGAGCTCCATCCTCAACCTCACTACCCCAGTGCTGTTTCCATTGTCGCTCTTTCGTTTTAGCATCCTCCAAAGCTTGCCGACACTCAAGTGGAAGTTCGGCAAGAATATCGTCAGAAACGTCAGGAAGACCATTTGGGCCCACGTCCACAGCGTTGCCGTCTGGACCTGGGATACCTAGGCCTGAAATTGGGGGCGATTCGAATTTTGTGTCGACGACAAGAAAGTTGCGCGTGATGATCGACGGAAGAGCATTGAAAATGCCGTTGCTTTCTTTGCCTGCCGCGCCATTTAAATCGACATCGTTGATGCCATTCGTCAGAGCTGACACACCATTTGTTAAACTGTGAGGAGCTTTGTGAGGGAGGTCGTCTTCTAACTCTTCCCATTTCACGTGGGTTGGCTGGGTAATCTTTGGATAATGCATAATGTTGGTGTGCGGATCATAAATGCCATTGAGGTTGCTGCGTCGAGTCTTCGTGATGTGCGAATTGAACAAGCTGTTGTTTTGTTAGCATGATCAGTACCCAAATTGAGCATAAGACCAACCTCGCTGCATGAGCATGCTCGTACTGCCAATTTGTAGAAGTGATATTGATCTTGCGCTTTCCGGTCATGGGTTTGCCAGCGGTCGGAACTGTAGGTACGCCTGTGTGATACACAGCACTCGCGCCGTGCCATGCGACGTACTGGTTCTTGTTGTATTCCTTGCCTTCAGGAGGAAGCTGGTCTTGAGGATCTGCCAGCTCTCCTTCGACATATCCCATCGCCTTGGCTTCGTCGACATAATAGTCGTCTATGATTCTCTTGCCTCCAATGATGATCTTGGCGCCAAACTCTCGAAAGACTGATCGTGCGGTACATACACCGATAGAACGGCCTTTATAAGAATGAGGAATGATTCCTCGATCGATCAGATCGCGTTTCTCGTCGTCTTCTACGATGACTTTGTGCAGCTTCAAATGTTTTGTGAAAAAGAGGTAGCTGTCGCGAAAACCACAACATCGTGCAGGCTCAGTTGACAACATGTACAGTCGTTTGCCGCGGTTCTTGACAGTGAAAACGCGTACACGGTAGTCTCTGTCGCCTTTCAAGTGGCCATATTTGTCCACCTTTTTCTCTCCCTCCTCATCTTCAGGCAAATCAGCCTCGTCATCAATCACATCAACCATAGTGCCTTCTTTGTCGATTTTGGCTTGCCTGGGGCCTTCGAACACATGGCTTTGTCGCGGCCTTCCTCTCCATCCCCCACCTGCTCCTCCTCCTGCTGGTCGTCCGCGCTTCCGCTTTTGTGGTGTGCCTGTCTCGGATCCGCGTTCATCATCGGCGACGGGTGTATCCCATCCTGGTGGCTTGTTTTTAGGCGGCCGACCTAATCGACGTTTGCGCTCAGGGAAGTTCTGGAATTTGGGGGGAGTCGAGGGTTCCGAGGGAACCTGTGGAATATCGGAGTCTGCGCCAGGGGTACCAGCTTGTTCGACGTCGCCCTCTTCCTGTTCTTTATCTATTTGTGGAGTTCCCTTCTCATCAACCTCCATCTCGTCGTCGGATATCTGAGCAGGCGTAGGTGTCCCTAGTAAGGTTAATGTTGTTACGGAGATGCGCCGACAGACTGAGTATCGTACTTGTTTGTGCACTAGCGGTGCGTATCCGACCTCTTGGTCTTCCGCGTGCCATTGTGATTGATTGTTGTTGTTGATGTTGCGACGATGTGTCGATGAAAGTTGGTGTTTCGAACGCGCTTCAGTCCACTGCATCCACGAGCGAGGAGCCATGTACACGTGACTTTCGCATTATCTTGGATCCAAAAGAACAATCGTGGGAAGCCCAATTCTGATTTGCTTCTATCTCCAACTGGACAATGTTATCAAATACTTGCACAGTTGGTTCACCCATTCAATTTCTCCGTGCGAACGATTGATTTTAACACAACACATTCAAGCACAATTCGAGAGTGGTAAGATTCTGGCAATACTATTTCTAAGACTGCCGGAAACCTTGATGTTGTTTTGCGAGGCTGAGAGAGTGCATTTTTGAAAGCCCATGTCGTGGATCATGCCAGAAAGCAGAACAGATTGATGGCTCACTGTGCTCCCTTCAAGATTGTGTTTCTACACCAAAGGGACTGTCTTTGCACATCACGGACTAGTTCAGCAGAATCGGGTCTTCAACTCTGGCAGTTCCATGGTTGATAGGAGCTACGTAGTGCTATAGAGGTTGGCATTTTGAAACTTGTCTTGCAATCTTAAATCGCAGTCCCAGACCTTGTAGCGATACCGAAATATAAATTACGAGGAATTTGTCGCCCTCGATGCAAGTGCGAGATGAATGAACAGACTCGTTCATACAGGGTACCAGCAATGGGAGAGAAGAAGGACTGACTTGTGGTTTTACAGAAATTTTGAAGTATACTCGGAATTGTCGTCTTCCAACAATAGAAAATGAGTATACTCCAACATCCCATAGCTCAACCTTCGACATCCTCGGCCACCCATTTTTTTCTCTCCTTTGATAGAATGCTCGATAGATGGTGAAGATTTTCTGGCAATCCTTTAGTAAAATATTCCCAGAAATTTATCAACTGCTCAGCGGGGAAGAAAGGCTTTCAATCAGAATAACGGCCACAAGCGAGCTTCGAAGTCCTAAACCGTCGACCCTTGAAAATGCTCCTGGCTTCCCACGCGACTCCTGCATTTTGGATTGATGCCTTTCTCATACATACATAGAAGCGCGGCAAAACATGCAAGTCCACTCGTCGCCAACTTCCACCATGGCACCATATCGGCCGCTCGACGACCATCCCAACAGATCTCGCAAGGCTTGGTTGACGGCCCATCAAACCTTACCAACATGACCCTTACCGCCCAATACATAAGCCGCAGGCAGTGCCCAATCGGGCAAGTACTCTCACTAGATTTGCAGTGGGATAAAGTAGAGACTGCAAGAAAATATGGACTGCATAGCCGGAGCATCGGAATTTTACCACCATGAAAACCCTTTCTGGCCACCTCCCAATCAGAGCCTTTGGAAATCTCAGCGATTGGACAAGGCTCAATGTGGGGGCCACCATTTGCGAATGGCAACGAAGGAACTTGAACTCGGATTCGCCTCTATCGATATCATTGTGGCAGGAGCGATGAGGGTTACTACATAGATAGCTTCCATGCCTACCAACCACATCTGAAATAGAAAAAAACCTGGTGGTGAACTTCCCGCCTACATGGCATTACCCAGAACTCAATCAGCCGTGATTTACCGTAGCAGTCTTTTAGTCCTTCCGCGATCACCATATATCAGTCTTGTACGTTCCCCTCCAGCGCAATAATACGGCTTTCCCTCCGGAATCCCACTGAAGGGACGCTTGGTACGGCCTTGCTTTTGAAGATTCGATACCACCGGTCCCTCGCATCGTCATATCCGAGCCATTGAGCGTTGTCCCGAAGACCGCCAGCCAGAGCCAAGGCTTGCAGCTTGTTGCTTTCACAACGATGACGCCAAAAGGTATTCCCCCCATATCTATAGCTTCCTGCTACCCCTCTTTCGTCTCTGAATTCTCTTCCGCGACGAGAATGAGACTTCTGTACCTGCAACCTGCCTCTGACTCTTTTCCACTCCAGACACTCCAGACCAGCCTGAAGAGGTCACGCTCGGCATAGATCGGTTGGCTATCACGAATTCCAACCAAATCACGCGTCCTATCCAACACCTTTCGACCTCGAAGTCTAGTTCAGCCATTCCCACTCTCACCACCACCACCTCTGTAGGAACGACCAAAAATCATAGCCGAAATTCCAGTATGGCGACGCACGAGCTACATTCGGCCGCTGATCTCCTCCGACAAGCGATGATGCAAAGGTAAGCAACTTTCTCCCACTTTCACTCTCGGACAATACCGCACACAGCCTGAGCCGGATTTCGCCAGCTGTAGAAGCTGGGTGAGGCTGTGTGCAGACTACAATCAGCTGGTCGCGGCCGCCGACGTCGACATGGTCTGACAGACGAGTGCACAATATACATCGGACCTGTACGCCTATCACATGCTTCGTGTTGTCCAGGACCAAGTCTCGCTTCCCATCGATGCAAATCGGCCCCCGGCCAGATGACTGACAATATCCTGCGAGCAACACAGGCATTCCACTCCCTGCAATGTTGTACAAAAATTTCCTGAATTAGCCTCACGAGCACACGCACTTACCGCCAAACCCATTCTCACCCCAGATTCCGTTTCGCCATCCCAAATCATTCCACATTTCACACCTTGACCGCCACCCACTTTCTTCATGCTCCACATCCTTCACAACCACAACCATGGCTTTACTTGCAGTCGCTAATGCTCATGGAATCCGCAGTCAGAGAGGAAGTGACGAGACCGACCACGACCAGATCGGCTCAAACAGCTCGACACCGCCTGGGGCCCACACTCCACGGCCGGACTTGGTGGACAAGCGCTTGCCTGGCATACTAAACAGTTACTTTGGCCAGGTTCGTGATTCTTTCCGCACCCGTCCAAAGTCTGCGAATAGCCTTAGCACGAGTGTCCCAAGCACAAGCATAAACACACACGACGAGAGCAAGAGAAAACACATGTCGTTAGATCCCAAGAGTGTGACTAGCAATCCCCTTCCAACGGCACCTGCATCGCCGACGGAGGGAGAGCTGGAAGCACAAACCCTCCCTATGCACCCTCGCACTTCTCAGCTCGAATCATCCATTCCGTACCCGACTCCACCGCCTTCTTCACAATCTTCCATACACAGGCCTAGTAGAGGAGAGAGTGGCGGGAGCAGTGAGAAGCAGACGCAGTCGACACAAGACAATCCCAAAGAGCCAGACTCTGCACCGGAGAGGTTGCGAAGGCACACCTTTACCACTGCGAGCCCTCTCTCCAATGTCACTGTTGCTCCCACCATCACTGCCTCTCACTTTTCAAATCCTGCCACTGAGCTGTCTGCGTCAAACACATCTAGTCCCCTCATTGCACAATTGTCTGCATCGAGACGTCCTTCTGCATCGTTGTCCAACCAGGAAAGCAGTGGGCTAACTCAAGGCGTTTCCACGCCGCCACAACTCCAGAGCACTCCTTCGCAAACACCCCCGCAAACACCTCGAACACGATCACAGGAAGGAAAGAGAAGGGGAACAGGTCCTGGGACGGGAACGGCCACACCAAGCAAGAGTGGGGGGCTTAATGGCGCGACAATAGGCCCGGTCCTGGGCAAGCTTGCTGTCGAAATTTCAGAGGGCAGAGGTCTTCGAACGAGTTTAGATCCCTACGTCGTGTGCCAGTTCCAGTGTGCCGAATACATTTCTGAAGGACCAAAGAATACCGATACAGATGCTAGCTCGGGGCGAGGACCTGGAAGTATCGCCATTTCCAGGAATCCTAGCGAACGGGGCTTGGCACAAGCCATTCCAATGAGAAGCAGACAAAGTAGTCGTACTGGACGAGACATGGCAGGTAGCTTCCACGAGACAACAGATCCCAAGTGGGAGCACAACGCAGTTTTGTAAGCAATTTGTCCATTTCGAAAGTCCAACTCTAATACCAAGCAGCGATGTTGTTGGCGAACAATCCGAGCTGGATGTCTCTGTGTACGACCGATCGAACCAGGAGGCTTTCCTAGGCCATGTTCGTTTCTGTCCAAGATTGGTAGCCTCAGACCGTCCTCTGGAAGGCTGGTTCAAACTGGAACCACGAGACGGAGAGCCCGAGGACCAGATTAGAGGCGAGATTCATCTACGCCTAGATTTCACCAAAACGGACAAAAGACATTACGGTCCCGAGGACTTCCAGATCTTGAAATTGATCGGCAAAGGCACGTTCGGACAGGTCTTCCAGGTACGGAAGAAGGATTCTGGTCGGATATACGCCATGAAGGTCCTCTCGAAAAAGGTCATTGTTCAGAAGAAGGAGGTCGCGCATACTATTGGCGAGAGAAATATTTTGGTGCGAACAGCAATGACGGACTCGCCGTTTATTGTTGGATTGAAATTTTCATTCCAAACGCCCACCGATCTTTACCTCGTTACAGATTACATGTCAGGAGGCGAACTTTTCTGGCATCTACAAAAGGAGGGGCGGTTCGACGAGCGAAGAGCCAAGTTTTACATTGCCGAACTCATTCTCGCGCTGGAGCACTTGCATGATCATAACATTGTGTATCGAGATCTCAAACCGGAAAACATACTGCTCGATGCCAACGGACATATTGCGCTGTGTGATTTTGGTCTTTCAAAGGCAAATCTCAAGGACGCAGACACAACAAACACTTTCTGCGGAACGACGGAATATCTCGCACCCGAAGTTCTTCTTGATGAAGCTGGTTACACCAAGATGGTAGATTTTTGGTCACTGGGTGTTCTGGTATTTGAGATGTGTTGTGGATGGAGCCCGTTCTACGCCGAAGACACGCAGCAGATGTACAAGAACATCGCCTTTGGCAAGGTACGCTTCCCGCGCGACGCGCTCAGTACCGAAGGTCGCAACTTTGTGAAAGGGTTGCTCAATCGCAACCCCAAGCATCGTCTTGGATCAGCGGGTGACGCAAAAGAGCTCAAGAAGCATCCGTTTTTCGCCGACGTAGACTGGGATCAGCTTACCAAAAAGAACGTGGTCCCACCATTCAAGCCGAAGCTCAAGGGAGAGCTCGATGTTTCCAATTTCGATCCCGAATTTACTACCGCCTTAAATAACCCCGCTGGATCCCTCAATGCGAGAGCAGCGGCGCTTGCGTCCGGAATCAACCCTGCCTCAACACCACTATCGCCTACTGTTCAGGCCAACTTCAAGGGATTCACTTATGTCGATGAGAGTAACATGGAGAACCAATTTCGGGGCAGAGACAACGATCTTGACCAAATGGATGAAGATGATCATGAGGATGACGACTGGGAAAAGGTGTATTCAAACAAGAAGGGTGATCGAATGAGCGGCGTGGTATCGAATCACAACGACAACGACGACAGTATTTTCAACAATGGTGGATTTGACGTATGAATGAAACCATCCTCTGTTTTTGCTTTCCTGCGTTCCAACCAAAAGTTTGCTTTTGTCCTGCCGACACTGTACAAAAAAGCACTTGGCCTGGCAGTTTGCTTGATTACCGCTTTCTTGCTTTTGGAAAGGGGTTTGGATGGATACGGACAACCATGGGAGGTGGGCATGCCGGGTCCTCGTGTGTTCTGTTACGAATGGGAATGATTATGATGATAAGCAATAGGTATAGGAGGCTGGGATTCGTCTTGTGAGTATCGCGATGGAGCCTTCAAAGTCTTACCTTACATGCTCCTTTTGCTTTATGATATTGAGGTGTGATAATCATTGGCGTCTGCATTCGCATTTGGGTTTGGGTCCTGGCGGGCATGGGATGGGACTAGCTATGATCAAATGCATGGGCGGAGCAACGTTCGGTATTTGAGTCCTTTGATCGGTCTGGCTTGTTTAGTCTTCGAGGCTTTTGCAGGCACGTTGAAATATATACGTCCAGCTATAATCACTGTTTATGATTTGTTTAATTTTTGCTCATGACTATCTTTGCTTCTAGTTTGGAGATTCAATCAAGCTGTGGTATCCAAATGCCATCTCTCTTGTTTCTAATGGACCTCTGGCATTGCGATCAAGCCGACTCCCAAAACGCCCTTCGGTGAAAGAAAGGTTCACATTGTGGGGAAGGTGGAGGTTCGAGGCTGAAGAACTCCCGTCTGTCATAACGCGGGGATTTGCCGAGGTCTTCGGCTTTGCATGGTAACTTTCGATCATGGAGCTTCAATTCAATTGACAATTCCTCCACAAGCTCTCTTTCTTCTCCCTCAACCTTCAAAGTCACACTTACAATATTGTCTATAACCTCTCTTGTTGCTAAATCAAAATGGCAGGTCCAGGTGTTGGTCATGAATATGCTCCTGTAAGTATTGGTATACGTCTGGGTGACAGGTTCCACAAGCTAATTGGAAGGACAGGTTCAAGTCTCATGGTTGAAGGTTCGTAAACGTTGTAATTGAAAGGTGGAACTCGATTCTAACAGCTGTTTAAAGAGAGATGTCCTCCTCTTCGCCAACAGCATCGGTTGCACCGCAGCTGATGAATTGCATTTCCTCTACGTACGTTTGCATTCACAAATCTCCACCACGAGCTGTTATCCCGAATCATACCTAACATCCCTTTCTCCATCCAGGAACTCCATCCCACCTTCTCCGTCTTCCCAACCTACCCCATCATCCTTCCCTTCAAACACACAGACATCGAAGTAATAGATTTCTACGCCCGCTCCAGCGCGGAACCCATTCCCGGCGTCCCCAAATTCGACTCCAAACGTGTCGTCGATGGCCAGCGAAAAATGGAGTTCCTAAAACCCCTACCCGTTTCCAGCCACGGACGCAAATTCGAGGTCAGGAGTAAGGTGTTGGGTGTTTATGACAAGGGGAAGCCGGGGACGGTCGTAGAGACGGAGCAGAAGCTCATTGATGCTGAGACTGGAGAGGTTTACTCGAGGGCGGTGGGGAGCGGGTTTTTCATTGGGCAGGGGGGTTGGGGTGGTCCTAAAGGTTTGTCTCGTACTACTCTGAACCTTATTCCCCCAACGTCTTGCTATGAGACTCTCTTCGCTAACACAATCACGTTGAAATACAGGACCGAAAGACCCCGCCTACCCACCACCCGAAAACCAAAAACCAGACGCAACCTACACCCTCCAAACCACCCCCGAATCCGCACACCTCTACCGCCTGAACGGCGACTACAACCCGCTCCACGCGACCCCGGAACCCGGAAAAGCCATGGGTTTCGGCGGTCCCATCATGCACGGTCTCTTTTCCTGGAACTCGACCGCCCATGGTATCCTCAAGTCCCTCGGCGGCTCCGATCCACGCAACATCAAAGAGTTTCAGGCCAGGTTTGCGAGTCCCGTTAAGCCAGGAGACAAGCTTGTGACGGAGATGTGGAGAATGGGAAATAAGGATGGGGAGGGGTTTGAGGAGGTGAGGTTTGTCACCAAGGTGGAGGGAGGGAAGGTGTGTCTTAGTAATGGGAGGGCGCTGGTCAAGGTTGTTGATGGCGGGAAAGCGAAGTTGTGAATGAGAAGAGGAAGAGTTGTGGATGGTTGAAAGAGAATAGATATTTATGTGAGAAGAATAGGATGAATGAATGAAGTGTTCAATTTAATTGGTCTTGGTCTTCATCTCAAGTGCCCATAATCGGATGGACTTTGATATTTGTGCGAATCGAGCAGGCAGGAGAGGGTTGGTGTTCCGTCGGAAGTATAAGGGATTGACCTAGCTAGGCATCTGCCATCCTTTCTGGAACGACCAGGCGAGATGCACAGCAGCTGATACGAAGGCAACTTCATGGCCATCCAGTTCCACAGGAGAACTTCCCGGGGAGAAATCCCAGTTTCAATCATTTCATTCAGAGCACTGGAAGGGAAAAACGCAAAGCAAGGACAAACAGAAGAGAGAAGAGAGCATTCCTAACAACCAAAACTCCCAACATTATGAATCCAAAAGAACCAACTAGGAAAAGGGGGTATCATCTTTCGTTATCGCATTTTCTAGGCACCAAAAGGGGGGAGTCGAGAGTCCAGCCGCCAAAGCACAAGTAATAGCCACCAGGCACGCTATGCATATTTCCAACATTGATGGCTGAATAGGATATCCTCCAGCGCCAAAACTTTTACCATCCAATGGTATTGAGAGTCCGTTTTCGTTATAAATTAAGATTAGTATAATTCTCTGGTGCGGCGTCCGCTGTAGTTGCACCAATCGCACTATTGTTGTCGTCAGCTTGAAGTCATAGTGGTGGTAAGTAGTGGTAAGGAGATGATGGGAGGAGGAGGGAATCGACTCAACATACAGCCGTAGCAGACGATCCATCATTATCAACGACACAGTATTCGTTGCGGCACTTTTTGCAAGCACGTATGTATAGTTCCTTGCAGGGAGCACACTAATTTTTCCAAAGTCAGCCATAGTCCATCTTCACGCGATCATCACACGATAGTGGCGAGGGAGTAAACTCACGGTTTGCCCGCAACCAAAACAATCTCTTTTAGAACCCATCTTCTACCCAGAGTAGTGTCAGCCTATTTCTTTAATCTCAATAGAGTGCAGGCTTTCCGTTAGCCTTCCATTTCCCTCGCCTGGTTGGTCAACCCCACATTCCCCCTTCGCCAGCGCCATCCATGAGCTCTCCAACCAGGCAAGTTTCAACACAGAGACCCATATGTACCTTGATTTCTTCCTTTGCCGGTCCTTCGCCCTCGGCCGATAGTGTTTGCCACTGCGTGAGCCATTCCGTGTTCTGAAGCTCTGTCCGTGTGTTTCCTGGTTTGTAGCAGGATTCATCCCACCATTTGTTGCAGCGCTCGCACCAGCGATGTTTGAGACATTCGGTACATCGAACGAAAAGTTTTGGGATGGTTCCATCCTTGGTGTGTGGAATCTGAGCTGCGCGAATAGACGAGGCGTGCAGTGGTGGTGGTGCCAACAATGGAAGTTGGTGGGTTGGCGATTGCCCAAACACAGCTGGTCCTTCTGGACAGGAACCACATTTGGCACAACCAGACGTTCCTAGAGCTACGGTGGCTACACTAGGAGCAATATAGCCATTGTAGTGCTCCATAGTCTCTGGATCAAGTCCAATAAAGTTCTCAGGGTCATGTCGCGGTCCTCGACAGAGCACGGCATCAAAATGGATGATGCCCTCGCATGCCTGAAGTGTCTCTGCCCAATCTGGAGCAAGTGTCTTCTTGAACATACGACCCGGCTGGTACCATTTGTCCGTTGTTCCGCAAAGCTCAGAGTTGAGCGCCTCTTGTGACTTCTTGTTCCACTCTGCGCCAAGTTGCGCGCCCAATACGTTCATGACGCTCTGAGGAGGAGAATCGGGGTATCGAGTGGGAGATCTTCGACGCCCGATGACTGGTTCTGGTGGAGTTGGGCGGGGATCCATGGACCCAAAGACGTAAAGTCCCTTGAGCTTCGGTGTTCCTTCAGGCCGCGAAGGGCGAACTGCATACTTGAGCACCTGCATAAGCTTGCGCTCGTTCAAATGTTTCGCCTCGCGAATGGAGAGTATGCGAACATTGAAACTGTCTTCGGATATGATTTCTCGAATGACGTCTGCGGGCACAGTGAGTCCATCGAGGATCATAGTGGTGACATTGCTCAATATGTTCCGTCGCGATAGCTTGGACATGATGCCCCTCAGGGGACCCGAGTAGAATTCGTCCTCAGTCAGCGACTCGTCCATACGCTGGCTGCGCCAACTAATGGCGCCCTTATCGATTGGGGCGCAATCGAAAGTGGCGGACTTGACGGAAGACAGGTCGAGAAAGCGAAATGTGTCGGGGGATTGGTACAAGATGGAATTGATCGTCTTGTTTGTGGCTGCGAGGGCGAAGACGGCAGCGGGGGAAATGTAGGGCGCGATCTGGCGCAAAAGAAGGGAATTGGAGAGGACGTCAACTATGGAGGTGGGAAGCACTGTTTTGGAGAGGAACATGTCGTCCATGTTAGTGATTTCGAGTTCAGGTTCGGAGATGACAATTCCTGGTGGGCGAGTGTGTACTCCAAAGTATCCGAGGGCGACGGCCATTTTGGTATAAAAAAAGATATTATCAGTTACAGAAGTGGAGAGCAAATGGGTTGAAGGGTGAGAGATGAGGGGAGAATCTGTTGTATTTCTTATCAGGCCGATCTGGGACTTTTAGTGTGTTAGGTGTGTTGAGTGATGTGTTGGCTGTTTACTTGGGAAAAAGAAAGGACAACAGCTCCTCCTTGAATGATGGTGTTGAGGCGTCTGGCTTGACTGCATATGCAAGCTGCAACAGGGATGGACGCATGGACACCTTGCCGTAATCGTGGGGGATACGCTGATCACAAGCTCTTGGAAAGGCTTGGGCCCTTGAAATAAGGCTCTAAGAGTGCACGCAGATGTGTTACAGGGTGCATGGCCACTGAAATAGCAGGTCTTGGACGAGACAGCGCCTGTGTGGAAGGTGATGATGGGCGGGGCATGTCCACGGCCCGGATGTGCATGGTGTGGATGAGGGAAGCCTCTTTTCAGAGGCCATGATAGGATGGGAATGCGGACCGACAAGAGTGAGATTCCCTTTGATTAGTGGGCAGAGAGTGGAGTGGAGTGGAGCTTGGAGATGGCACATGATATGGGGATGGATGACGTTTCATCAATGGCAATTACTCACGACTGCGCATGTTCATTGTTGGTCTGAGAGGTCAGTAAATCTCTCGACGGAATCGCAGAGAGGCTTGGATAGTATTCGGTACAGCAGAGCGCGCCAACAAGCAGGAAGTGTGCCATAGTAATCATCCTCTTCCATTGCAGCTATTCGATATTGTCGTGTGTGACAAACGAGCTTCTCCCACCTTCGATCAGGGCAGAGCCTCATTCTACGGACATACGACCGATTACGGAATCAGTTGTTCGCCTTTCGATGGCGACTGGCGAAGGAATGTAAATACTGATACTGAATGCATACTTGTCATGATACATCGCCACAGCATCCATTCATATACTTCTTCTCCCTGCCTACCATCATCGCTGCATAATGTCTGAAGATGGCCTGAAGTGGTCGGCCTCCTTTGCCATAGCTCCAACCTCCTCGAGAAGCGCAAAACTCCAAGGCGACAAACTTCTACTCCCTCCTTCGGCACTTGAACAACTCCTCGCCGCTGCTCCCACTGTAGTCTCCGACCCACTCCACCCCGTTACCGAGTCCTTCGATCCTTTCAATCCATACACATTTGCTGCTGAGCGACAAGCAAGAGCCCGGTTCCAAGAGCGGTCACAAGTCTTACCACATCCTCTCACCTTCCGCCTGGTGAATCCTGACAACGGACGAGTCACGTATGCAGGTATCCGTGAATTCTCGGCCGACGATGGCGAGGTGGTGCTGAGCGAGTCGCTGAGAGAATCACTTGGTGTAACGCCTAGCCCTCAAGATGACGATGATTCGGACATGGCAAACGGCGAGGCCGAGCCTGTCAAGGAGAAGACTTTTGGAAGGATAACGGTAGTCGCCAAACAACTCGCAAAAGGGACCTATGTGAAACTAAGGCCTTTGGAAGCTGGCTATGACCCGGCTGATTGGAAGTCTCTACTCGAGCAATACTTGCGCTCCAACTACACAACTCTCACGAATCAGGAAGTGCTCGTGGTTCCTGGGGGACGTGGAATTGGAGGCAAGAAGGATGAGTTCAGGTTTCTGGTGGATGGTTTCAAACCCGAGGGTGAGGCTATCTGTATTGTGGACACCGATCTCGAGGTAGACATTGAACCCTTGAACGAGGAACAAGCAAGAGAGACTTTGAAGAGGATAGTGGCCAAGTCACAACGGGCACCGGGTACCAACCAAGGCAGCTCGTTAGGCGGCAGACTGGATTTGTTCAAGTCGCAGAGCGGACAGGTTCTTGATGGTGATTATGTGGACTTTGAAATACCTTCATGGGATCGCTCACAAGGCATTGAAATCGAGCTGAGTGGCATCACCGAGGATGAAGAGGTGGATTTATACGTTAGCCCGCATGCTCCACGACAGCGCGCACATCCTCGGGAAGATGAGTACGCTTTCGCCGATACCTCAAGTAAATATCCCAAGCGGATACGAATACAACCAACGAACGTAGAGCTGGAGGATGCGGACGCCTTATGGGTGTCGGTTCACGCTTATAAGCCACCAGAAAGCGCAGAGAGCGACACACCATCTCCGAAACAATTCACCATCCGAGTAGCACCGTTCGATCCACGCATACCTCTAGACGATGAACTTTCCTCTCCGGATGATTCGCACAACCCAGGCGACGTGCAATGCAAGAATTGCCTCCAAAGGGTTCCAGAACGTACACTGATGCTCCACGAGACTTTCTGCCTCCGAAACAACATTCTCTGCCCCAAAGGATGTAATCAAGTCTTCCAAAAGCGCTCCGAAGAATGGAAAAACCACTGGCATTGCCCTCACGACTCCTTATACGGCAATACCCCTCTCAGCCTCTCAAAACATGACCACCTCACTCACACACCTCAAAGTTGTACAAGTTGTGATCGCACATATCCATCTCTAAAAACTTTGGCTGCCCATCGCACTACAGTATGCCCTGGGAAACTCATTCTTTGTCAATTCTGCCACCTAGAAGTCCCACAAGAAGGAGATCCCGACTCTCCAAACCCCGAAGCCCTCCTTGCAGGTCTCACACCGCATGAACTTGCCGATGGAGGGAGGACAACCGAATGTCATCTATGCAACAAGATTGTTCGACTTCGAGACATGAGAGTGCACTTGGCAAATCATGAACATGAGAAGAAGAATCGAGCTGCTCCGCGGGTGTGCCGAAATTTGTTGTGTGGGAGGACATTAGATGGAACTAGTCACAGTGGTGATACGAGGGCAGGGACGAGGATGGGCAATGGACCTGGTAACGCCATCGGACTGTGCTCGAACTGTTTCGGACCTCTCTACGTATCCATGTACGACCCCGAAAACAAAGCACTCAGACGCCGTGTGGAAAGACGATATTTGCAGCAACTGGTCACTGGATGCGGTAGATCATGGTGCAAGAACCAGTACTGCAAGAATGGACGCAAGAACACAGGCGTGGAGGGAACGGTGACGATGAAAGATGCCCTGCCCATGGTGAAACCTTTCTTGGAGGGGTTGATGGGGGAGTCAACACCGCTCCATTTTTGCGTTGATGAGGGAAGTCAGAAGAAGAGGGCGTTGGCTGAGATGCTGGCTGCTGAGCGCGATCTCAAGGGTCAGGGATATGGGTTTGAATGGTGTGTTGCTGCGCTCGAGGCAGAAGGCGGTGATCTTGATAAGGCTAGGAGTTGGCTAAAGGGTTGGGCGCCTGTCGGCGGTGGATGAGTTTGAAAGTATAGTGTAGCATGTCAACTGTTTGGATGAGACCCGATCTTGATTATCTTCTGGGCGAATGTGAGCCCGCTTTAGACAGACGACAGACAAGAATCCAAGCAATTGCCTCCAAAAATGTTGCTAGAAATGACTTGGTGGGCAGGAACTGTGATCATTTTGAGCCAGGCTCTCCACCATTCTTTAGACTCTTATAAAGCAGTGAAATCCGAAGAGGACCACGCTTTTGACCTTCATTTTTATAATGGTTACTGGTTACGTCAAGCACTAAGAAACAGCACGCAGCCTTCCGAAAACGGACACGAGCCATCTCCGAGAACGCGATTTACCTCTCAACAACGACAACAACAACATTCATCCCCAGCCAATTCAACGTGCAGCATCGCTTCCAAAATTCGATTAAGAGACCGGTACTAGCCACCTGGAATGTCACATAGCATATTTGCCTGACCTTGACATTTGAAAACAATGCCACCATCCAAAGGTCACGTCTCGCATCGTGCCTCAATCCGCTGGCTTCCCGACCCAGCTTCCGAACCGACATCAACCTTAGTCCTCACCTCCTCCACCGGCTGGTACATCGACGTGCGAATTATCCTCTCACGTGAAACATTCCCACCCTCCCTGGAAGTCAACGACGATGAATTACTCCGACCGGGGCCCAACTCCATATCAGATGCCCTGCCAGTAGAAAGAATAGACTGGGCATTTTCTGGATCGTCGAAATCAACATCTGGTGGGGAAAACAAGCCTCGCCATTCAGAATGGACTCATTGGGTTGATTCAAAGACGCTGTATCATGAGCCTCCGATTGTTGATGCGGGGGATATGTATCCGGTTAGTGAGACGAGGGATTTGGAGAAGGGGAGTATGCCTAATCCTGCTACGGGGATTGATACAGAGTATGAGGAGATATGGGACGATATGCCTATTGAAGTCCCGGTCTTGGGGGAGGGGAAGACTGCTAGTTGCTTGATTTTGGTGACTGAGGATGAGAGTAGAGAGATGAAAGGGTGTATTATGAAGCTTGGTTCGTGGTGTCAAGGCGTCTTGCGCGTAGGTAAGGATATAAGTGCTGAGAGGTGGAAATTTGTTGACGAGCATAAGAGCTGGGTTTTGGTGGCAAAAGTGGGGAAGAATGGGATTGGGTGTGAAGTTGCTTTTGAAAACGATCAAAATATGGAAGTTGGTAAGAAATATGAGGCTAGTGGACGAGAATGGAGTGTCAAGGAGTTCGACTGGTCGTCGTAAGCTCAAGAACATTTAGATCGCTATGCTAATGAAAAGCTCTTTGTTGCGATATTACGCCTTGGCTCATAGAGCAACAATTGCTCTCACTTCAATAGACATCCTTACGATTATCTTTTCAATATGCTTCGTATCCCCACAGCTGGGCCGTCAATTCTGTTCCCCATCCAAAGGACCCATCTGATTACAACATACTCAACTCGCTATCGATGTCGATATCGCTAAATTCCTGGCCAATTTAATTTTGAAATCGCCAGAAACTTTGGGATTGCGATATGAAGTTGAGAGTGTGCTCTTAGAAAGCTCATGTCATCGACCATGCATTCGAGGAAATGTCTCATTTCTTATAAGCGGAGAGGAAATCAGGAAAGTGACGGAGGCCATGTGAGAGTAGGTGGTATAGCGATAGACGAAGGCGCTAGTCGTCCAGCTTCGGATTAGGAATAAGGTCGTCAAACCCCAAAGACGGATACAGATCTATAAGTAGATTTCTCTTTCAGTGTGCCAACAATCGGGTATTCCTCCAACAATCCTTCGTCCTTGGAAAGTCCATCAAGAGCAACGACGCCGGTAGCCATGTGCTCGCCATGCTCCAGCCTCTTCCTCTCTTTGGCTGACGCCTGGTATTCAGGAAAGTTGTGTGTTCTATCGTGATGCAGGTATCAGCTTCCTCAGCCTTTCTCTTTCTCCAGTTCTACTTCTCTTTCTATACATCCGCCTTTTGTCATTTCACACTAATCCATCGGCCCACAGAAAGCAATCCTGAACAGCTTTCCAAGTTCTCTCCTCTTCAAAGTTGCCATCTTACGACCCCGTGGTATTCCTCCTCTTCACAACATCAATTCTGCCTCCTGTGCTGTACATTCTCTCGGTGGTCCTAGTGGATTTTCTCACCGTGCCTAATCGGTCCGACTCTAGCCTTGCCCATCAGTACGATAAACATGGCCGGCATTTCTCGGGATGATTGAGTATACTCAAAGATGACAATTCCAAAGAGGCCGTTTGAGTATACCCACAATTCCTGGCTGGTTTGAGGTACTTGGTGTGCAACTATTCGAATGTGGGGTTTCCTCAGTCGACAGCCTTGCCTGTGTGAGACATTGCATTCAGCCTTGTACGGCATATTTCTGCGCTGCGTTTCAGCTCTTAGTTCAGCTTTTCATTGGAATGTGTCTGTGATGGTTTGGGTTCTGTAAAAGGAGCTTGTTGTGCTTTGGTGGGAGGTGTTTGTTGGATGATGTCTCGAGAGATGGCGGCCAGTTTCCAGGAAGTGTTTCCTATTCATTGCTGTCAGTCTTCCTCGACGATCTAGATGTTTGAGATGCGATTTGGATGGTTTATCATTTTGTTGGCATTTGCTGGTATAGCATATGGTGTGGAAGGTGGTGTCTTGCGACACGTCGGTTCTGTTGTCATGGCTTTGCTGATTGAGCCACGAGAGTTATCCCGGGCTCTTGGTGTTAGTCGTAGATGATTGTCGATTTGTATGTGGTGTCAGTGTTCAATCGATTGCCACACATTACTGATGTAACGAATAGTGTGCCTTGCGATATGAAGGAGAAAGTTCACTGGAAGCTTTGTTGTCAGAAAGGAGGTGCCCATGTTTCTGCTGACTGTTACTCGCCTCTTCAGAGTACGTAAGACATTGCCACAGGATGGAAACTCAAATACCCCCTTGTCATTTAAGAGGTCTTGGGAACTAGAATAGGCTATTGGAAGAGAATATCGAATATATTCACGTCTCTCATTTCATAAGGTGGCGTTTCGTATCCAAAGTCGTGAGCCATGATGAATACGGTGCTTTGAATACGGTGCGTTCAATGCATTGACAGATCGTCCCTAAATTACAAAGGAGAAGCTGAATGTGAAGAAGACTATCATACAGATAACATGTATAGTGGCACCAACGCCTGATGAACAGGACCTCAAAGCCAAGGCCATGTCGAGATAAAGTGTCATGATTTCATCAAATCGAAAGGAAAACTGTAACGCCAACCCTGCCAATGCTCTATCCTCGCCGTCGTGGCCACCCTTGAGTCTGCTGTTCATCCTCTTCATCGTCATCGTCTTCTTCATATTGCTCCTCGTATCCTCCCGCCTGTGCAGATGCATGACCAGCCCATGCCAGGGAGTGATCGTACATGGCCGGGTCGACTGTATCGTTGTAGTTCCAGTCAGGGGTCCCCATTGGCGTTGGATCACTGGTAGATGAATGGGGGCTATGGTTGTAGAAGGCCGCCGATTCGTCGTAGGGGCTGACATGGGCTTGCTGGGCGTATGGGGAGTAACCCGCGGAGACTGGCCCCGTGTTTCCTCCCTGTACCCATGCTTCGGCTGATCGACTGCTCCCCACTTGCTGGTATCGCAGCAGGTCGTTTTCTTGGGTGACGGTGTTCAAGTGATGGGATAGTTCCCTATTTTCGACTGCAAGATGACGGGTCTCAAGACTTCGGTGCAAGACTTGATGCTCTAGCTCGCGCACATGGCTTTCACGTCGCTGACGAAGAGCCCTCTGCGCAAGCCTGTTTTGTTCTCGTCGACGCGAGCTGCCTGATGTGCTCGAGCCAGGACCATGGGATAGGCTTCGAGTCTGCTCCCTGTTTGGTCGACTTGGATCGGAATATTGGCCCGTGGGATCATAAGGATCCGTCCGATATGTGATCTGGCCCATGCTGGCGGGGTCGTACTGAGGAGTAGATATGGATTGCGAGTACTGCTGCTGAGAAGAGGTACTGTCATATTGGGAACCTGAAGAATGACTTGATTGGTAATGGCCAGAGTAATCGCGCTGTGCCATGATTTCTGTTTAAAGAGTGCCTGTTTCCCAGCCAAGTGCAAGTATCCAATATGTAGCCAGACAGTATATCGAGGAATGAGAGAAGAAACACCTTGTCTATTAACAGAAAATTGACGGGCAGAAAAGGGACGGCCACCCTCGCACCATACCCTTCCGGCGACTGACATCACTAATCTTACAGCATTCCCTAACAAAAGATCAGGACATTCTCTATTATTCTCAAAGGTAAGAATCGGAAGATGATCTAAGCTGTTGGAAAGGCGAAGAGTCTCAGAGACTCGTGGCAAGATTGGCCCACGACCATGTGCTTGGAGTTGACTCTGCATGGCGTACCCGGCTGACTAGGATATTCCTCGTATTTGGTAACCGCTAAATGTTTCTGGAATACTTCTGGAAGGCGGACGCTGCCGCTCCTGGAAATGCTTATGAAGGCATTCAAATCGTCAAAAGCGGAAAGTTGTGGCCATTGATGCGTGGTGACGAAGCCATACATCAGAGCAAGCACCAGATCAGGTGTACGTCTTATGCATCAAGGGTGGGACAAGCCTGCGGCTTTCCGCTCAAGTGTTAAAAGTAGGTCGACGGCATCTGCTGCTTTTGGAGATTTGAAAGCATGAGAGCTTACTCACCTTCTTAGCCTTCTACCGTTGTTCTAGCGTGGAAGGCTGTTTAAGACCAACCCCACCCGCTTGAACACCACCTCTTCTACCCAATCAACGATGAGACAGGTACTTCCCTCTGTTGGCTTTCGAACCGTCCTTTCATCTTGATGGCTTTGAATTCAGGGAGTGGAACTTCAGCTGAGCATGCAAACTGGCAGGTTTTTTTTTCACCCTTGTTGAATAAGTGGGTGTGTGGAGGGGAAAGGGGAGAAGGCCGGAGATGCTCTCCAACACGTAGAGTATAGCTTAATGAAGAGTAGGGAGGTGGCTACGGCAGCCCTCGATCGTTCAACAATGGCCTGATCTGGTTACGCTACAGGGTGGTCGATGTGTCTGGATTCTACGCATAGTCTGCGTATGCCCACCACCCCATAATTTCCTTGATTCTTCATTCTCGATGCGTATTCGTACTGACCGTCGCCAACTCAGGTCACTCTCGTTACGCACTTTCCTCGCGCACTTCTATCGAATGGTAGGTGTTCTATTCTCGTTTCATGGCTTCTATGCCCACATGATCATCCCTGCCCTTTCTCAAAGAGGATATACTTCAACTCTAAGTCAACCGCACTTATTTATTTATGTACTGCTAACTGACTAGCCACTGAAATCTCATCCCATAACCTCACAGCCGCATCATCCATTGCTGAACTCATCCACAAATACGAATTTAGAATCTCTCTTACAGTATCCCAATGGTAGATTGCTTCAGAGACTAACACCAATCTCAGTTTCTCCACAAACCAGGGACGTTCCGGCATGCTCTCAGCCGCAGCGCCTGCCATGAATAGGACCCATGTGAGGAGTTTTGCGCCAGCACCTGGCGTGATTTCGAGCCTCATCGTTTCCAGAACAGTCTTGGACATGGATACCAACCTCGCTACAACCCCCGTGGAGGGAGGAACAGGGAATACGATGGACAGGTCATAGATCAGTGCTGCCACTCGACATGATTCATACACTGCTCTCTGATCTTCCGTCAGCATCTCCACCTCGTCCATTGTTGGCAACGAGAATAGCGCATGGTGTATCGAATTTCTCCTGCCGGTCAACGCAAGGACATCGGGATTTTGGAGGGCCCCGTGAGTGTAAGCCTCAATAATCACACTGATGTGTTGCAGATCGAGCATAACCCGCAATCCCTGTTCGGTTAAGCCGTATGCGAGAAGACTTGGTAGCGCCCATCCACGCTGTTCGTCCACGGGGTTTGTCAATATGTTCAGCATCGGATTCCTGGACAGCGCTACGATCTCGGGCGCTTCGAAAAAAGCAAAATGTGGTTTTCTAAGATCGAGTGCTGCTGTGAGGAGTTCGTGGCTGCATATCGTGGTCAGTACTCGTGCTCCCCGTTGAAGCATGGTGCAAAAAGGTGAATATAGAGTGGGATTTTTGAGGGCGCATGATCCTTTATAGGTGCCTGAGTCTAGATCGAGGCTCCATAATTTCTATCAATTTTTCCTTGTAATTTGTTAAAAGTTTTAGAGCCTCGATCTAGACTAAGGTACCTGTGAGGGATTATGCGTCCTCAAAAAATCCCGCGCTTGCCTCATCTTTAGCTCCATCATCTTACAAACGAATACGCTCATCTGCCGCCAGTCGACAACGACATGAAGGACTACTCACTGACTTATGGCCTTCGCTAGGCAAATATTCTTAACACTTTCAATGCTCCCTCTCATCTTCATGAGTGTATAGAGCGCGATCTCATGGAACTTGGCGCTCCGTATGCTAGTAAACTGCCTCTCCCATTGTGCCGACATCAAGGGCGGCTTGAAAGGACTTCGAGATTGAGGATTCGTTATGTTACTCGCTGCCAGCAAATCATCGTCCACCTCACTCGTCATGGAAAGGATTGCCATCATCAGGTCATCCGACGGCATGCCTCCTTCGTTTTGCATTCTTGATAGCTCCTCGTTTATCAGTCGGATAGCGGTTGTCTTGTGTGCCAGCGCTTCAGCGGTCCTTGTCAAAGAGGTGGATGAACGAAGAGAGTCTAGATGTGCTGCAGCTGAGTGGGTGCTTGCATGAAACAAGATAGGTGATGCACGAAACATCTGCCACCAATCTAAAACTGATCAGCATTCGTCGTCCTTTATGGCTGGAAGGCAGATCTGGGAGGGGGAACATGCCCATTGCCATCGGATTGGACTCCGTCGGTGAAGTGACTGGCCAAAATAGTGGCCAGATGACCTTTAAATCTGCAACCAGCCATCCCTATCAGCTTTTGTACGTTGCTTGCCAAGAAGGGAAAGAAGACGGACTGTGGTTCATCATTTCGAAGGCGAGTGGCGTCCATCTTTTTGTGAACATGGGATTCGAGTTTAAGTCAGCCTCCATTCTCGACGAGCCTGAAGCATAGCTCGAGTTGAAGTTCTGCCGCAGCTGCTGTGAGAAGGCTTCGTCAGGAATACCCGATGTTGCTACAAGAGCATTCTCTGGGTTCGCCTCGGTCTGGCTCCTTCGTCTGAGCAACTCAGCGACCTGATTCTCCCGGACCAACTGACTACTTCTTCTTCTGGGGCTCGAGCTTGGCCTTCCCAGGTCGATTGATCTTCTCTGACCCCTTCGCACTGTCTTCATGACATGGGATCGTGCTATCGTCCTGTTTCGACTTCGCTGCTCGGGAGAATCATTCTGGCTCACGTCGATGAATTGGAAGCTGCTTTGAGACTCAAGAGGGGTTTGAGGAGCACTAGTGATCGATGAAGCTATCCTTTGTCAGCCCTCCTACCCCAACATGATCTCTATACGCTTCACGGATGCCAGCAACATCGATGAGGGGACCTACTGCCAACAATTGGTGGAGTTCCACCGGAAGCTCGGCGACGGCCATCTCCATGATCGGTCAAGTCCATGAGACAGCTTCAGGCGTCTACCATTTCATCTGGGTGGTGCCTACTGTTCTCCAAATTGTCGTCGATGCTGTTTGTTTTCTGCCATTTCGATCTTCCATGGCACAATCGAAACTAAAGCAGTACGACCAATCCTCTCGCCAATAGCGGCACCGGCTTGGACTCCGCCAGTAGTATCTTCTTCGCACCCAGCTTGCATCTTGAGCGCCGAACCCACGCCCCACCATCACAAGGAATATTAGAATTGATGCAGAACCGCCAGGCCACTATCAGTTAGACCAAGTCAACTACCGAATCAAGGACTCGCAGCGCTCCCGAATTGTGGACGGAAAGCTGGGAATGGCTGTAACTCCGATGCATGCAGGGCCTTTCTGGTATACATAACGTTGTTGCCTGAGAATCCCATCCTGACTAAGTGGGAGAGGAACTTACGGCATCCGCGAGAGGAGATGGATGAGGTCTGCGCAAGAGATGACTAATGGCTGTATTTTTGCATGACTCAGGAGATCTCGAAATTACTACGCACATCTTCAACTGTAGGGGCTAACGATGACAACCCGACTAGCACAAGCGAGATCCAGGATCGTTGCTTTGGGAGACCTTCAATTCGGCAACACCGACTCTTGTTTGGATTGGTGCTCCTAATCTCTGAATTCATATGAACATAAAGATTGATATCAAAACGAGCCTAAGTTCTGGGTTTATTCTCCAACCGAGCGGATTCACTTGATGACCACTCAGCCTTGCTCAATCTCCTTCCCGATCGCGATCAGGAGAGTCCAGCTGCGCGTTGCAAATTTGCGATAGCATCCCTGTCTGTTCGTGCAAGGATTAACAAAGGATGGGACCACAATCGATCGTAATTCGAAAAACAATTTGCTCTTCGCCAAATCAAGATACTAGATGCTCTTAACGAGGGATTGTCGTTGCGTCAACCGCATCAGACACATGCCCCCTTCTATATTCACCAAACATAGAAGAGTTTGGAGCTAATACTCAAGGAGTAGTTATATGTATGATCGGGATGCTTAAAAACAGGAAGGCATGATTTTGTAACCCATTTCTAATTCGAATCGATCAGTCGATACTTTACAATGTACTTTCTTGACGCCCGGGCGGCCCAAAGCGGATTTTGAGCGCTGTCGGGCGTGTTAGAGTAATCCATCTTCAGCATTTCATGCACAACTCAAATCATATACTCAGTATATTCCACCGGCAAACCCTCTTGCCCCAACCCCAAGCCCGACCATCGTTTTTTAAGGGTGATACGTTCCTAGCCATCTATTGTCTTCTTTCAGCAAGATCTTTCAAACCTCTCGAGGGGCCTTCAATTTGCTTCAACAACTTCCAAGAACTTCTTGCTGCGATAAGTGTGCTCTGGGTCGTCTCTTACCGATTGGGCCATGTGGCGTTCTTTTGGATGCACGTTGTACAATCCTCGAGAGAAAAAGAGTAGTTCCATATCGTCCTACTAGAGGCGTTTTGCGATGAAGATGGAGAGTTTAAGAATCTGCTTTCAGAAAGCTGATGCTGAGCAACCATAGACATTGGCAAGACTTTCACAATGTGGACGGGTTGTTCGACCTCTTTCGTTACTATCACGATTTTACGTCGAAGCGTTGTTTGCTAGATATACTACATTGTGGGTGAGTAGGTACCTTCAATAGTGAAGACCCAGACTCCACTCATCATCTTCCTCCATTCAAGTATCTGGTCTTTCTAATGGCTGAGTGGGCCTGAGACTTCCAGTAGATCTTCAAAGGAGCTTGGCTACATCTTGACCATTGCCATATCATCTACTCGTACACGTACATATTCCCTCCTAAACTCCAATATAGCTGGTATGAACCCTCGTCTTCAAAGACCCACGTTCAACCACCAACCACCTTTCCCTGCAAAGCGCCACTCCCCCTACTGCTGAAAATAGCCATGATTCCGAATCCAACATAAAAAAGCGTCAAAGGATACGCAACTAATAATCTCATGTCACTCATCCTCCCCACAGCACAGAACATGCTACTCGAGCTGTACGTACACCAACTTATAGCGGCAGCTGTGAGTATATAACCAAATGGCGAGTCCATGGGTACAGCGACGCCGATGAGAGATGTTATGACGAGAGGGAGGAGACAGTATCCCAAAACGGAGGCGGAGCGGGCGACTGTGAGGTTCGAGGAGAAGTGACGGGAGCCGGCTGGTGTGTGGGCGTCTTGGGCCTGGGCGACTTCGGCGGGAGAGAGGGGTGGTGACATTAGGGAGAGGATTGTGTGGATGATTACGGTGCCGAGGAGGGCGAGGCCGTAGATGTAGCCGAAATGGAGTTTTCCAGACTGTTGGAGGTGTTAATAGACGTGATGGAATGGGATGGGCGATTGCGGCTTACAAAAAGCAGGAAGAAACCAAAGAGAAGGAAGAAAAGGATTGGACCTGCTAGATCTGAGTCGTCCATTATGTGCTGGTCAATCCTCGCCAAAGGATTGAGAACTGTGAGAGTCTGTTTGTTTAATTATCAGCGATGGTTATGCGCCTATTGTGAGATGACCCAAACCTTTAATCGTATGTGCATGAAATTGATGCCCAGCTCTTCGATCAAAGGAGGCTCGCCATCGTACCCCTCAGTTCCAAAGGCAGCTAACCATCCTGTTCTTAATCCGCCTTGCTCTCCCATCCTCCCACTGACTCCTGGCTGGCCAAATGCACCACCACCGAAGCCGGTATTGCCAAAGGCATTTGCTTGCGAGCCTGAGCCATATGCTTGGAAAGGTGTCGACTGGCCAGAGACAGGTTGCTGTGAGTACGAGGAAGGGTAGAATTGGAGGTTTTGTGCTCCGTATGGTTGTTGTCCCTGTTGAGGGTATCCGTATTGTGCCATTGAAATGATTTGCTTCAAAATGAACAAGGAGAATGGGGGGGTTCGAAATGTTGGGGAAGAGAGAAAGGGCAGGTTGACGCGTATTGGAAAGTCGTGGTGTGTATAGTTGTCCTTTGTTCGTAGGCAGTCAGGACATCGGATTCGCTAAGAGGGAGGGAGAGGGAGAGAGAGAGAGAGCCGCATCATCATCGCCGCCGCCGCGAGATAAACCTTTCTTCCAATAACCCAACTCACTTCTACTTCTACATATACCACTTGTATCAATCATAATGGGCTGGTTCTGGGCAGACTCTACTTCTGCTCCATCGCGCCCTATTGCACCACATCCTCTCCCCCGATCAGATGCCTCTCCTCCGGTAAGTCCATATCGCCACGATATGAAGAGCATCTCTGATATCCCAATAGCCAGCATGTCCTATGCACAAATCCACACCAGCTCCGCCTCCTCCAGCTCCCTCGGATTCCAGCGCATGTCCATATGTGCCTCCAGACTCGACCCCGAACAAATCCACCACCTTATCAAAGCTGAATCCATTGAACTACATGCCCACCAATCTCTCCAATCAAAAGGCCTCGACACAGAAAATCAACTTACCGCTTGAAAGGGAACCAAGTACGATTCCCAAAGGCGATGGCGAGGGTAATTGGGAGTACCCATCGCCACAGCAAATGTACAATGCCATGCTCCGAAAAGGATACACCGATACTCCCGAAGATGCTGTCGAAAGTATGGTTTCTGTACACAACTTCCTTAACGAAGGCGCCTGGGCCGAAATTGTAGAATGGGAGCGCCGGTTTGGAAAAGGCCTCGTGCACGGCTGGAAAGCTTCTCTCAAAGGCGAGGACGGAACCGAAAGCAGCGCAGCGCAGGGAACCATCTGGAAGGACTCTGAACGAAAACCACCCGCGTTGGTCAGATTCATGGGCCGACCTGGAGATCTCACGCCGAAAGCTCAGTTTTTGCAGACGATGGGATGGATGTGGCCTTCGAAGTTTGCCTCGGATCCACCATTCGATAGACACGATTGGTTCGTTCGACGACATTTGCCTAGTGGGCAGGAAGAGGAGGTGCGATATGTTATCGATTATTACTCTGGACCGCCTGAGCCCACTGGAGAGCCAGTCTTCTTCCTCGATGTTCGACCTGCGGTAGACACGCCCACAGCCGCTGTAGCACGAATGATGAGATGGGGAGGCGACGTATGGTGGCGCGGAACTGGTGGAGCTGTGAGGGAGCAAGCTGCTGCCGCTGCGACGGCGAAGAAATGATGATAAGATGAGTTGTGGTGCGCGTTTGTATATATCTCGGTTCTCTTTCTTGACGTGTCTAATATCTCTCTTCTCTCCTCTATCTACTGGACTGGGTAATGACTTTCAATGAAGGATCAATGAATGGAACTTTCATTTCGAAGACATGCATATTTGTGTCTATGGCCTCATGACTTGATCTAAACCACATCCCTGAGATGACTTCCCACAGTATAATACCTTCCACGAACCAGGATGAGTGGTAAAGCCACCAACGACAGCACCCAAATGTTGTACCACCTGTACATTGAGCGATCCGCTTCTCTATCACGTCCATTCAAGATTTTCCAACAAACACCAACACCAAGCATGCCCGTCGGCAAATACAAGAGTCCGGCCGCATCGACAGACGCCCCGAACGCCCAAATCAGAACACCACTCCAACCCAGAACAGGAACCACAATCGTTAGCCTGCCCAGCACACCATCCCCCAAAAGCAACGGAACCGTCAATTTCCCACTTTCCCTATCTCCATCCTGGTCTGAAAAGTCGGCAGCATGAATTGTTGTAAAGATGACGCAGCCGAATATAGCACACCACATCCAGAAATTCGTATTAAGTACATGATCTTGTCCAAATATGGCTTCGGCTCCACCAGCGAAGAAACATGCGTAACCGGCTGCGTTTAGGAGGTTCCTAAGAAGGATGCTCTTCTCCCCGAGTCGGAGGACGCTGTAGAGCCAGGAAAGCATAGCTAGTACCACAGAGGGAAGAAACCCTCCCGTCCTAACCGCGGTTACAAAACAGCATGTTTGGATGCAGTAGAAGAGGTTGGTGGCTTGGAAAATGGTGATGCGTTGGGAGGGGATGGCACGGAATGGTTTATTGAATGCGTCTTCTGTGATTGCGTTTGGTTGGCTTTGATTTAGGATGTTGAAGGATAGGAGGTTGATGTAGACCCATGATGGTAGGTAGGGGAGGCGGTGGAGGATTTGAGAGATTTCCAAGGGTCTGTTATTTGTGAATAGAGGGCTTGATGAGGCTACTACTAGGCCGAACAAGGTTGCTGGGAGGACGATGGTGGGGATATCTGAGGCTGTGAAGAGGTAGATGGTTCGGAGGTGGAATGAAAGGATTTGCAGGAATGATTTTGACATGTTGCGAACGTCTGGAGGAGGGCATTCTGCGAAATGGAAAATAGGTAAGAATTTTGTATAACATTTATCTGCTTCGAGACTGCTCGAGCTGTACAGGGCTGAAGGGAGCTAGGATTAGGAGGTCGCATGCGGCTGAGCCCAGCTGCTGAATAATAAGACTGAGAGATATGTACTCACCGCCCTTCTTCAGCTCCAGACATGGACACGATACAAGTTACAGACAAAGCAGGGGATGCAACGTCAGTGCTATTGGGCAATAAAAGACACAGGTATGTCTATGTAATGATCTCACTGTGTACACATTTACACACCTAAAGAGAGAGAATTCACTAATTAATGTACATTGAAGACAAAGTACGCAATTCTTACACAACGTCTCGATTTAATCTAGCAAGATAAGCAACTACAGCTGCAAAAACGCCAGTTTGGTGTCTCATCCAATGACTTCTGCCTTCCAAGCTCTCGTTCGATGTGAAACGATAATGACACTAGCCATATCCAGCAATTCATTCCCTCAAAAAGTCTCCTGGAGCTGTGCAAAAAATCTTTTGCATTGGATGGATTGCAACGTGCCACTTTCTCACATTATTTAGCATAATTGACACGTATAGACTTTCAGTGCACAGCCATTCAGGAACCCAGGTTGATTGACCTAATTCAATGTGTTTGCAAACATACACAAGTGTACTCGTTGTATATAGTTGTGTAGATTTCGGACCTTTGACTCCAAGCAACCGTGGAAATTAGCCTGGTCGTGGCGGCATACGGCTGAGTGAAATGTGAGCGTTTTTGGGGCCCAGTCTCATATCTCGTTTCGACATGATTGAGGTCGGGCTATGATTTAAGTTTCAAAAGTAGAGTTATATTTTGAGCAGATGGCTCTCAGCATAGGGGCAAAACTTTTAGCTACCTTTCACCGAATCAAAAGGGATCACGATGGTGTAAATCTTGGCCCAGGGAAATTGGATCTAGTACATCACACCAACTCTCAAAGCGACCACGATGAATTTTTGGCAAGTTTCTAGTATGTTCTTCCACGAATTTAGCTGCCATTTCAGTGTTGGCAGCTTTTGGCAATCATTATTATGTCTGATTGTCGCTGACTGAACGTCTTTGCTATCTCGCGCAAGGCTGAATCGAGGAGTCAAAAACCACTTCAGCTTTAAACATAAATTCGATAAGACTAGACCTGATTCAGGATGTTCATTTCCGAGCCACGAGGCAATTTTTAAGGCAAAAACTCCTCTAAATGATCTTTAAAGATCTCAGCTAACCTTCACCGGATGCGCAAAAATGATCGTGATGTTGAAATTCTCACTTGAAACTCCCAGGCCTAACTCATGACTTCTGCGAACATTGATTGAGACCCTGCCTACCTAGAATTTCCCAACATCATGCCGTAATTTCAAATCTGACCTCAGCATTGGTCGAATGAAATGAATCAACTCCGAATCGTCAAATTCGAAATCACGTGTGGCTTGCAGGGATAAAACCCGTATCAAAACCTCCACTTTCCAATTCGGAAAATTCATCGACGCAACTTCCCGACCTACTTTGTGCAAAATGGGCGCCCCCAGACTGTACAGCCTGAGGCCTCCTGGTAACCAGGCAAAACCAACGGATCCAGGACTCGAACGAATGTTTCGGATCGAAATGAAGCGCGATGATATGGCTGCTGAAAATATAGCTGCCGGAGATCCAGTCCTTCTTGTGTGCCCCGAGACTACGGCTGGAGGTGTTGGAATTGCGTTTCTATCCTCCGATGTTTCCAAAGCTCAGGGTCCTCGGCCCATCGCGAAAATCTATGATCCGCTGAAAAAGATTTTTGGGCTGACGATGGAGGATAAATGTACCGTTTCGAAGTACGAAGGACAATTCAAAATCGCGACCAAAGTCATCGTCTCGGATGTGACGCCAGCTGTTAATCAACTTCACATGGAAGTTTCGGGCGCTTTGGAATGCTGGGTGAGGCACAGCCTTGGTATGTACAACACCGTCAATCACGCAGTGGGTACTGATCAAAATAGCCCGACTTCCACTCATTACTCCTGGCCATACTTTCGATGTCACTCCTCAACGTGGGCCAACCACCTTCAGAAAGCGAAGCTTCAAAATCGAACAAGTCGAAACAGAAGACCAGGTCGGTGCAATCGGTATGTTACTCTCCTTTTTTCAGTTTATAGGATTGCTAGAGGCTACTTGTTCTGAAAGGCTGATGGAAAAGGCGCTAGGTCCTAGTATATTTTTGACACAAAAGCTGACGGTTACTTTAGAGCCGAACGGAACGGAATCTATGTTCCTACCATATCAGTTTGACATTATGGGAAGCAAAGTCGAAATCTCAAATATTCCTATCCTTAAACAGGTTGAAGCGCCAGTGAACAACCGAATAGTTTTGGAGTTTCCAAATCTTAAAGGTCTCGACCGTCAGCTGGAGCAACTCCGTGAGCATGTTGATAGCATCAATCATGTCCTCGATGATCATTACAAATTGGAAGCACTCATGCAACCCTCTCCAATACTCTTGCATGGCTCCACAGGTGTAGGCAAGACTGCAGTTTTGAAGAGCTTGGAGAAGGCGAACTGGGCCAAAGTCATTAGCATCGAATCCAGCAAAACGGGGGTGGCGCTCGCCAAACTTTTTGCGGAAGCACTCTCGTCACAACCTAGCTTAATCGTTCTCGATGATCTGGAGAGCCTGGCTGGTCGTGAATCTGACACTAATTTATTTGCCAAAGAGATGACGAAACAGATGGAAAAACTCTCTGGAACTCGAGTACAAGTCGTTGCGGCAACGAAAAAGAAATTCGACATTGATCAGAACCTGCTGCTGGTATTCGAAGAATGCACCATTGAGTTGCCAATTCCTGTCAGACTGTCACGAGCAGAGATTCTCAATGACCTGGTCACTTCGAGAGCATCGAAAGATGTGTTGGATTACGTGGCCTCACAGACTCATGCGTTCACTGCTAGGGATCTGAGAACCTTGTGCAACAAAGCTTGCCGAATAGCTTTCAAGAAATCGGGTGGCTTGTCAAACTGGATGTTTTCTGGGGTGGCAACACGCGAGGACTTCGAGGAAGCCATGCGAGTAGTCCACCCCTCAACAATGGCCGAAGCATACATTGAAGTTCCCGAAGTACATTGGTCTGACATAGCCGGCTCTGCAGAAGTGAAACGCAAGCTCCAAGATGCCGTCGACCTCCCTCTCAAGCGCCCAGATCTCGTCAAGTGCCTCAATCTACCTACAAACAGTGGTATCCTGATGTACGGCCCGCCGGGCTGTTCCAAAACTCTTACCGCCAAAGCTCTGGCAACAGAGTCTGGACTGAATTTCATCGCTGTCCAAGGCCCATCTCTTATTTCAAAGTATGTGGGTGAATCGGAGCAGAAGATCCGTAATGTTTTTAGGAAAGCCAGAGAAGCCGCGCCTTCGGTCATTTTCTTTGACGAAATCGATTCCATTGCTCCGAATCGTGGATCAGGACATGAGGGACTCAATACTGTCGCTACTCTTTTGAACGAAATGGATGGCGTTGAGGCTGTGACGAAAGTACTTGTCTTGGCTGCTACGAACCGACCCGACGCCATTGATCCTGCGTTGCTGAGACCAGGCAGACTTGGTGCAACCATTTTCATCGGTCCTCCAGACAAGGAAGCCATTGAAAGCATTCTGAAGATGTATACGGACAAGATGGCCAAAGATGAGGACTTGGGATTGAGTGAGATTGCGGAAAAAATGGTTGGAGACACAGAGAAGTGTTATTCTGGTGCTGATGTGGCAGAGTTGTGCCATAATGCTGGGATGATTCGTGCAAGAGAGGCATTAAAGAACGATGAGTACAATATTGCGCTGCGGAAGAGCGATATGGAATCAGCATTGACCCAGGCAAAACCATCTCTTTCGATCGAGGCGGTCGAGGCCTTACGGAATTGGAGCATCGCTGGATTGAAACATGTTAATTAGGGAGGATTGAGCAGGTAATCAATCCCTGGATTTTCGTTACCTTGTTATCTTCCCCATGTCAATCAAGTTGTAGCCTCACAGCTGGGTAGGCTAATCGACCGGACGTCTTGGATTCCGGGGGCAAATCTTATATCAAGGACCAGTTCTCTCTTACTCTCTCCTCTTCTCTTCTACTTTCATTCAGGAATCAAGTTCATTCCACCCTTGAAGGCAGGCTTAATCCATGAATATTTTCTAACATCTATACATTGTAGAAGTTACCTAGAGAGCTTTTTGGTATGATGGTGTACATTTCTCATTCAGAAACTGCTCTCTAAGCTAATTTTAACTAGAACTGCTCGTGAAGCTTTATTCGAACGTATTCAACAGGATGTCTCCTGGTATCCAAGGCCCATATCGTTGCTGTGTCCAGTATTACTGGGCATTCCAGGCTTCTGATCCCAGCCATGGATAGATTGAGACATCATGATGCTTACGTCACGAGTCGCAACAATTGGGGAATCTCATTTAGATGCTAATCAGCTAATCTTATGGCCTCAGCCTCAAGTGGCACACATACCCTCACTCAAAGACCTGTTCCATTCCTTTCGCACTATTGAGGACGTTGTCTACCGTTTGAAGTCAAGCACCAAAGAGGTTCAATATTGTGCATGTAAACGCACGCTGGAGGAGGCCATGGCAAAGATCGTGGACGAGCTCGAGGCATCG
This sequence comes from Venturiaceae sp. KMAF11, assembly GCA_023078705.1. NCBI lineage: Eukaryota > Fungi > Ascomycota > Dothideomycetes > Venturiales > Venturiaceae > Venturiaceae sp. KMAF11. The sequence goes on from JALGOQ010000009.1 coordinate 2,062,533, forward strand.
ATTAGGGGTCTTTGCCTCCATTACATACGTTCTCCTGAAAAATACAACGGCAACAATGGACGCATAATGCACTGAGATTGATATGGGAAACAATTCCATTTGAGTCTAGGGCGGTGCAACTACTAGTGATTCGTCAATTCATGTCCGCCCTCGAAGATCTGAAATTAAACCAGCACTCCTAACTCGATATCTACATCGAAAAATTCTTGGCGGGAGTCTTATTCACTTTCTAGGAATTTATTGATATCGATTTGGAGTCGAATAGTTGTTCAAAGTCCATATAGCTTCGCTGCTCGGGCATGGTTGATGGGTTAGTGGCGTTTGTCTTGGAGAATAGCAAGGTCTGGGGATTAGCTGTCTTCGCAGGTATTTCCTTCCAGAGTGGCGCGGATTCAAACCCAAATTAATCATAGACGACGGCGAAGATAGGTGGAAGATGTTTTCTATTGACCTCTTTCAAAAGATTGCTAGAATATTCGGTGGACTAGCGACAGCTCCCGGGACCTAATCGATATTAGCACACCTTCCTAACTCCAATAGAAGACAGAGACTTACATTACAAACTTCACTAGTAACAAAGAAGCTCCACCGCCCCAATCTCTTACACTCCTCGCCCAATTTCTCCAGATCAAACAACTCACCAATAGGACATCCCCACCCCGCAAGCAATACTTCATGCAACATATACTTCTCCTTGGAAGGCCAGCACTCAAAAGACGGTTGATCGCCAGCCACGGCCGAGAAATTCTCCCAAATCCATTTCAGCATTTCTTCGGACTGCTGGACGCCTGCGAAAGAGGGCGGTTGAATTGCTGCTAGTGAAACAATCTCTTCTTGGGACATTGCCTCAAACGCGGACATATAGCCTGCCTTGTTAGCCGGGTGGAATGAGGCAGAAGGAGGAAGAGGTACCAGAGCGGATGATCAAGATATCGCCAAATTTCAACTTCGTGCCTTGTGACTCTAGAACTGCATTTAGATGTTCTAGGGGTATTGAATCGCTTCTGAAAGGGTCGTAGGGGACATTGTTCTTGAGGCGCCAGGCCTGATAATCTACCAAAACCCCTCTGCCCACAATCCCCTTCTCTGACCATGCTACAATCATTAGCATGGCTCCTGTTTGCGGCTGTTTCGTGAATGGGGGAAATGCTTACCATGGATTCCGTTGACATTGGTAGCATGTTCTCCATGGATATCATCTAAAGTCACGCCATTGTAAAAGAGCTTCTCTTTCTGGTATCCAAAGTGGCGTAGGCCGTCCCATTGACTGGAGGATTGAGTGTTGAATGTCCAGACGTCATCGTTGACGGTGCGTGGAGGCTTTTGGTATACGTGCTTGTGAAAGAGTTGGCGGCCAAAGAAGGGAGTTTTCTGGGCGTCGAGGGGCCAATTGAGCGAGACTCTTTTGGAGAAGAGTTAGGAAAGGAGAAGGTGATGAAGTAGATATGAACTATGCTACCTCGTGCCTGTTTGAATCTCCTTTGCAGCTTCAAGGACGACTTCTTCAGTTAGACGATTGAGAGTTCCTAATTCGTCTGTCTTGCCATAGCTATTTATTGTCATCAATTATCCCTATCCCCGGCGATGTTGTCCGATCTTACAGTCCCCACGCCGAGAAGGGCGGATCAGTCTTATTCAAGGGCAAATCCGAAAATCTTGGAAGCTCAACCATTTTGAGAGAAAGTAAATGAGGTCAGAAAAGATTGAATCGCGAAAATAGTGTTTGTTCATAAAATCACGAGGGGGCATGCTAGTTTCGCGACAATTCACGCCGAAGGCTCTCCTCTGCCTTCAATAACCATCTCAACGACACCCAATGCCGCGCATTCGACCCATTGAGCATGTAGCCTCTAGGATATCAAAATACCGCCTCTCAACCTCGCCTCACCCCCCATACCAGCACGCCAACCTCAGCATCTTGTCCTTTAAACCCAATGCCTCGAATTGTCTTCCAGAAAATCACCCTCACAAACCATCAAATGCCTTCATCTCGCCGCCAAAAACCAAAGAGAAGGACTTGGACAGACTCATCTCCGTCAAGGACAACATTTGCACGACGGAATACCCCACAACCTGTGCGTCTGCCGTGCTGAAAGATTTCCACAGTCCCTATGACGCCACCGTCGTGAAGCTTCTCAAAGAGTCTGGCGCAATCATTCACGGGAAGACCAACATGGATGAATTTGGCATGGGATCGCACTCGTCACAATCCTATTTCGGTCCCGTTCGGTCCCCGACTGGGCTTTCTGCGGGAGGAAGCTCGGGTGGCAGCGCCGTTGTGGTGCGGCAGGGTGAGGCGTGGGCGTGAGTTGACGTCGTGAACACATACACATGGTCAAAGCTGATGAAGAGTAGGGCCCTTGGCACAGACACAGGCGGTTCCGTCCGATTACCAGCAGCTTACTCCTGCGTATATGGTTTCAAACCTTCATACGGAAGATTGTCACGTTGGGGAGTTGTATCATATGCAAATTCACTCGATACCGTCGGCATTTTCTCAAAGCGGATTGATAGACTAGTAGACGTGTACCGTATGTCCCTCAGGAACTTGAAAAATTTGGCGGAGCAAACTGACGCCGCCAAGGTGCGTTAAACCATTACGACCCAAAAGATCCAACGAGTATGACTCTTGCCGTACGCGAACGGAGCAGTGCTTTCTCGAAACTGGTCACGCAAACCAGAGCTCTCCGCATCGGGGTGCCCAAGGAGTACAATATTTCTGAGCTTTCTGATTCCGTCCGAGAAGTATGGATCAATGTCCTGGAACGATTTCAAAGCTCCGGCAGCACTCTGGTCCCTATCTCGCTGCCCACCACCAGACACGCATTGTCTGCGTATTACGTTCTGGCTCCCGCAGAGGCGTCGTCGAACCTAGCAAAATACGACGGAGTCCGATATGGAACACGTGCAAACCCACCCAACGGACCAGATGGCGTCCTCTTCTCACAAACAAGAAGTCAAGGTTTTGGAGATGAGGTAAAACGGCGGATCTTGCTAGGATCGTACACTCTCAGCGCCGAAGCAATCGACAACTACTTCATTCAAGCTCAGAAGATACGGAGGTTGGTTCAACAGGATTACAACCGCGTCTTTCGTCGCCCAAATCCGATAAGCAAAAATCACTCAGCAAAGATCAATGAGCAAGGTGTTGACTTCATCATCTGCCCTACAGCACCCACCCCCCCGCCTACATTGAGTGAGGTGGAAAAGCAAAGTCCAATACAATCGTACATGAATGATGTTTTCACTGTCCCTGCCAGCTTGGCGGGACTGCCTGCAATCAGCATTCCCTCGAAGGCATTGATCCATGATAAAAGAGACGTTGCAGCCGTGTATAATGCGGGAATACAGGTTATTGGACAATATGGCGATGACAGCAATGTCTTGTCATTGGCGGAGCATTCGGGGTATTTTTTTGAAGGCCGTGCTGTCTAAGAGGACTTGAAAGATCGTCCTATCGAATCTAAGATGCGTTGAGTACGGCTGTAAAATCGAGCGATATCGTTAAAACATTGTTGGGTGTGACCGGAAGATCCGGACAGCTATTGCGTATCTACTCGCTGTGTTCTTGTATATCGACATGGCCAATCTGTTGCATGAAGCATTGATCGACCAGGTAGACCCCTCGACGGGTTTACTTGTAGCGCCTGTTTTTTGACAGACTGAGAGATCTTCGATTGCGATATGGTTTCAGCAGAGCCACAGAGACAAGGCAGGAATGGTGGACCAGATTTTCACATGGCTTAGACACAGTTGACGCCTGGAAATTCGAATCTTTTTCGAGTATTTCGCATCTTGCAAAAGATTTTCCATTCCCATCTTCCTGTTTTTTTCACCATTCAAGCCCGGCTTCGAGAACATCTGCCTTCTAGGCATTGTGTTGCTCGCTGGCTTCAAAAGGAAGCCGGATTTACTCTCGAGACTCCTGCCTATGATCATTTATCAAGAGCCAAATGAAATGCGGTCCAGCTCTCTCTCTCTCTTTGGTGGGTTCGAAAACAGGCAGACATAGGGCTCGGTGATAAAAGCGCGCAAGCTCGTCTCTCACTCTAATACAGTCTGCAAGCTTCCACGGACCGGGTCTTTGACTGCACCTTTCACATCTCACCCCCAAAATCTTGATCGGCCATCGACCCTACCTCTCACACCTAAGTTTAGATCGAGATAGATGGCCTCAAATTTCACAAGATATCAAACAAGGAAATCGCCAAGAACTTTACAAGCTAGATCTCGATCAGGGGAACTGGTCTTATGTAACTCAACAGGTTCAACGACCAGGCGCCTGTTTTGGCAAGACAGTCGGAACAACAATACCTCAAAGACAAGAATAAGCAATGTATCAAATGAACCTTTCGACATAGTAGGGATATATTCAGCAAACAACAGGCAAGGCAAGACCTACACGCCCGCGAACCAACAACCAAAACTCCTCCCTATCCAAAACGCCACAGCACACCTGGTCCCTTAAACATCGCCAAAGATATTCTCATCAGCCTCCATGGTAAACTTCTTCCCCTTCAGCACCCTCTGTTTCTTGATCGGGCTCCTCAAATGCTGCTCCCTCTCAAACATCTCCACCTTCCGTCTCAGTGCCTCATTCTCATCTTCCAATTCCCTCAACCTTTCGCTCTCCCTGCTGTCTACTGTTTCCTTCCCAGCAGATTTGACTTCACAGTCTTCATCTTCAAAGATCTCGATCCCTCTCGCCAGAATCTCAATCTTTTTATCCAAATGCTCATCGTTCATATCTCTCTCTTCCTCCCACGCCCCTTTCCATCGCCGCCTCTCCAGTTCCACCCTCGATTCCATCTCTGCATAACATTCGTCTCGAATTTCTTGCTCCGCACTCTCCATTCTGGTCTCCGCAGCTTGCCAGGATAGTTCAGCGTTGACACGTCTCTCCCTCTCCTCTTGCAGTTGAAGAGTCAAAATATCGACTTCTTCACTCAATCTCGTAATCTGAGCATAAGACTGTTCGAGGTCTTCGATGATGTGCGAAGGAGTAGTTCGTCCGGAGCTGATGGAGCGCGAGAGACCTGGTCCTGCCAGAATGGTGGAAGTAACCGACGGGATCCGTGGGACCGTTACTTCACGCGCCAGAGCTGAGTATCGTAGGATTTGAGAGGTGGCGTTGAAGTCGCCCACGGGGTCAGCCGTCACAATCATGATTGCCTTTTGTGGGTTCCGGTGGTTGAGATGGTAATGGTGATGATGAGAGGTTACCGAAGTCGAAGGGAATGAATTTGAGAAGAGGAGTTCTGTGAGTTTGCATTGCCGAAAGGGAACGATATTCTGCTTGTTAGGGTTGTCCTGGTTGTCGGATTGCATTTGCATGCACTGGCCAAGGTACATCAGAGACTCGTTGATCTTGCCAGCTTCTGCGAGAGTTGCGCCGGCTGTCTTTGCCTGCCGAGCACGTTCGGATCCTGTTTCGATGTTAGTGGTCAGTAGGTGGGTGAGGCGAACAAATCATACCAGCCAGGTCGACGACTGTCATAGTGCTCGACGACCATGGGCCCTGTTGGATCCTGTTCCTCTTCTTTAGCTCCACACAGAAGAAGCCATGACTTCGGGAGCTCGTAGCGTTGCTTCCTGTTCCTGCCACACGACGTTCTATCAGGCCGGTCTCGAGAACAGTCAATGCCTCCTCCAACGTCGAGCAAATAATCTTCCTCAGTCCAGCGACAACCTTTCGATCAGGACTTGTCTCGGTGCTCTTGAACAACAATGCCCTCCTCTTTTGCGCGCTCATCTTGTTCCCCGCAGTCGCTCCAGCCAGCAGATCGTAAATGCGATCATTGTATACCTCGAACATTGATATGACGATTGTATATTCCTGGGTGTGATCGACTGGGATGGCCATGTCATCGACCACTGGGATTTGTGGCAAGGCAGAAGGACGTGGTATGCGTTGCCTGTTGGGTGCGAGACTAATGAATGATGCGTCCTTTGTGGAAGATCTAGGCTTAGCTTGGTTTCTTGGAAGACGTTGAATTGTGTCCCTGATGGGAGGTGATGTTTGGATACTGAATCTTGGGGGAGAGGTGGGTATTTTGGAGGGGGTGAGCATAGTGTTTAGATGGCTTGTGAGATCAGGATACAGTGCTGGCAATGTGCCATGTGTGCTTGGGGATTTGAGACTTGTATGAAAGGGAGGGGTTACTGGCATGGGGGTTTGAGCCCTCGAACATGAACCGCGAACTGATTGGCCGTCTCCATAGACAGATTCCAGGAAGACTGAGGCTGGGAATAGTTGGGCCTCTGAGACGTCGGACGCGGCGATGGAGTGAAAGACAGATGTGATGCAAGTAGAGTGAACAAGACTGGTGGAGAGGCTTTGAAACAAGACATCGAGTGCAAGCTGGGTGAGGCCTCGCTGGGTTTTGGATCCGAGGATTGTGTGACTCTGTATCACATTAGGTGCTTGTAAATGTTCTGAGCGCAATGAATCTACCTTTCCAGAGCCAGTCACACCCAATGTAGCGAGCAGTCCATCGCGACCCTCTCTGCTCTCTGTCCCAAGCACTCCTTCGACAAGGGAGAGGACACCAGCATCTTTGAATAGCTCGAGTTGCGATGCGGCTTCTTCAAAGACTCGTGTGAATGCGAATCGTTCGACTGCACGTTTCCGATAATCGTTTGCCGGGGGTTTGATGGTGATGTGTTTTGGGTAGTCTTCGCGCTCTTCGACATCCAAAAATCGTTCGGCGCCTTCGTTGAATGATGGGCGCAATCGCAGGTAGACATCGAACAGCGAGTTTCCGGCCTTTGAGGACTCCATTGTGTGTAAGAGAGTTGTTGAAGGTTGCAAGAGGCTGAAGTTCGTCAGGCTTTGTTTACTTTTGGATGTTTGCATAGCAACCAAGCTTTCCCGCTTTTGGCCTCCATCATTTTGATGGATGACACTAGCAATGATGCATTCTCTAGCCATCTGTGGGCTACAACCATCCAAACATCCCAAGCTCCCATATCAAAGACGTAGCAGGTCTCAAAAACACAAATGGTGTTACAGTCGACGCATTGCTGGAGAGACGTCTTGGAGAGAAATTGATACAAAGAATCCTTTTCTTCATCAAGCACACGCAGCATGAACTAATCTCGATTTCTACCAACAAATCCAACCTGGTCTCCCAAGTCGTCCGCAATTCTCAGCGCCATCACTCCACAAAAACCCCCGCCCTGAGTCCTCCTCTCCTAACCCTCCCTCAAAAACTTACAAACCTTGTTCCCCCACACAACACCCCTCTTGTAAACATTCATACCTGGCACACTCCCCCTGCTCAACCCCTCAACCGCGACAGCCATCTCCCCCCCACCCCCCTCCCGTTTAACATCTCCTAGCGGATAAAGATACGTCTTAAACCCAAACACCAACGCCCCCGTCTTCTCAAGCCGATGCAAAGTCTGTCTCTCACATCTTAATCTGCACTCCTCCGCCTTGACACTTTCACCCTCTTTCTCCCACGCCTCCACCTCCTCCGCTGTCGGCTCATGTTCGTTCTCGCTTGATGAGAGGGCGATGTGGTTGCTATCCCTGTGGAAGAATTCCGAATCGAGCTGGACGCTCCAATTTGCGCGTTTTACTATCTTACCAAAAGGGAGGGAAGAGAAGAAGCGATCCATGCTTTTTGAGATTTTGGATTCGTACCCTGGGACGGGCGCATGGATTGCACTTAAGGGAAGGCCGAGTTTTAGTACTGTGTTGAAGCCCGAGGGGTTGCAGAGGGTGAATGCGTGGAGGTGGTACTTCTTTTCTATGTCTTGCGATGGGAGGATTTTAGTCTGCTTTTCAGTGGAGGTTGGTGAAGGCGTTGGGAGTAGGAGGAGGAAATCGTTGTCAATGTGGTTTCCAAGGGCCTTGAGACATTCGATTGGGTTGGTTGGCGGGAGAAGAGAGATTGCTTCATTCGTGATGTGGTTTGTTAGATGTTTTGATTTTCCCTTTTCAGACGGAGCGAGAGAAAACATCGTAGGGAATCGGCGGGGGAGGTAGGTTGAGAACATCCAGACATAGAGTTCATCGACTGCTTCTTTGGCGACGGGGTTGCATCTTATAACGTCTTCGCATCTTGTTGAGATGAGATTTCGACGGTCTCTTATCCGTTCTAGGTAGGTTTTGTCTATTGCTACGAGGTCGGAAAGTTCGCATGTCTGTAAGGCCATTGTCAGATGGTATGTTGGTTTAAATGGTCGAAGCTGAATTGGTTCGGTGGTTGTCCAGCTGAAGCCGTTGAGTGCTTCGATTTCATTGTAGCTTTTGGGAATTTCGTCGTCTTGTCTTTCAACCTGTTCGGAAATTGTTAGGAGCATCCTTCTGGAGTGGTCTGAGGTTTAGAAGAGAAAATATCGAGAACTGGACCATCTCCATCGACTGCTCAACTTGATTGGGTGTGTGCTTTCTCGATTCTGCGCATCATCTTGGATGAAGATCTCGCCGACTGACAAGACAGAGAGGAAGATTGAATGAATGAAGTTCATAAGGAATACGAAGTCTTAAAGATCCTTATCAGTACCTTTCCAGTCTTCCACCATGCGTTCCACACAACCCATATGCCCAACGCAACCAATAACGCCGACATCCCCGCAAACAGTGTCAACAATCGCATGGTGAATTAAGCTTTCAAAGACGAGAAAATACACAAGGTACTCTACGTGGTCTGAAAGCAAGAGTAGCATATAGCAAATGAGTCAATGTTCAGAAGAGGATGATGTTGGGAGATCGAGACAAGAATACCAAGGATATCTTGACTAGGCGCGGAACCAGAACATAGGAAAGGCATACCACTTAGGGACAAGTGTAAAGAAAATATCCGCCAATAAGCGCAAACCCCACACGAGTGACCAGGGAAAGCGACTGCACAGTACAGTTCATTGAGTAAGAATACAATTGACCAACACGAATCAGAAGCAATATGAAAACTCGTCGTGAAATGATCATACAGTGAAGCCCCGAGCCAATGATGGCATAATTTTGTCATATGTGCTCGCAGAAAGTCACCGACGACTGTGACAACGATGTTATCGTCGGAAGCAGCGCAGCGCTCGACTCAGTATGCCAATATTGCTCTCTGGCGCCATTTGTCTGCTTTCATACGTTCATGCTCTGCCAAACGTGTCGCTCCTAGGAAATCGAACAAAGTACAAAGCTTTGCCTGCTTGGCTACCTTGGAAGACACAGTTTCTAGGCCACCCATTTTGAAGGATCGAAGGTCGGTTGGGAGCTGATAAGTGAGGAGGATCCGTTCGAGAGTTGATGCTAGAAACGATCAGCTGGTGTTCGGACTCAGAATCACGCAAAACGTACAATCCATCGATTGCATTTCATCAACTGTTCTTGGGATTCGGTATTCGACTGGAAAGCGGCCTTCGCGCGTCATTTTGGGCTGAAGTTGTGCATATTTGGCTAAGGGACTGATTTGACCGTTGACTAGTTGGACCGCAAGATTTGTTCTAAAGTAGGTGAGCGTTGCGTCCTTCCCCAGACTGCTATGTTATAGGTACCTGCGCACGTTCTCCTCTAGATTGTGCTGTGAGGAATCATGCCGATCAGGGCTAGCGTAGGTCTCTGATTCGTAGTTGTAAGGGAATCCTGGAGGAAAGGGAGATCTCTCTCGTCGTGGTGACCCTGGATGAAGGCCTGGAGGGTACGGACCAGCTCCAGGCGTAGACATATCATAATAGCCTCGTGGTAGTGATCCAAGCGAGCCATGAGCATACCTGAACGCGTGATCGATATCATGGCGCGGTGGCGGGGGCTGGAGATGATCGTATGGGCTATGAGGCACTGAATGAGAGTATGGGTGTCCATGCATGGATGGTCGAATAGGTATGTCCATCTGAGACGAGTGTAAGAGAGATGTCACCAAAGGAAAATGATGTTTATGTGACGACGGGACTGGAATCAATTGTCCTTTTGAAAGAACTTTGATTGCCGTGGAGAACTACCATAGTTGCGGTCAGATATCCTCACTATTTCTGTGGAACACTGTGCGCCCTCGAAAGGAGAGTTCCTTTGGGTAGTTTCACACCGGTCGGCCTGGGTGGGCTTAGGCTCAGCCAAAGATCTGCTGTTTGCTACTTCTTGACCTTGGTCGCGAGGCTTTGTGGCTCCTGAAGCCATGTAGCAAACCGAGTCTAGGTTGGTGACCCAAATCGATTGTTCCGTGGTCGCAGGCATTTCGACTATACTAGTCAACGAATGCTATAATCTGCAGTAGACGGCGTCGACCATTAGCCCAACCAGGCTGATGAGGATTATTCCGATTTCGGTCTGTCCATCAACGAGCGCACTGGGTCAAACGCTCCCTTCTACGCCAACATGAAATTCTGGTGATGAAGTTGGTCGCTTGGTAAAACACAATCGACCCTGCTCCCAAGAATGCCACCTTACTAGTCGCACACACTGGTGCTTGCCACAAAAGAACGCCCAATGATGCTGGCCAAGTCGCGTGAATGACGATGATTTGAGGCAACTAACCCACCAATGGGACTTTCTCCTCCTCGGGAGCCGGGACATTTCTGCTAGGCTGGCGGATGGAAGCAATTCGGAGATGACTCCAGCATCGTGGAGCTCTGCATCATTCCGGTTGTTCATTTGCCTTGCCTTTGGCGCATCCCACTTCCACCCATCTCCTCTTTCTCAATCTGCTCGCCAGTATCCCGATCCAGCGAGGGTATCTTGATCAGACCAAGATTTCGAGTCTCGCCATCGGGTCGTTCAGTCAAGGTCGGAGCTCTCGGTCGTTGTCTGCCTCTTGCGCGACCTCCAACAATCGGAACTTCGTATGCGATGGCGCGCCAGAAGTATAGGACGATGTCGTAGATGAGGAATAGGGCCCAGGGTCCGACGGTGAATAGCGCCATGAATATCTAGATGGTTATACATAGTCAGTGACTGTAAATGCGGGAGGAGAGTGATGACGCCTACGAAGAACGACTTGATCCATCCCTCGACAACGCTCAAGCTTTCTGGGAGAATTGAAAACCACTGCATTGTATGGTGAAAGTGAGTGAGGTGATGTTTATGGAATTGCTCGTGCTCGGTTTGAGAAGGCCGGAGCTTGCTCTATATATCTATAAACATGCTACTGGCGAATTGCAACGACAGGTTCAATCAGGATAGTAAGCGGGTCGCATATTGCCTTGACGCATGTGAGAGTCGCGTTCAGTAATAATGAAATCTGTTGAGGGCGAGGATGGAACGCGTTGATAACTCCACTGAGCTCCTCCAGCTTGACCCCTAGCGTGTGATGATGACAGAGCTTTGCGGGAGCCGTTCTTCTGACTCTCCTCGACCTCAACCTTGTCCACATTTCACATATACAATTCCCATGGTAGAAGATGGTAGAGAAGGTCATACAATCTTGACAAAGCTGTACCATTCCATAAGTCGATTGACCGGTGTAGAGTCTGCTTGAATGGAGCCCTCTCTTACCCCTCAGTGTCTATTGCATTGCATGCAGGCAACCTTCTGCTCAGCCTGCCTCCACCCAGACATGCCTCTCAGTCACGAACGACCGAAAAACTCTCTCCACACTGATTGCAATCTCCTTCACTAAACTGACCAACAGATCAAACTCATGCTAGATCCCCATTTCTACTAACAGGCTCCTTCTCAACCCACCTCGATACCCGCCAACATGGCATGGGAACCTGCTGCTGGTAGTGGGGATGAAGATCCTTCCCTTCGACAACTTCCAGATGTCAACTTCCTCAGCTACTCTGACGGCACTCGAGCCTCGCTTACTGTCTTTACTCCTGGCAGCAATGAGAGCTTCACCTTTCACAACCTGGATCACGATATAATCACCCAATCCTGTCCCCTACTGGCTCTGTGCTTCGAATACTCCCATCGCGGGCTACACCACTCTATAGAGGCGTCCTCCATCGACTTAGTTGCTCGGTTCTTGCGCTTCCTCCACACTGGCGACTACATTAGCTACGATAACCAAGGCCAGGAGAAACCATGCTCTCTCCTTACCCATGCCGAGCTTTGTCGTCTGGGTGATCTGTACGAGATCGATACTCTCATGGTTCAGGCACATATCAACGTTATCCGCACAACTGAGCTGGCCTGTAGCTCTGCAAATGCGCCTCGAGATCTTGTTCCAGCTATTCGCTTCATCTATGAGAATCTGAACGGACACAAGGACCTCATCGACACGATACTACATTACTGTATCTCGTGCTTCCTATACCATGGCTTGGGACGCAACGAGGAATTCCAGCGCCTTGCCTATGAACTTCGCCAGTTCCACACCGATCTTTGTCGTACCAACTTCAAGCGTGGCTTTGAGGATGAAGGTATGCTGGAGAGCGCGCAACAAAGACTCCGTCGAGGGTCAGTACCTTTGAGTGTGCCCGAAGTTGTCGCGGCGAAGTCTACCCGATCAAAGTATGCATAACGACTAGCCCTGTTCATTTTTGAATTGCTGTGAACTTAGCAAGCTTTGATCTACCTTGATTTCTTGGCTACAGCAACGGAAGTACTCGGAAATACAATCCTCTATGCAGTCTTTCCTCTGGGTGCGCCTGCGTCCCCAATAATTTACTGACATCTCACAGGAGCCATCGATATCATTCGGCTAAGGACAAAAGAGCAAACCCGAAGCGAGCGCATTCGAATCGAGCAAGAGGCGCTGGGAGACTTTCTCTTTGACATTCACTCAGAGACTCCCATGTCAACACCACGATTCGGACCAATCCCCGATTCACCAGAGCCGTCGTATGCCCTGGTCCGCCGCCCACGTCACCCAACCGGGCGTGCGAGCGTCGAAGAGAGTGATACTAGCAGCGACACTGACGCCGAAGGCTTCTCACTCGTCCATCGCCCAAAGCATCCATATATTCCACATACAGCTGCTCCTGCAGTCACAAATGCCTTCGAGGACGATCTGATTGAATTAGAAGGAGGAGAGTGGCAGAGCGTTGAGGCCACCAAGAAGCCTGGCATGTACAAGCAGCCAGATGTTGCCGATTCGAATGCAACGATCAAGCCGTTGCTGAGTTCGTCCAGCTCGGCTGTCAAGGCGCCCAGCTCCGTTGACGAAAGCGACTCGTCTGGGTACGAGTCTGAGTGGTCCGTTGTTGACAAGCCTTCTTCTGAGGCCAAGAGCTTTGTGTGGTGCTAGTTTGGCATCGTCATGCTGGTGGTGCATTTTTTATTTTCGGGCGCGCAAATTGGCTGGCGGAAATGAAGCCTGGGGTTCGGAGAGCATTTCTTGAAGGGCACGTCGACAGAGAGCGCGGCGTTGCATTCATGATGCCTTAGTTGCTTTCTATGGTTACGGGTAGATGGTTGGCGTTCAAAGAATCTTTAGCAGGCTGAGGACGCTTTCTAGCCATGCACTTGAATACATTTCTGTCAATTATGTATGCTCCGCGTTGATTGGATAACCCCACATTTATGCCCGAAGTGAATCGGATCCGTCTCACGTGCTTGAGGTGTGGGAAAACAAAGCCGAGGATGTTTAGCAGCATGTCGTAGATTGCTTCCCCAAACAATCGAGCAGCAGCTGGGGAATGACTATCTCTGGGGAAGCAGTCACACCAGATGGAATAGGATAGCCCCTCCCGTACCAACAACGACAAAGATGGCCTCCGTCAGCTCCGCCGCCTCATCCACGGGCTCGTCCAGCGGCCCCATCGATCCGGTTGTTCGCAATGCCCTGCGATACTCGCTGAGTCCGAGGGAATATCAACTTCTTCACAAGTACCTGATTGCGAGGGCGCCTGCCGTCAAGAAGAGAGCGCCTCCACCGGCGCGTTATGAACGTGCCGTCAGCAGTGCTGACGACTACAATGCCGCCGCCATAAGGCTCTCGTTGCGCGTGTTTGCGAGTACATTTGCTGGGTTGAAGTTGTGGGAATTGATTTCGACAAAGATATTGGCTAGAGGGAAGGCCTTGCCGTACGCTATACGACTGCTCGGAAGACCATCTTGGGTGCTAACAACCGAACAGACCCAAGGCCAAGACAGCCTGGTATAACTCGGGCAATCTTAGACTCTCCTCGTCGCTGTCTCTGATCCTCCTTTTCCACCGTCTGCTGCACCGATTCTTCCTTCGACTCCGGGCCAGCCTTCTTACCGACAACGCAAGACCCTTCCGCCAGCGTAACCCTCGCATCTCCAAAGGCTTGACTTCCAAGCTCGCACCGGCTGTGGGCGCTTCTCTGGCTGGACTCTGGCTAGGGCTATACCCTGCCTCACAGCTACGCCTCACAATCGCCATATACATGTTCAGTCGATCTCTCGAATTCGGTTACAACCAGCTTGAAGACTTGGGGTGGTTCAAGAACAGGCCATGGTGGTTCGGATCATGGATGATTATGCCAGCAGCCTGTGGACAACTCCTCCACGCTTTTGTCTTCGATAGAGACTGCTTCCCGGCAGCATACGGAAACTTCATCCTCGGCCACTCAAGCGCATACATCCAAGCCAGACCAGCAGATCTGCCCAAAGGCCTCCCATGGCCAAACACCTACGCAATCGTCGACAATCTAGCCGAGATATCAAGACTTAAATGGCCGTACGTGTCTCTCCTTGCCCTGCCCGATTCCTGCATCAGCTAATGTGACATGCACAGAGCATTCATTTCCCCAATCCTTTTCCCCACAACAGTCACCCTCCCGAAAACAGTCCTCTCCATAAAACCAATCACCTCCTCCGCCCACCCCGCCATCAAAAACCTCTCCTGCGCCCTTCTCCATCCCCACGATACATCCTGCTTGCGAACCTACATCACCTTCTTCCTCCGCGCTTTCCCGACTGTAACCAAATTCTTCACTCTCGTCTACGCAGCGTTCGGCCTGCTGAAATATAAAGCATTCCTCGCCGCCCCCGGTCCCGCCTTCAACAACCTCGCCAAGTCTATCTTGAGAATGTCCGTTTTCATTACCGGCGCTATTGGGACTAGTTGGGGCTCGATATGTTTCTTCCAGAATTTCCTACCGCGCTCTGTGCTCCCAACGCAACGATGGTTCGTTGGTGGGTTCGTGGGCGGTTTGTGGGCCTTTCTAGAACGCAAGAACGGGAGATCGAACTTTTTGATGAGTGCGAGGTATTCAATTGACTCGCTTTGGAAGGTGGGAGTGAAGCATAATTGGTGGAAGGGGGTGAGGAATGGGGATGTCCTTGTTTTTGTGGCGAGCTTGGCATTGATTCAGGGGGTTTATGAAGTCAACCCGAAAGCGATTTCGGGAGGTGTGATTCGCAAGGGGTTGGGAATGCTGAGGGGGGATGGGTGGGTTGATAGGGCAATGGTGAATGAGACGAAGGAGGATGATAAGGTTATGGCTGGGAGGGATGAGAAGAATCAAAGTTTGCCGCTGGAGAGGGAGAAGGACGTGTAGGATGGTTGTGGGATGTGGGGTATGTACGATTTGCGGTTTTAGGATGGCGTTGGCTATGGGTTGGAAGGATATCATTGTCTCCCCCGTTTCGGCGTTGCCTTTCTTGTGTTTTGCATGAGAAGAACGAAGCGATGTGGCGAGTCTTGCGTCGATACGTATACAGCAGAGTAGTCGTATACATTCAGACAGGTACGATTTTCTTGATATAATACCTCGTCAGATCCCGTTGCAGGTGTTTCTCTCCTTGTAGTCGACGACTGCTAATCCTCTACTCGTTTTGACTGAAAACTGAAACTATCGCAATCCATAGTCCTATAGAATCTTTACAATTCTTTCGAGGGACTAGAGAAGGTCCCAGAGGCTTTTATCTCGCGGCCAGTATAAGGCGAGTTCGCTCCGAGCTCAACTACCTCAATACTCTCACCTACTACCACGACATCTTTCTCACCCCTCCCCATCCCCATCCCAAATTCCCCGCTCTCAACGTCCCCAGTCTGACCCGGACTCTCCATCCGGACAAAATCGCCCTCATCCCTATTTCTAGAGAAATCGATCCTAGTGCTCCACCGTTCACGCGAAGGAAGCGCATACGTCGATTGATCCGACAGCGTGGAGAAGAAACCCGGAAACGCCTTGGCAACAAGGGGTCTCAAAGCGGGAAGGGAGGCGCAGATGATGGCCACTGAGGACTCGAGATTCGTCCATATTCCAAGTGGTTGCAATTCCCACGAAATATCCGTTGTTGTTGCTAGATTGGAGAGGGAGGATAACCTCAAACAGGCGAGGATGATGTCACTAGATATCTGATTAACCGCCATCTTGTGCGTGGGTTTGGCTCGGCTTCGCAGGTGTTCGAACTTACAAGATTCCCAAACTAAAAATCCCGAGCAGCGCTATTTTTGTCCGCCATTGCATCTGGAGTTTTGAGATTGCCGGGATGGGTAGTAGCATCAGTAGTGAGCTCAAAAAGATATTGGCCCCGGAGTAAGAAAACCATGCTTTTCTTTTGTTGAGGCAGGAGCCTGGGGTTGAGGGGTCCCACGACTTACGGATGGGCGTGCAAAAGAATAGGTTTGTACTGAGACTCCAAGTAGCTGTTGTGATGATGAGGAAGATAGTCAGCCAGAGCGCTTGCTTTGTTTTGCCGCCCGTAAAGATGCGGCGGTATTGGAGGGCGACGGAGAGTTTGGCAAATGTGAGGGAGAGTATGTAGATGAATATGCTGACGAAGAAGCGCTAATTTGGCGTTAGGCGAGACGAAGTGAGATTATGCTCAGAGATGCTAGACTTACTTGACGGAATGCTGTTATGCTTTGTGGGCCCATTGTTGCGAGCATTTCTTGGTAATGCTTATTCAATGTGCCGATGGAAATTTCTGACTGAATGTTAGAATGATGTTATCTGGATGTGGAGAACGGATAATTACCGTGAAGAAAGAGGGCATCCAATATGAAAGCAAATAACTGCTAGAGCATTAGATCATTGCCCACGACATTGGGCTCGCAACGCATACCCAAGCAACTACAACAAGATAGTCCTCCACACCCACGTTCTTTAGTATAAACAATCGAGTATACAAACGAAGAGAGAGTACTATCGTTGCCAAGGCCAAAAATGGCGTCGTGATAGCACATGCTTGCAGACTTCGAGACATGATGAAGAAGTGGATACAATGGGGTGAGAACCGTGGAAGAGCATCGAGACCAATTATCTAGGAGGTAGATATGGACCTCAATATATTTGTAGAGGATGCACGACACGGATTCGCATCAACGGTCGCCTCCTTTTTTCTTTCCCTCCCGCTACTCCGCACAAATGGTGGAAGTGGAGTCCTGCAGGACATTCAATTTCACCATTGAGAGGCGGGGATTTATATACGTACCTTTTGATAGAATTCAGGGCCAATTAGCTCGTGTGCCTTGCCGGACGCGTCTTCGGTCATAGCATCCCATAATCGAAGTCAATGCCGTGACACGAGATACTAGAGCTGTTTTCGGCAGCATCTATGCAGGACGATTCAGGGCAGCATCACCGGCTTCTATTCCGCCCCGGGAGTTCCCGTCGGCATTATGGCAATGGGGCTTGATAGAATATTCTATGTTGCAATAGTGCTGCAGCCAGTACTTCATATTTCCCATCTTCTCTCAGAATCCGCAAAGCGAAGAATTCGGGATGTGGTCGAAGGGATCATTGCAACCTAATCGATCTTGGTCCTTGATCCATCATCCTCAAATGTGGTAATAGGTTTGGTTTCAAATCGGGGTAAATCCGGGGTCGGGGACCCTCAGGTTCTCCACTTCCCGAGACGCGGCAAGGCTGCAGAAATACCCAACCTTGAATTAAGCCTCGGCATGAAAAAAAGAATGACTTCCTTCTTCGTGCCGTGTGCCTCATCATGTCCTTGGCTGGAATTAAATTTTTGACGCTTGGAATGGCGGTTGATTGGCAGTGTTTCCAAGGCCACCGCGTGTGCTTTTCGTCGGCAATTGAAACGGCTCCCAATCTCTTCCCCACATGAATAACCCCCCTTTCAAACGGCAATATCTGGCTCTAGCTTAATTAAATTGGGAAATCATCCTAGCCGTAGATTGACAAGGTTCTCGATGCAAAGCTGGTGACGACACCTGGAGCCGCGATGCATGATGATGGTAGTAGCGGAGATCTTCTATTCGGTAGATATGCAAGTCAGCCGAAGTTTTACGAGGTAGGAGACGAAAGCGTATGATGACCAAGTCTCCACGGACCTCGATGCGATCATCAGCACTTCCAGAAAAAGGATCGGCAGAACTTCAAGAATTATCTCGACTGACTCGCTCGATATCTATTAACGAAACAAGGTTGTGGGTCAGGACGCCTTCACCTGCTTTTGATCTTGGTCTGGATTATGGACAGCTGAATTCTACTCATCTCAATGTTAGCGGGTGTCATGGTCGGACGGAGAACCAGAGAGGAACGAGATTCAACCTTGACGGCTCATAGATCGTTAAGTCAGTGCGGGTTGAAGGTCTCCCAAATGTCATCATTGCATGTAGCGAGAGGGAAAGATCGATTCCGTTCCTGGGCATGGGCGCGCGGAAGGAGGTGCTCCCGGTTTGACGGCGCTGTTTGAATTGTGCTGTTTGCCTTGACGCTATAGAAACTGAACACTTGATTATTACATTTGACCAATCTTTTGCTTCAGAAGCGTAGGGATATCCATTACCGATGGAAATCTATCAAGAACGTATTTATGCTGGTCCTACAATGCTGATTTCCCTTGAGACTCGAAAGGAAGAGCAGCGACGAGCAGGCCCGCGGCAATAAACAATGCCCCGCTTGTATAGACAGGGGCGGCCGTTTTCAGATTTGCAAACATTGCGAAGATGGGCTGCAATCATGATTAGCATTAAGATTCATCGCGCCCAAATACCAAAATAACTTGCCGCCATTATGCCAAAAATTCTGTTCGCTGTCGCTGTCAACGCATTCCCTGTCCCACGATCTTTTGTAGGGAAGATCTCTGGTGTATAGCTGTACAAAACAGCGTACATTAGATTTGAGAAAAAGTTGAAAGCGCATTGCCAGCCGAGCAGAGCGGCCGAAGACAGTGCCGTCGTTGATGCATAGAGGAAGACTCCTGTAAGCACAGTCGACACCGCGAGCGTCCCTCGTCGACCGAACTTGGGCACCTCCACCAACGCTCCACCAAGCAGTGCCCCGGGAACTCCGAGCACGGCAATGATCAGTGAGTTTCGATATGTTAAATAAGTCGAGCCATCTCCAAACTTAGCGCCGCTGGTAGCTTGAATATATGGGATGAAGGCGTTGTAGAGAGGATAGCCAAGGCCTATAAATGCCCAAACCAGCATGATCAGTGAGGTTGAGTAGGCGAGCTTTCGTGTGGCAAACAAGGCTCGAACATGAGAGAGATTCAACTTTTGAAGCTTCCTCTTAACAGCAGCAGCAGCGTCAGTATGGACGTGTTCTCCACCACCAAGTGCTTCACAAGCTTTCAGGTCCTCGATTCGTACTGTGAAAAGTTAGCTCACTACCCACTGTCAGGTACAACGTCCATCTTACAATTGGACTCCTTCTTATTCCTGCGTGCGACCTCATGGACGATTCTGACCGCCTCTTCGTCATTCCCCTTACCCATATGGAACTTTGGCGATTCATACACTGTGAAGAATGCGAATCGAATGATGAACTCAATCAACGAAATCCCTCCAATGACAATCACAAAGTACCTCCAGCCTATATTCTTTGAGCGCGTGCAGACCTCTGTCTCTGAGCAGGTGCGATTGCCAAGGATGGGCCATGCGATGAGAGTAGCCACCACCTGAGCCAACGCCCAGTCAATGGACAAGACTGTAAGCAAGTACTGATGAGATCCAGGTAAAAACTCAATGAACACAGCTGAGTCCACAGGTAGATTGCCACCGACTCCAAAACTCCAGAGGGCAGCAAAGGTCCCGATCGCTGCGAAGTTGGGCGAGCAAGCCGCAATCATTCCAAAAACAGCCGTGACGCCTAGAGTAGCATTGAATGCATGTCTTCGGCCGAATATATCGCATCCGAACCCCCAGAAGATGGCACCAGCTAGGAGACCGATAATTTGAGCGAGAGACAGAAGTGGTGGGCGACTTGGATGGAATTCATTGGTGATAGGGGTGACTAACACATGCTTAATTAGTGATGCAAAAGAGAGCAGGATATCGAAATCTTCATACAAATCAACGATGTGACAATGGGCCACAGATTGTCATTTGCCCAACCAAAACCGACCACAATGAAGAGCTGCCATTGATACCATCCCATGCCAATCTCTTGAATCTGCAAAGACGTCAGCTATCAAGCCCGGAAATTAAAGATTAGCCAAGTGAAGGATCACTTACCGCATGGTTGAGAACCCTTACTTTAGCTTCGTAGACAGGATCGATGGTCCCTTTCGGAATTGCTGCAGCTGCATCCACACCACTAGGCAATATCTCTCTGGTCTCGCCCGTAGCCTCAATAGGCTGCTTCAGTCCTTCGTCGGCAATTGTGGAGATGCGACAGAACAGCTAAGATATCGGGATTTGAAGGATGACTGAAACTTCTTATACATTGTTGTATCGCAGTCTGATTCTGGTAGTCGATAGTCGATCTCTCGTATTTGAGGTGTTGTAATGGTGTAGGAGGATCACGACATGGGGTTTAGCGACGCTACTGCGAGATGTCGTGTGGGGACGAAAGCTTGTTGGACGAAACGGGAGGCTACAATCGTCGTCTCGTCTGACAAGCTGATAAAACTGCGGATCGGAGGTTTCTGTTGGATTATGCAAACGCGATCGTTGCCAGAATATGAAAATTAAGAGGAACTTTGAAGTTATCATGGGAGGTGTGGTGATGTCGTGAATAGAATGCGGAGGCGGTAACCATGGATGTGACGCTGGTTGATACCCGGGATTGGAATGATCAACGCCGACTATCTTTGACATTCTCCATCCTCCGTAGAATATCATGAAAATCGGAAGAAGTCTTCGTGTTGCAGAACACGATCGTGGGGGCATCAAACTGAAGGTGGTGGCCATGATGACCGCATAAGGGATGCCGACCAATCGCTTCTTGTCAGCAGATGCGGCTTCAAAGTATGGCGAATCTTGCGTCGTGAACTGTTCAGAGTAATTGCACTCCGGCCTCGTAAAGTTACGGATTGCTGTCTATACAAAGTGCTCAAGAGTGAAGACATCAACGGCCAGACTTACTGAATTGGAACATGACGAAGCTGGTTTAGGTACCTCTAATGGCCTGGCAAGCAAAGCAAAGGTCTTAACATCTGTGAGGGAGACAATGAAAGCGCGTCTGAATACAAACAATGAAGACGTGAGGTCGTCAATAATGGGGAGGGCGGAAGACCTCGTGGGCGCGTTTTGGCAAGTTGCCGGTATCGGAGACTCTTTATTGATACATTGATCCCCATAATTCACTTGATCAGCTCAGTTCCGCGCTCGAGGATCTAAAATCAACATAATACGCCTAAGCCGATATTAATGTTGATAAATTCCTGAAGACATCCTTTTGAAAATTGCTAGAAACTTGGAGACTGCTTTATGGAAATGAGAGTGTGCTATCTGAATAGTCTGTGTCTCAGTAATTGCCAAGGGTTCATGTTGGGAATGGAACGTGTGTTTTCCTGATGCTCTTGGGTTCATTTTTTGGGGTTGGCGGTGTATCGATGGCAGAAGATTGTGAGGGAGGATGGGTCGACGGTTATGCTTGAGACTAATAGAAAGACCTTTATCTAAGGAAGAATCGGTGAACACTAGGCACATTTACAGGGCATATTTGGTGGATCATGTTTTTCTGTCTACTTGTCTGGCGAGTAAACTACAGCAACAAATACCAAAATAATGACTCAAACGCCGTTCGCTTCACAGTTCACGGAAGGGCGCTGAAAACCTCCATTTCTGGCGCTCATCAGTCATCTTTTGCTCAAAGCTACATGACAGGAGCGTCAACGTTAACGACGAGACCATTCCTATCATTCGTACATCTCAAAGGAGAAAAAGAGGTGCGTTGCCACACTAATCCTCAACGGAGATGCCCATGGTTTCTAGACAATGTCTCATCCTTGCTAGGGATTCCTCGATATTGATACAGAGTTCTGGGAGTGGTACACGAATCGGGTTCATACTGTTTTCCAGAGACTTGCTGATGTTATCAAAAGATATTGTTTTTGTCAGTATAGGTAATGAGTTAGCAGGGTGAACACTTGGATAAGGAATAGTCCGCCGGATGAATTGTGTTGAGTTAATACCGACACACCCAAATCGCACTCTTGATATATCTTGGGTCATGCCTTCATTCAACCTTACATTACCGGCATGACAATTGAACTATCAATAGTGAGCAAACCAAAAGTTGTGCTCGCTGTGAATCAAGCATGTCCGGAATCGAAAAAGCGAAATCAAAGTGGTGCCTTGAAGGTCTTTCAGCAAACATGGAATTGGAGAAATGGTTGTATGCATCTCCTTTGATAATTTTGTATATCTATCTTAGAAGTGCCATCCTGCCACCAGCAAGCACAAAGGCCCACAAGAATCCCATGAATGATGCAGTATATTCGCCGTTTCTCCGTTCCTTTTCAACATATTTCCCACCACGCACACCAAGAGCGAAACGTTTAACGGTAGGATTTCTGGAAGCGAGAGCGAGCACCGTGACCACCGAATTTCTTTGGCTCGCACCGTCTGTTGTCGGCAACGAGGAGGGTACGGTCGTATTGGATGAGAGCCTGCTTCAATTGGTTCTTTGAGTGCTCGTCGACGAATTTCTGGTAGTATGCGATCTATGTCCATCAATATTAGCGCCCTGCTTTACTTTATTGCTCATACTCTGCGTTCGATTTTGAGGGTGGAGAGGAAGAGAGGAAGACGTACGATCGACTTTGCGATGGCCTGTCGGATGGCGTAGATCTGGGATGTGTGTCCACCACCGGTGACTCGCACTCTGATATCAACACCAGCTATAACACATTGTAAGTCCTTGTCCTAGTTCCCATTGATTGCATAACTGCGCATACCGAATTTGTCGAGACCGAGGATGAGGAGAGGCTCGTAGACCTTGAATCGGAGTCCCTCGGGCTGAACGAGAGCGAGAGGCTTTCCGTTAACCTTGACGAGGCCTTTGCCAGTCTGCGCGTATCTTGTGAGTTCCATGTCCTGACTGAGCCGTTTCTTGAGTGATGTGTACCTTGCAGTGAGCGACAGCTGTTGGCGCTATGTTAGTGACTGTCTTGCTTGTGGTGGATGTTCAGTGAATGCGTACCTGTCGCGGTCTTCTTCTTGCCGAACTAAACACATTGTCAGTATTGACTCCCTCTACAAATGTGTTGATGACAACGTACGCATTGGACACTCTGGGAAGCCATGTTGGGCGGTATGGCGATTGGAGGCGTGAATCGTCGTTGTCGTGGAGAAGTTTCGATCGATTGTCAATTTCAGTCAATGAAGTTTGTGGGCTGCTCCAGCCACGACACGGACCACCTGTGGCTGATGCAAGTCTCGTCCACGTGACTCGTCAATCGAAGTTTGGAGAAATCATCAATTGCGATATTCTCTTCATCTAACATACGAGTAGGCACTGTAATCTGAAGGGGTAAATCCGGGCTAGGGCTGCAGCGTCCATTTATGCAGGTTTTAGTACGCTGAGAACTATTCAACAATTTATGGCTTACCAGCTAGTGTACATCTTGCAAATGGAGCCGTGAAGAGCTTTGTCGCAGCATGCACTGGCAGTGGCAAGAGAGTCATCACCAAATATATGTTGAATTGATGTTTAAAACTGTCTCATCAATGAACTGATGTATAGAATAGGATAAATCACATAACCCGGCCGATTGAATTTTGACCTGCTCGACTACTCAGCAATCCCAAGCTTGATAGCCTCCGCCCTCAATTGCTTCAACTCGGCATCAAACCCCTTCTGGGCTTTGAAATGCTCACTGAAAGCCCGCCCCATCGCGGCTCCTTCCTTTGGTTGCCCATGCTCAGTAACCACTTGAGCATCATTCAACTTCTGGTTGAACGCCAGTCCCTCGTCATCTTCCTTCTTCTTGAAAGCCTCATACTTGGCCTGGAATTCAGGCGGAAAAATCCCTCTCTCCTTTTCGGTAAGGACTGCAACTGGACCTGTTGGTGCGTTGTATTTGCCATCGTACTTTGGGGGGCCGGGCACCACGTAGCTTTCCCAGTCCTTCTCAGCTGCGGCACCGCTTTTGGCCCAGAGGTTACCGAACAGACTTGGATCTTTTGATTTGTACGCCCCTGGTATGTTAACACCTGGGGGAGTTGCGGTGCCATCTCCTTTGATTTCGACGTTGAAGCAGTGTGGGTAGAATTGAGGTCCCGTTTTTGAGGCGTAGTGGAGAGCGATGAGTTCTGTACGGAGTACATAATTTCCCGGTTTGATGTCACTTGGAATTTGGAACGTGTCTTTGCGGTCGGCTTTGATGAGTTCCTCGTTGGCCCACAATTTGTCCTTCGCGTTGTAGCCTTCTCCCGCGATTTTGAAGAAACTCAGGTTCTGCGGCTTTGTATTTGGTTCAGGTTGGTATGCGAGGTACTGAGATGAGTAATTCAGCTGGATTAGTCTATAATAGAAGGAATGACTAACAGTGATGGCAGGCCCAAAATGCGTTCTGACAATGCCGCTCCATTGAGTCGTAACCATGGCACCAGCTCGTGCGATAGCTTTGAGAGCTGGAGGCTGTGGATCCTTGCCACCTTCAAATCATGTCAGCTATATCAATACAATAGCTCATCCAGATCATCTTACATGCTAGACCCGGGTCATTCAATTTCTCAATTGGGCCCCAAGTCATTCCACTATCGCTAAAAGACCACTCGATGCGCTTGGCTCCTAGCCTTCCATCCATCCGCGCATCGCGGGCTGGGTAGCTGGAAGAACAGGGTTTTCAGCGCTGATGTTGTCATTTGAGTGTACCGTTGTGAACATACCTGATTCCATCGATGTCAATTTTCCAGACACCGCTGTGGGCGTGAACAAGACTCGACAACAATGCAATAACGACAGAGATTTTCATGATTACAGCGATCGAATTTATGCGGAAGGAATTCAAATTGAGGGGATTTGCTCAAGTGCTTTAGACTAATATCGTTTTATATAGCTACAAAACAACCATTGATGGTCGGAACGGGCAGTCACCAGCAAATCACATATACTCGGAAATATAGGCAGAGTCGGATAACCCGAGTAATTTGTTTATCCACCCAACCACATTGATGATTTCGAGCATGCATGCTCTGTAGAAAGGTAATCTTTCCGAGTTCAAGCAAACCATCGTTGAACAGAATTGTCCTCTTAGATTCTGGTGGAGATTCAGTTCCAGAATCTTCGGAAAGACAATTCATTCCTATTCGACGGGAGATGTTGGTTTCGGAAAGGAGCGAAGCATCTGATGTCTTTGGATTCCCTTGTAAGCATGCCGGAACTGGCGAGAAGATATATTGAATGATCTAAATACATTAAAATCATTACAAGTGTTTCATTCCAGCAAGACAAGGCAGGACAACGAAGGAAAGGACAGCATAGGAACAAGAGATTAATCTAGGCACCCGATATCTGCATCATCAACTCCTCCTTTAAGTTGTGCAATAACGTTTCCACCTTCTCCTTGCTCATCAAAGATGTAGGGCCAAACACGCCAACATCGAGACCCCCATCTCGAAGAGCAACCTCGACATCAAGATTTGGCTATTGAGCGTTAGCACATCATCTCCCCAAGGCAAGCCGTTGAAAACAAAACTCACAATATAAGCTTCCCTCACACCATTACTCCCCTGTAACTCTCTTGGTATCACAAAATCACCACTCCCACCCTCCTCAATCTCATCTTTCTGTTCTTCAACTTGCGGTTCGTCACCTTTCTTCCCCAACGGTTCTCCTTCCGTAAACACTTCAGGCAGTCTTAACCAGTTCACAAAAGTCCCCACCTTCACACCAGTCCACTCGTAAATCTGCCAGAGTCCTGTATTCACATTTTGCGCATCGCTGATCCTTGCCAGATCAACCTGGGCCATTTTTGCAGAGTCGAGAACAGGAAGTGTTGTATCGATGCGCAAGGGCAGTATATTAACGGTAGGCAACGTTTCTAGACCTTCACTCGAGGAAGACCGGTTCGCAATGTAGATGCCTATGACCACATGTGCTGGATCTGCGTCTGCCTCTTGGAGAGAGTGGTAAAGGCGAGCGTAAATACTGAGGAATATTGCGGGCAGGCTGATGCCCTCTTTCCTAGCAAAACGTAGAAGCGGTGTCGTGTCGTTGATAAGGTTTGGTTTGTACCTTGCGAACCGTTGATGCTGGTTTTCGGAACTGACTGTCCGCATCTTTTCTAGCTTCTTTGTACTCTCGAGGTAAGATGTCCAGAATTCTTTGGCTGCGTCTGATTGTCTGGAGTCATACGCGATCGAAGTAAATGCTCTCCATGAAACGTTGGAAGTCGGAGTGTCAAACGGGGATCGATTTTGGATCATCGTAGATCGCAGCTCCGATATCAAGGAAGCAATACTGACACCATCGTAGAGTGCGTGATGGATTTTCAGTCCGAGCCGCCATTCACCATCAGTCAGTCGTCGGATGGACAAAGATGCGAATCGCTGCGTCAAGGCCATGTTCGCCTCCGATGTTTGAACGAAGTCCAGAGCTGAGATTAAAACGCTGTCACCATTTGGATCCTCCTCAGGCAATTTTCTTGACTTTGCCTCATCAATTTTCAGAAACACTTGCGCGTAAGGATTGTTCTTCTGATCAATGGCAACAAAAACAGACGTCAGACTCGGATGTCGGCGCAGAAAACATGCCCACGCGGAAAAGATGTCTACCGTTTCCATATCTCGGGAACGCAGAACTGGGAATTCTGGGAAGAATAGATCACCACCAGAATTATGCCAGTGATTGAGCATGAACACCTGCCCAGCACTTGCAGGGACAATGAAATCAACATCCGCTTCATGAATCCCATAGCCTTCAAGCCCCGATTCATGCAGCAGTCTTGTTGTATCATATTGAACTGCAGAGTCCTTGGGAACAGCTTTTTCAACGGCAGTTTGTGGTTCATTCGCTTTATTTTGATCAACGAAACGAGCAATGCCCTCCAAAGTTGAGGCCCGGAGCATGTTGCTGACACTGATATTGATCCCCTGCTTGCGGAGGAGAGTAGATATCTTTATCGCGGTGATCGAGTCTAGGCCGAGGTGAAATAGGGTCGATTGTCGGTGAACATCATGTTCTGGAACATTGGACAACGTGGATAGAATATTGCAGAGCTTTTTTTCCGTATCCGACCAGAGAAGCTCATCCTTAGTGTCGTGCGCTATCTTGTAACTAGTGCCGTTGGTTAAATTTTGTGGTGCAATTGTGAAGGCTGGCAATTTTCCAATGGATACCTGCTCTCCTTTGAATGAAACAAGTTCGCTGTCGGGTTCGTTGACTAGGCTATCTATCATGTTTTCCATCCTGTTAATGAGCTCCTGAGTGCCATCGGAATCGAAAGTATCACTCGTACATGCGGCGCGCCAGACGAGATTTTGCTCAAAAAGCTCCATCTCTACGCAAACAGGGAATTCAACCTCTGAAGCACCGCCCACAGATTGGTACAGCGGAGTTTTTGCCTCTCCATCAACATCAATTCCAGGCCGTGTTTGGTAGATGAATAATGTGTTGAAGAGCATTCCGCCACCAGTCCTTGCAAATGTTTGTGCCTTCCTCAATGGAAAGTGCTGAAACTCTCGAATATTGGACATGTTCTCGTGTGTGTAGCGTAACATCTCAGATCCAGTCCCATGCAGGTAAGCGTGGAAGGCAACGGTGTTCATGGTCGGAAACAACACTTTCTGGGATTGTTCTGTATCTCGGCCAGAAAGAACGACACCATAAACAACGTCCAATTTGTGAACGTATGAGGCAAGAACCAAAGACCAACAGGCTTGTCCCAAAGCTTGTAACGTTATCCCTTGGCTTCTACAGAATCTGCGCAAAATCTCGACAGGCAATTTGCTGATCTGCTCTTTGCGATGAAGGCTATCGTGTCCTTTATGGCACAGCGACGACTCTTCCACCAAGCATGATTTGACTTCACCGAGGTAGTCAGACCAGAATTCCTTTGCCTCAGATGTTGATGCTTGCATGATGTCTTCCAGAACAGGTCGGATTGATGGCCGAAGATCAACAGAATTGCTATCGTAGGCGTTGAAGACGTCGCTGTGGAGCAAATTTATGGAATACCCGTCGTATAGGGCATGAGGGGTCGATATTATCAGGAAGCGGTCAAGTGGGGTGGTAGCAAAGGTAAGCCTGAAGTATGTATGATTAGGACTTGATGAGCGTATCGAGCTCGAGATTTTTTTTAGCGAGGCGAGTACTTCTGCTTCGTTGTGGTGATGAGTCTCGATCCAATCGACTTCGGTTGAGTGTAAAATGACCTGTGCAAAGGAACCTTCCAGAGCAGCGTCACTGATGGTTTTGAAACTGGTTCGCAGGATTGGAGAAGCGTTATAGACAAGCTGCCATGCTGATTTCAATCTCTCAGAATTCGTCTCCGAAAACAGCTTGAGCACATCATGGTTGTAATAACGTGAAAAATGAGAGCTCAACATTTCTGCAACCATTGCTTCCTGGAGAGGCGTCGCAGGAAGCACAGTCTCGACCTCTTGGGTCAGGACATCCTCTCGGTGAAAACAAGAGATGAGTTTGGACTCATATTCATCCAGCAACGAAGGATGCTGTCCATCCGTGGCTTCCTGGGTGGCGGATACAGCTTCCACCATCATGATGATTGTGGGTCTGCGCATGATGCTGCTGACAGATATTCGAATCTTGTGTTTGATTAATCGGGATGACAGTTTGATGGCATCGATGCTGTCCAATCCGAGCTCAAATATGGAGAGATCTGGAGCAACAGCTAATTCATCGACAGCTGCAAGTTTGGCAATCTCTTGTCTGAGAAGAAGGGCTTCCTTGGTCCACTGGAAAGTTGCCGCTTCCTCAGCAAATTCTGCTTGCAAGCCTCGAGCTTCGCCTGAAGATGAAGCTGTAGGTTTGCCATTGATATGTCCGATCCACTCCTCGACCGGGGCTTGAGGGTGCTCAAGCAGTGTTGTTATTGCGTGCTGAAACAACGTGCTGAGTCTTCGGAGTGTCTTTTCGTCAACGACATGGCTTTGAGAAACTAGCGTGACCTGCATGGTTTTGTCAACCCTCAGCTCTGCTTCAAACGCCAGCGGGAAATCAGAGAACGATTCGTCCTCAAGCGGAGTCCAGATCTCGTTCCTGCTTGCAAATAGCATATCCGGGGTTTCTTTCTGGAAGACGAACAAGTTGTCAAAAAGATGCCGATTTGCTCCGATTTGGCACCATTTTCGAATATCTCTTAACGGCGTGTGCTGGTACGGCAGGGCCGAAACATTGAATTCGTGGCATTTCGTCGCAATTGATTGCCAGGTCTCGTCGCCGCTGAACTCAACATAGAACGGAATTGTATTGAACATGGGCCCGATAACCTTCTCTGCACCCTCAAAATCAATCGATCTCCCTGAGGTAACAACACCTAATGGCACGGCGTGGTGATGATGTTTCCGCAAAACCGAAGCCCAGCAAGCTTGAACGACCGCTTGTTGTGTTATGTTCAGCTCTCTGCATCGTTTGTCGAGAGTGGGTAGGTCTCGGAGAACCATAGAGCACTTCATCGGGCTGTTGTTCGCTGCATCGCCGTTCCTGGGATTCTGGTTAAATCTTTCAAATTGTCCAACAATTCGCTGAGTCCAAAATGATTTGGCGCCTCTCGTATTGTGAAGAGGTCCATGGAGGAGTACAGCATGAAAAGGAGGCCCGTAGTTGATATCTTTGTCTCCCATGTACTGCTTTTGTACGACAGAAAGCAACAATGGCAAACTGTTTCCATCGTAGAGACCATGGAAGATGCTGAGTGCAAGCACAGAATGCGAGGGTGTTTGGATGACAGTAATCTCAAATGGGTGAAGTATATCGAAGGTGTTACGCTTGCGTAGTACCTCTAGGTTCCGATCCAGTAGAGCACCTACGTTCTGCTCTTGTGTTACGGAAAGGTCGACCCAGGGAAGCTCCGCCGCACGCATCACCACTTGGATGTGGCCGTCGTCAGTCTGAATGAAACGTGTGCGTAAGATCTGGAGGTTCTCAAGAGCCTTGACCCATGCAACCTTCAGTTGGTTCAACCGTATACTCGCTGCGAGACGATATCTGAAGGAAGCAAAATACACGGGCTGTTCGGATTCGAGAGTCCTGGACATCATTCCCTGTTGAAGTGGTGTGCAAGGTGCAATGGCTTCAATATCACCAGGTGCCACTTTCAGAATTCTGGCGGCCTCTGACCTGTGTCTATGGCTACACGCGGCCATCAGCTGTTGCGACGCAAGCACGCCTCCCTCATCCCGTGAATTGTTAGCATCTGAACTTAGGCTTGAAGCAAGCGCTTTGATCGTGGCGAGTCTCATGACCTTGGACGCTTGAGCGTTTCCGTATCCTGCATTTTTGAGCGCCCGTGTGAATCCTATCACTGAAATTGAGTCCAGGCCAAGCTCAAAAATGCTTGAAGAGGGTGAGAGATCGGCTTGGTTGACCTGCACGAATTTACGCAGTACACCAGCGACTCTAGCTTCAGTCTCGGATAATTCTCTGCTTGGTTCACAACCAGTTGACAGGGACTGAAGGGTCTCGGCAGATGTCCCTTCGTAAAGGCTTTTGAGCAACTTCGCTTCTGTCTTGTTATTTGTGGAGAGGGGCATTCTGTTCATTGGAATGAAATGAGTGGGGACCATGTAACCTGGAAGATGTGCTAGGCACACTTCCCTTGCTCGCTGAATCAATCGAGCGTTTGAGCTAGTTTGAAGAATCAATGGTTGGCTGTCTTGCTGTGATGGATCTGTGACAACGAAGAATGTGACCAATTGTTCCCTTTGCTGCTTGGGATGTTTTAAGACAAAGGTGGCAACATCTTTGATGTTCGTGACGCCGCGTTTGATAGTCGTGTCGATTTCAGTGAGCTCTAAGCGCTGTCCGCGAAGTTTGACCTGATCGTCTGCTCGGCCTAGGAAGATGAAGGATCCATCGTGCAAGATTCGAACGAGGTCGCCTGTTCGATAGATCCGTTCTTTGGACTTTGTAAGAATTGGAAACTTTTCCTTCGTGAGATCAAGTTGATTCAAGTAGCCTTTTCCAACTAGCTTCCCAGACACGCAAAGCTCACCGATGCCGCCCCTGAGGACTGGAGTCTCGGTGCCGGGAATCAACACGTAACTGCCGACATTATCAAACTGCGGGCCAATGTTCGCTGGCTTGCCGTTTTTGGGAACACGAGTGTACATAGTAACGCCAATTGTTGCCTCAGTGGGTCCATATCCGTTGTGAATGCATTCCAGAGAGCCCCAAACATCCAAAATCTCTTGCTTTAACTGCTCTCCACCGGTTATGAAAACGCCCCGGCAAAGACTAGGCACATCATCAGGATGAAGCAAGGAGGCCAAACTTGGAGTGAGATCAATGTGTGTAATACCGAGAACTCGAATTGTTCTTGCAAGGTCTTCGAAAATGAGATCTCGTGGTGCTGAGACGACACAAAGACCCTCAGACCAAGTCCAGTACTGCTCGAGGACAGAGACATCGAAGTGGAACGAGGCAAATTGCAGCCATTTGGAGTGTTCATCCCACCGACCTGCAAATAACTTAGAGAATGCACGCATTGCCTGAACCGCATTTTCGTGCGTAATTTCACATCCTTTGGGCGTGCCTGTGGTTCCTGATTTTCGTTAGATGAGTAAGGCGCCACCAAAATAAAATGTGTCCAACATACCAGAAGTATATAGACAATAGCAGACTGATTGGGGGCTGATTCTTGAGGGGGTGGTAGGTGGGGATCCTGGGATTTCATGATTGTTGCCTTCCTCCATGTACACAATTGGAATCTTGATTGTCGAATCCGCGAATCGGTTGGCGTTCCTGTCCAAGGTCAAGAGCAGTCGAGCCTTTGAGTCCTTGACGATAAAGTCTTTTCGTGCAGCTGGGGCTCCAGGATCCAAAGCTACGTAGGCACAACCGGCCTTCAGTATTCCTAGAATTGCAAAAGAAGCCTCAGGACATTTCTCGAAACAGATGGCTACGCGATCTCCAGGCACAGCGCCACGGTGCAGTAAGAGGCTGCAAACACGGTTGCCTTCTTCATTGAGCTTTGCGTAGGTCCAGGTTTGAATCTGGGCTTCGTTCTGCACAATCTGGTGAGCAAACTCGAAGGCAATGCGTTCTGGTGAATCTTGGGCCTGAGATTCGACAAAGTGGTGTAGATACTGCACAGGAGACGGGAGTGTCAATTGCCTGGCTGGAGTGATGGAGAACAGCTCGAAGTTTTCAGTGAGCCTATCATAGCCATTATCATCCGGAAAGGTGATCAAATTGACTAGTAGTGCATCAAACTGGGCAAGCAAGGTCTGAGCTTGTTCCTTTGGAAGCATATCCGACATAAAGGTCGCGCGCATGATGAGTTTTCCGCCTTCCGGTTCAATTTCTAGAGAGATCGCATACTTAGAAAGATTAGTTAAGCACAAACTGTTAGAGAAAAATACATCATACCTCAGAGGTTGAAACCTCGTCAACTACTGTCCAGGGTTTTAGCTGCGATGGTGCAGATAATTTTTGAAACGCAAAGATTGTGTCGAATAATGTCTCATTCGGTCGTTGAATCCACCGTTGGATGTCTTTCAAAGGAGTGAACTGATGCCTTCGGATGCTCGCGTTGAAATTCATCATGGCTTCGAGAAGGCCTCGATTCGACTTTGATACTTCGACTGGAACCGGCACAGTCGTCAAGCAAGGGAAAACTACCTTTTCGGACCCTGTTACAGCGTCCCGCCCAGATAGCACCACGCCAAATGTGACATTCTTTTCTCCAACCAGGGCAGAAAGCAGTTGTGCCCATGCTGCCTGCCCTGCTGCCTGGAGGCTGACGCCTGCCTTTCGACACAAGCTTTCAAGCTCTTTCATTGGTCTTGATCCAATCATTGATCGCACTTCCGTCAACCCTGTTGTGAAGTGGAGAGGCTGCAGATTTGGAAATTTGTTAATCGATGCTTTTGAAAACGCATCTTTCCAGTATCGTATACGTTTCTCAATTCCGTCTTCACTTGGTGCAGGGTTACTCGAGTTCAAGATTGAACTCAGGACCGGATGGATGGCTGCCGGCATGGATTGCTGGCTTGGAGTGCGGGCTGCGACGAGGTCGTCTAGGATAATGTTTAGACTATGTGCATCGTAGAGGCCGTGAAGTATAGCAATGTGCATATAAAGTCTCGAACCGTTGTCAACGATCAAGACAGTCCACGGAGGCTGTGAAAGCTTCTCATGGAAATGTGTCGCGGTCACTTGTCGCCATTGACCAATATCTGACTCAGATAAGTCCTCTTGGCGCAAGACTTGAACTGGGATATCACAATTCTCTGCCGAATAAGATACCATCGCAAAGGACATGTGCGGATCTTGTAGTGATACAAAACCAGTTCGTAGCATGACATGCGAGTTACGGACAGCCTTCCATGCCTCTTCGAGATTCTCTGCGGTCCACGTTGAGTCCATCTCGTAGGTGACACAATTGACGTACATGGACTCAGAGCGGATGAACTGAGACAACAGACCCATCTGGAGTGGGGTGCACGGAAGTACGCTTTCAACGTCATCCAAGGAGAGCGCCAATTCATGGCAGATGGAAGGCTTGTACTGATTTTCAAACCCTTGAAAATCAAAGGACAGCGAGTTTTTTGGTAAGTTGCCTTTCTCTTCGATCAGCTCTGCAATATCGGAGATTTTTGGTTTCTCAAGAATGTCCGCTGCAGTAATCTCGAGCCCACTCGTGCTTCTCAATTTGGATGCCAGCTGTATAGCCCCGATGCTGTCTACACCAAGTTGGTGTATTGTGGTATCGGAATGAACATGAAAAGAGCCCAGCAGAATTATCGTGGAGACCGCTTCGACGACGGCCCGCTCGCTGGGGGTGAGGCTGGCATTTTTGGCGGACGGGATGTTCAGATTCGCTGATTGAGGGTACGTGAGGCTTGGTTGGATGGAGTCAATAGTATGTGAAGAATATCCCTCAAAATCAGCCGAACCTGAGGCTGGATGTTGTAGGCATGATTTCAGAGCGCGAACGAAGACTTGAATGGTCTCGCGAGCGTGATCGCCGGAGAGAATGGATCTGAGGATGTTAGCAAATTCATCTGATGGGATGATAGCAGCACTCACTCTTCATAGTGAAAATGCAAAGCAAGAGTATCAGTCGCTGTATGGGGTATCAATTCTAATATTACAGGGAACTGAAGGAGAATTAGCTGCTTTCCGCTAAACTCGACTGCAAATGTCATCCTTACATTCATTTCGCCGAACTCTTCCGTCAAAGTCCAAATGAATGGATCTAGCTCAAGTTTGGCCTGTTGGTATAGAAGCATGGTTGAAAAGATACCGCTTCCACCAAACCCGAGCTCCGATTGGATGGACCGAAGTGGCGTAAGTTGATGTTGGAGTAGATCCGCGTTATTGTGCTGCAAGGCCCTCAGCAACTCCATGTTGGTCTTGAGGTCCATCATCTTTACGCGGATCGGGACTGTGTTGAACGTGGGCCCAACGAGTCTGTCGAGTCCATCAATTGACAATGTGCGTCCGCTAACAACATTTCCAAAGCAGATATCGCTGCACCCTAACAAGGATTGAACGGTTTTTGCCCATGCAGATTGACTTGCACTGAGCACAGATATGGCGAGTTCCTGGCAGCTCCGTTCGAGGGCAGATAACTTGATGTCGAGATCGTAAGTCTGCACAGCATGTATATGGCCATTGGATTTGAGCAACGATGGTCTGAATCCTTTCAGTTGTTCTTGCCAAAAGGACATAGCTTTGCTAGATCGATGCCTCACCATTTCTCGCAGAAACGGCTCGAACGGCACTGGTTTTGGCAACGCATCGCCGCGGACAAGGCGTTCCATGTCATCAAATAATAGCTGAATCGCAGTGCCGTCATGAAGGGCATGATGACAGGAAAATTGCAGGTAACAATCGTTGGTCCTGCTAATGACATTGAGAAAATACGGTGGTTTAAGAGAATCGACCGGAGGGGGTAATTCGGATAACGCTATTTGACTTGCGCATTTGACCAGGTTTGTAAGATCGAATTCTTGTCTAGAAATCCACTTCGGAATGTAGTGAGACAGGACAACTTGTGCGAATGGGTAAGCAGGATCATCCGTGCTAATAAAATATGTCCGGAGGATCTCATGTCGTGAAGCCATTGCCGTCCAGCAGCCCTTCAAGGTTTCGACATCAATTTTGGTCTGAACCAGCATGGTATTGCAATACGGGCTCGGTCTGTTTGCGGATACTCCCATGGAGAGCATGGCTTCTTGCAGTGCAGTGCAAGGCCGGATATTGGAGATCGTGAGGCCTGCTTTCTGTGCGTTTTCCTGTATGGAAGACCGCAATCGGCTTTTGAATACATGTTCAGAATTTTCCACCTCTGGGAGAACTGGTGGGCTTGTTTTCTGCAGCTCAACTGCAAGCCGAGCAGTACTGGGATTCTGTAGAATTATCGAGACCGGGACCGGGCGTTTCATGGCATGCCGTAGATGTGCTCCGAACCGAATGGCCGAGATCGAGTCCAACCCAAGCCTGAAAAACGAAGAGTGTTTTTCTATAACTCTGACGTGACAGTTTAGCACGCGTGACAATGCGTGTGCAATGGTCCTCTCAATCTCAGACCATTCTCTGTCTTCGCCATTCTCGATGAAACTTCCACACGCATCAAGCATGTCATCGCTGAGAATCTGATAACAGGAAATCAGCTTCCTTTTGTCGATTTTGCCTTGCAAGGTCATGGGAATCGACGTGATCGGGACGAGTGCTGTCGGTATCATGTAGTGTGAGAGAACGCTGGCAAGATCACGAAACGTTGATCTAATGACAGTACGGATACTGCTCGTCGCTGAAACATCAAGAACATCAAAGCCTGAAGTCTGAGAGGATTCAGGTACCCAAAATGTCACCAACCCCATGGACTGAGATCGTTGATGGTTCAGAACCAGTGTGGCGCAATCAAAGATGCCTGGTCGACCAACAATCCTGCAATTGATCTCCCCTAATTCCACTCGTTGCCCTCTGATTTTGACCTGGTCGTCAGTTCGGCCGGAAAACAGAATCTCCCCGTTCGGAAGGAGGCGACCTGTATCGCCGCTCCGGTAAAGTCGTCCATACTGAGGGTGTTCAACGATCTTTTCTGAATTCAGCTTTGGTTGGTTTAAATATCCCCGGAATATCTGATCACCACCAAAGCAGAGTTCACCGACCGCCCCGCTTGGCAAGATCTCTTCGCTACAAAGATTCATGACAAACGCGGAAGTATTGGGTAGAGGTCGCCCAATGTTATTGATGAGATCCGATGAGGTGACTTTGCTCTTGAGTGTACATATATTTGTCGTCTCAGAAGGGCCATATCCTTGGTACAGCCCCTTGTCAGCCCAAGTCCCCCTAACCTTTTCAGTGACAGGCTCTCCAGCTGTGACAAGAAATTTGACCTTTGGGACGTTTTCGGGATTGATGAGCGCAGCAACAGTGGGCGTTAAACTGAGATGGGTAATTCCAAGTCTTCTAATACACCGCTCGATGTCGCTGAAAAGCACGTCGTTGGAAGCAGAGCACAGGCACATTCCGCTATACCAGGCGAAGAAAATCTCGAAAACGGAAACATCGAAGGCCTGTGAGCACGCTTGCAGAAGCCGGCCTTCAGCGAAGATGGGGTATATTCGGGAAAGAGTCTCTAGATTGCTTAGTAGGTTCTGTTGTGTGACCTGGACGCCTTTTGGTGTTCCAGTGCTGCCAGAAGTAAACACAGTGTATGCAGTATTCGAGCCCTCGTATGCAATGTTGAGATCGTGATCCGAAATTTCAAAAGTATGTGCGGTGTCGAGGTCCAGCACGGAGCAGAAGTCTCCGAGGCCTAAGGAAGTTGAAGTGGACGAGCGACTCAAACAAACACCAACGGAGGCTTCATTCACAATTGTTTGTATCCTCTCACGGGGTGTTGAAGGCGTAATTGGCAGGTAGCCTCGTCCAGTCTTGAGAACAGCAAGAATCGAGACGTAGAGATCCAAGGACTTCTCCATGCAAACACAGACCAGTTCTGAATCGGCACCGACCTTTTGGATGAGCAATCTCGCAAGACGATTCGCCCGTTTATTCAACTGCTGGTAGGTCAGTGTCTCGAATGCATCCGACATTCCTTCAATTCCCGCTGTGAATACCAGCGCAGGGTCATCAGGTCTTGAATGGGCATACTTTTCAACCATTGCGGCCAGGCCACGATCGAATTTTGGAACTTGAGGGCATGGGTTTGCCACGGATCGAACAGCTGTAGGGAAGCAAATGCCGATGTTGTCAAGTAGTAAGTCGGAGGACGAGATGAAGTGATCAACAAGGGCGTCCATTTGTTCGAAGAGCAGAATGACCTGCTCTTTTGGAAATACGGAAGGATTATACGTAGCATTGCCCATAATTCCATTGCCTCGCGGCTCGACCTCAAGGGTCACGGGGCACTCCAATCGGTCGAAGCTGTCAACTATCTTCACGGACTGACTTTTCGCTGTACGAGATTCGAGCGTTTCTTGCCAAACAAATAGGAAGTCCCAGAGGTTCTCGGAAGTTTTGAGGCCACAACCATTTTTGATTGAATGCAATGACTCGGCACCATGCTCAAGCATGCGACGATTACAGATGCTGACATCTCTTGCAAGATCCTTCACACGCTTCGAGTGGGAAACATTGACTCGCAGTGGGAGGGTCAATACACATGGACCTACTATGTCTTCGATACCATCCACGGGTATTGTCCTGCCAGAAGTGACAGTGCCAATGACAATGTCTGGGGTGCCAAGATATTTGCTCAGGAGACAGGCCAACGTGGCTTGGAATACCGTTTGCGAGCCGACACCAAGATCAACAGCCCAGGCGCGAATTTTACTCAAGCTTGTGGAAAAAGAGAACTGAAAACGTTCGGTGCTAGATCTAGCGACATGATATCCATTGTAGTTGGGCAATGGTGTTGGGCGGTAGTCGTGTAGATGATCTTGCCAGTATTGTCTTGATGATGGGGTCTTTAATTCTCGGTAATAGCCTGCGACAAGATCGAACTGTGGTCGTTGTGTAACCGGCTTTCGAACGATCAAATCGGCAAGATCTTTGAGGAGCAGGTCCAGGCTCCATCCGTCGTAAAGAGAATGATGAATTTGCATCAATAGAGTCGTATGGTTTGATTCCTTGCAGATTTGAAAATGCACTGGACGAAGAAAGTCTACGTCCGTATCAAGAGAGAATGGCCGAGTGAGCCGCGTGACTTCCCTAATTTGATCTTTACGGAGGTGTTTCCAACGGACGAGGCCGAATGGATGATTGACAGAGTCCACTTGACAGAAGCCGGAGCGCAGGATTGCGTTGTTGGCAGCCAAAGTTTCAAGCCATTGGCTGACTTCCAGAACGCTCCATTCAGGTCCGAATTGAATTTCTACCCAGTTGCAGTAAGCTTTCGCCTCTTTCATAGTCTCTACAAGCATGGAGGTCTGCAGGGGCGTGCAGGTGACAATGTTTTCAATTTCAGATCGCCAAGGGTGCAGAATTTCAGTATCGTAGGCAGCTTGATCGATTCCCACACCAACGCGTTGCGTCGATTGTGTAGCATCTGGTTGAACAGTTCTGGAAGCCAAATGCGTAAGGCTTTTGGCTTCTAGCAATTGAAGCGGGGTCACTGCGAGGCCCTTTCTTCGCAAAGCACTAGCGGCTTTGATCGCTGAAAGTGAATCAAGTCCCATTTGAACCGGACTGATATTTGCGTTGAATGTTTGGCCCAAGACTTCCTCCAATATGGTCTTGATCTGAATCAGCTCCGTGCTCAACGCATGGCCTACATCGTCGTCACCAGCACTCTTCTGAGAATCGTAATCTCGCTCCAGTTGTTTTCGGTCAACTTTGCCAGACGGAAGGCGTGGATAGTCGGTCAGTGCAACAGCATCTCTAGGCACCATGAAAGCAGGTAGCCATTGACGACATGTGGTGAGAACTGCTTCAGCGGTCAAGTCGTCGATACCAAGGCAAAATACCACTAGGCAGCCTCGAACAACGCTAGCAACTGCGTCGAGACAGCCCTTAGTACGAGCCGCCACATGTTGAATTTCGCCTAGCTCAATTCTTTGACCTCGAAGCTTGACTTGGCCTGACGATATCCGCCCTAAGCACTCAATGGAACCGTCTGGGAGGACGCGGGCTCTATCTCCTGTACGGTAGAGCCGCCCGTGTTTCTTTGAGTCAATGAACGCTTCTGACGTCTGTTTCGGTCTATTCAAATACCCGCTAGCGAGCTGGAAGCCCCCAACAGCAAGCTCCCCGACGTGACCTGTGGGAAGAACATTTACATAACCGATGGCTTCACCTGCCTCATTTGGCGCAATGATGTACGCCGAAACTGTGTCGAGAGGAAAGCCAATGTTTCCGACGGTTAACTTTGAAGAGAACGCAGGCTGGATTGTGCAATGAATGGCTGCTTCCGTCGGACCATACATTCCCCAAAGTATGCTCGCTTTTGTCTTGTCTCCGCCGAACTCTTGAACTACTGCCGGGGTAAGCATTTCTCCTATTGTCAGAAGTAATTTGAGCGAGGGTACATTGGCCCTGCATTGGAGAAGACCAGCAGCGACGGTCGGTGTGAGCTCGCAGGCATCTACTTTCAGACGTCGCATTGCCGATGGGAGATCGCTCAAGAGACGTGATCTTTCGCAGCACACCAGCGTACTTCCTCTGAAGAGTGTAAAGAAAATCTCAAACATAGAGACATCAAATGTTGGTGAGGCAAATTGGAGAAATCGATCATAAGCTGGAACGAGCCGGTCATGAGCCATCAGACTCTGGGTAGCAGCAAGATGCGAGACAGAAACTCCTTTCGGCTGCCCGGTTGATCCCGATGTGTACATAATGTAAGCAATGTCGTTTGACTTAGCATTGAATGCCATTGAAGGCCGCATTTCTGTAGCGTCTTGGCTATCTTCGCTATGATGGGCCACCAAGACAGAAGACATGTCCGTACATGTCCTGAATTTGTCTTCATAGACAGAATTTGTCACAACTACTGATGCAGATAGATCCTGGAGGATGAATCGTAGTCGATCAGGCGGAGCGTCTAGTGGCAGTGGGCAAAAGGCAGCTCCCATTCGTAAAATTGCAATCATGGCAACGTACAGTTGCGGCGATTGAGAAAGCAGGATCGGGATTACAGGTTGAGTAGCGTGATTCGACGAGCCCAAAGCAGAGCAGATCCTGGCCGCCAAAGCAGCTGCTTGGTGATCGAGCTGGGAGTAAGAGATTGTCTCAATCACTTCTTCTCTTTCTTCATATTCGATAGCGATTCGAGTGGATAGGTCAAGCCTTGAGATCAAATCGTGGAGACGATCCGGTCCTGGAAGCTTCAAAGGATGGTCGTTGAGGACGGATAAACTGATCATTGGACCTTCTTTTTGATCTGGATAATGGCTCAACTTGCTCGAGCTTCCAAAGTCGGCCAAAACAGCCATTCGTAACTCGGATTCCAGCTGTATGAGGTGTGTGTCGGGAACATGGCCACAAGATATGATCTCCCCTTTTTGATCATGGGTCCGGTAGTTCAATTGCAACGCCAACTGCTCTTGTGTCTCTGCTCCCTGAAGTGTTGTCAGTCAAACTCACGCTTCGACAGATTTGCCACTCACGCTATCAACAAAGACACCAGTTTGGCCTCCGGAAAGAACATCTTGCGACTTCTCAAAGGTGTGATATTGAAGATCGTTTTTAGGTGACCCGACCGTGATCATTCCATGCTTGCAGCGAAAGGACACACTTCCGTCTTCGCCGCTGTAGGCCTTCAAGATTTTCGCCCAGGCGCGATAAAGGGTCTCCTCGGACGCGTCCAGCGCCAGCAGCGATCTCTTCGTGATGATACCTCTGGCATCGTCAGGAGACGAGAAAAGGTTGGGAAACCTGGCGCAATGTGTCGTGGTCATTTCCAAGTTCTCGGGTTCATTGTACTGGAGGTCGAGTACAGTCTTTCACGGTGGATGGGAAAGATAGTAGGAATACAGTGCAACGCGCTCCTGCCTTGCAGCGCTGAAGCCCAAACACATGACGAAGTGTGGGCCACACCTGAAAATTTAAAAATTGGAAGGTGACTTGGACGTG
The DNA here is from genome assembly GCA_023078705.1 of Venturiaceae sp. KMAF11. Classification (NCBI taxonomy): domain Eukaryota; kingdom Fungi; phylum Ascomycota; class Dothideomycetes; order Venturiales; family Venturiaceae; species Venturiaceae sp. KMAF11. The sequence goes on from JALGOQ010000009.1 coordinate 2,103,684, forward strand.
ATCGAAGACGCGCGAAAGATAATGATGACGGAGTAAATATTGGGCGCTTGGAGCGCTCTACGATCTTGTGTCCCTATCTCCCTCTGAACGCTTTCACATTCCCGTCTTCAAGTCTCTTCACTGAACCACACTGCACAATCTGACGGACAGCCAGCAGCGAAGATGCTCCTAAACTATGCCGCGTGCCATGTCTCTTCGCTTACGACTGGATGCATGCCATTTCTTGACTGCGGAGACCCACCCACCCACTGCAGCTTCGCTGGGGGGTTCCTCCCGCGCCAAGTCACCTAGACCTAGACCACGACCCGACACGTAGTGCTTCCGTCCTCGCTCCGCTACATTTTCATTATCTGATCGAAACGAGATGCCTCGTCACTTCTCGAAACTGGCGGTTCATATTCTCATGGATGATCACCGCCTGCGTCAAGAGATCGTCGTTTGAGCGGATCAGATAAACTTAATCCCGACTTCGCGCATGATCTCCATATGCTCTCAATCACTGCTATATTCCTGCAGAATACTCATGTCGCCCAACCATCTGGAAGACGAGTGTTCGGTATAGAAATCGGTTGATCCAGAAGGCTCACTGAGGAAACTGAGGAAACGCGAAAGGCCAGAAGCAGATCCTTAATTCGAAGCAGCGAAATTGTTAGGATGGCATGGTGATGTGCTAGAACAGGGTCCGAGGTGGACACCACTTGGAATTAACGTCTTTCTCAGAAGTACTGCTGACGTTATATGTTATGACCCTGCATCGACTGTCCGAAACCGCATCAGTATTCTGTTGATGCCAGGCAGCAGAAATAGTGTCTGTTGAGTTTTGCTGTGGGAGTTTGAGTTAAGACATGACATTTGCAAGTTATGTCATCTCCGTCCTCCGATGCTTGGAAAATCTGTCCATGCTTGGTCAAAAGACTAAGGCAGAGACAGCTGCACCACTTTTGAACCACTAGTTGTATAAATCAATCAGGAGTCCTGAATTTGCAAGACTATCCGGAAAATACAGCCAGTGGTTTATTGGGATGGGCTCTATCGTTGATATTTCACAGGAGGATAGAAACAGAGAATCTGCTTCGCAAGAGCCCTCGGCCGACAGCCCGCGCTCCTCCTTCTTGACAAATACACCAGTGCATGGGACTCCTTGGGTGAGAGCAAAGTGATTGAGTCATTAAAGGTACACTCCTTCGCAGCAGGGCTTACATTTTTTGTTATCGGCCATCATCTGGCCACTATCAGGAACGCTGATGGCATCGTTGTGGTTGGAAATGGAGCAATCGTTGAGCAAGGACCACACGATCAACTTCTATCATTAATTAGGCCATACCAAAGTCTCATTCACGCCCAGCATGTTGACAAGGATTTGAGCAGTATCACTAGCTCTGGATGCCAGACCATCATCTCTATGAGCTCGGTCGTTCTGAAATAAGAAGATTCGCTTTTGGAGTGAAGCTGTGCTAAAAACAAAGCAAGATGTCGCTCCAAAACCCGCAAGCTACCTTAATACTTGGCCAATCTCACAGCGCTACATGTCTTTGAGCAGGCCAGAAAGACTATACTTGCACATTGGCTTCTCCTTATCAATTACGGGCGGCTGTATCATGATCGGTTGTTTTCTGAAGCCTTGTCCAGCTACCTAAATTCGACAGCAAGCAGAACGGGAAAGACATCGACCCGAAGCTATAATGTCTTATATTCTTCGTCCAGCCATGCTCATAATGCTCGGCGCTGGCTTTCTTCGCCTTCGCGTATTGACGCTTGCTGAACAACGACATCGCAACCCATACAATTCGGCCGCCACTCTGGCGTCTGAAGCGTGCAGACAGAGCCTACGGCCCTGAACGACATTTCTGCCACATATTTGATGATCTTCTTCAAATGCGCTTCCTTCGAGGGCTCAAGTTCATGCTTTTGTCCAATTTCTTCTTCGCCTTTTCACTAGCGATCACCTACTTTGTTTATGCCCTGGCATACTGGTGGTAATTTGGCCATGAAGACTCTCAAAACGAAGCTAATCGTTGATACAGTGACCCGAGGCAAGTCAGAGAAGGGCGGTACACGACTCTCGAATTCTTTATCGTACCTCCTGCACTTTTTTTTCAGTTCGCAAACAGCTCATCAAACGTTCAGCTACGCACCAGAGATTGCCAGTGCCAAGGCCACTGCGCGCAGCGTGTCCAGCCTTCTGGACGAGAAAGCGTGGTTGGTATAGGTGCATCAAGGAGTAGAGAATCTTCTATAGTGGCTCTCATTGATCGTTTCTATGGCTCCGCATCCGGGGCTGTGTGTATTGATGGTCAAAACATACAAAGTATTGCAGTCGAAATGCTCCGGGCCAGGCTCGGATACGTAGCACAAGATTGTGATCTCCGCTCCAGATCTGTCGCGTTCAACATTGAGCTGAGTGCGCCTCTGGGACATGTGTGCTCGCGAGAAGAGATCATCAAGAACTGCAAAAAATGCAATATCCACGAGTTCATCCTTGGACGTCCAGATGGCTATGATACAGAGGGCAACAATGGCAAGGACTTGTCGGAAGGTTAAAGGCAACGAATCGCAATTGCTCGTCCATTGGTAAGTAATGCCAATATCTTGCTACTTGATGAGCCGGGATCTCAACTCGATGCTCATTTCGAGAGAGATATTCGACAGGCTAAATGGGCGGCAGCGAAAGTCACAACATTGATTATGGTCACTCACGAGCTTGCGGATGTTCAACGAGCTGATCGAACATTTATTGTTGAGGGCAGGTAGTAAAGTCGGGCACAAACAATGAATTAGCTGCTTAGGCCGGTATGTATGCGAGACTGCTGGATACTCAGAGCCATGGAGAGGAGGGAAGTCAAAAGATACTCGACTACAGTACAAACGTTTGTGGCCCAACAAAACTTTGCATCGAGTGTGCTCCAGATAACGCAGTCCAAGATACTCACAGCAATAAGGTTCGCGATTGCAAGGGAGGTTCAGGCAGTCTCTAGAGACATAAGCACAAATATTTCCGGGAGATTGTCAACCCCAGTACCAAGTTCAGAATATTGTATTCCAATTGAGTTGTTTGTCGTGGATTACAAATGTATTAACTAATGATTCTTTCTCGCTACAAACTATCCGTCGCATGCAACCTCTCGTATTCTTACAAGCATCGAAGAACAAAAGAAATCATTCTCCGTTGTCGGTCATGCAGTCTTCCAGATACCGTTCTTCCCAGCCCTTCATCCGCATTACGAGATATATATCCACTCCCCATACGCACCTTTGCTGCGGTAGCCACGAATCATCTGCAGTGGTGCCCAAACATTGCGGAGAATGTGCCGGATGGAGTCAGTGGTATGATCAATGCGTGCTTCTCTTGTCATTTAGTGGGAAATGTTTTTATATTCCTAATTGGGATTGCCATCTGATTAGATTGATAAGAAATTTCATGCTGCAACTAGTCCACATCCCTACCGAAAGCGGAGTGCTAAAGCTACGGGATGCACCTCGAACTTGAAATTCTCTTCCTTGTCACCCATGATCCCATCAAGCTACGGTACGTACTTGGCTAGGCACAGCTTCTCAATGGTGTAGACACTCCCAACGCCATGGATTGCCACGTCCTCTCCCATCCATCGGATACAATCGGTTTGCATGGGGTGTTGATCGATGGCAGGCATAATCCGACATAATGGTAGCGTTCCTTCCCATTTCAGCTGATGTCTTTGGGCCTTTATCTTGCGTACCTGAGCAGTTTTCTGTCTCTTAAAAACACTTGATATGCGTTGTGAATAATCAGATCTCCTGATGCCTACCTTTTGATCCCGGCTCACTCTCTTGCGTCATCACTTCGACCTGCTCTCTTTCTCGTATACCTTTGGTACCTTTGGTAGTCTCTTTCGCTACTGCTTCATCATTCTTTTCCCCGGCCTCACACAATTGTTGAATGACTCGCCGCTAGCAGTTCAATTGACGACAACAACGCAGATTGCTGCGCTACCTAGTCTTGCCCAGGAATCGAATCGTTCGCCAGTGACAATCCCATCAGGCCGTTGTCTAGCAGATTGATAAAACCTCGACATGTAGGACCTCTTGTGCCAATTCTGTTTCGTGGGTCTCAATACACTAACTCGAACAGAGGAAACATTCTGGTTCTTGAATTGCTCCTGCCATGAGTCCTCACGCAATGACTCCTCCTTTACGATCTCCATCGTACCTCGACACGCACGGCTTTCCCAACGGTACCAATGGGTTCGGTTCGGAAGGCTCTGCTTCAACTTCGTTCAAGTCACACTTGCAATTGACAGACGAACACGAGTTGCACGATTTTGTCTGCGTAGGTTTTGGCCCAGCGTCTCTAGCCATTGCGGTTGCACTTCACGATTCCCTCGAGGCTGAAGATGCTGACATTCCCAAACTTGGTGGGCGATTACCAAAAGTTGCTTTCCTAGAGAAGCAATCAAGCTTTGCATGGCATGCTGGTATGTTATTAGAGGGCGCGAAGATGCAGATCTCTTTCATCAAAGACATGGCGACCTTGCGAAATCCGAGAAGTTCGTTCACTTTTCTCAACTACCTTCACGTGAAGGACAGGCTGGTGCAATTCACAAACTTGGACACTTTTTTGCCGCAAAGGATAGAGTTCGAGGACTACTTACGATGGTGCGCGAGCTGGTTCGACGACGTGGTTCAATACCGACAGGAGGTGGTGGAGATACGTCCGGAGAAACTGCGTCAGGGAAACGCAACGGTCGACAGTTTCACGGTCTTTTCAAGGGATACTGCAACTCAACAAGTCACTGCGAGAAGAGCGAAGCATGTAATAATTGCTGCGGGCGGACGTCCGAATATATCTCGGCCTTTTCCAGAGAAGCACCCTCGCCTTCTCCATTCTTCCCAGTATGCGTATTGTATGCCCAAGCTGTTGAAAGATCGGCAGGCTTCGTACCACATTGCTGTTATTGGTGGAGGACAAAGTGCTGCTGAGATTTTCAACAATTTGCATTCCAAGTATCCCAATGCTGCGACTCGATTGATCATCAAATCAGCTGCACTCAAGCCAAGCGACGACTCCCCATTGTATGTCAGATGCAGCCTCGACTTAGAAGATTTTGCTGACGATCTAAAAGCGTAAACGAAATTTTCGATCCTAATAGAGTAGATCCCTTCTACTCGCAACCTGAGAATTGTCGAACAAGCATCAACTCTTCGAACCGAGGAACCAACTATGGTGTCGTCCGTCTCGAATTGCTCGAACACATCTATCAAACCCTCTACATGCAACGCATTCGTTCCCCTGACGAGGAAGACTGGCAACATAAAATCCTGACGCATAGAACCGTCGTGGCTGTCGATGCCGATCTCGATGACGGATTACGTCTTCACATTGCTCAAGGCGATCACGATCCCAATGGTGCCATGTACGGTCAGGCTGAGGTGTCTGAGATCCTTGACTTCGATGCTGTCATTGTTGCTACTGGATATTTGCGAGATACTCACGAGTGGCTCCTTAAGCCCGCACGTCATTTACTTCCAGGAGGCGATGTGGAGGGGAAGAAGTGGGGCGTTTCTAGGGATTATAAGATCAAATTTGAACAGGGGACTGTCAGTGATGATGCCGGAGTCTTTCTGCAAGGGTGCTGTGAAAGCACTCATGGTGTAAGCTCTGTTCTCTACCCAATGAACACATTCATATCGGAGTTTTTGTGCTGACATTTCTTGCTACAGTTGGCCGACTCACTCCTCAGTATCCTCTCCGTCCGTGGTGGCGAGATCGTAAAGTCGATATTCGGCGGTGGCAATCCGTCGTCTGCAGGGAAAGGAAACGACGCAAGCAACCAGTTGGTAAGGGGCATAGAGGGTTTAGATCTGGGCGTGAGGCGTATTTGATGCATGGTGTGGGTTAGTATGAGCTTCTTAGAAGATATCCCTATTTGAATGACAATTAAACAAACAGAAAAGCAAGAAGACCATTACCTTTATCCCGAAAGCTGAGCAGCGCATCACTCTTCCCTAAAAGCTTCTCTCAGCACTCCATCCATGTTCATTAACAACCTACCATTCTCGTCGTTATCCCCTTCACCAAACGTTGGTAGATTTCTTGTATTCAAACCTCCACATCATTTTCTTCGCCTTGAATCTGTTCTCGCTTGTGGAGAACTGTCTTGCACGCCTGGGTATTGTGGAGAGGATATCGTATTTGGTAGATGATGTACGCATACTAGTTTTCATATCCCTCAATTCGCACAAACAACAGCTTTTCGGTCTGGCCACCCGTCTCAAAGCCCTCTAATTCATAACAGTCCGCTCTTTCCATCATATCCCATCACCAACCCCACATGCACTTCTGCGCCAACAACTTCGCCCCGAGAATCTCATACTCACGCCCAAAAACCCAACTATCATTCCCACTACTACTTAACCTAGCAAACACACTCCCGCCCTTCCAACAAACAAGCTGCTGATCTAAATCCCTCGGCGGCAACCCAATTATTACCTCCTTGCCCGTCAACCCCAACACCACCTCCCTTAACCTCGATTCCAAAAACCCGTTGAAGCCAGCGATCTTGGCCCCGCCACCGCAGAGCATTATACCACCGAAGAAATCCTTCATTTTGCGTTCGTCGCCACGGGCGGCTTCGCGGATGCACGTTATTATTGCTTGGTCGAGGGGCATGATGGGGAGGATGCGGTCGCGTTCTTCGGCGGCCTTTATGCGTTCCGTGGCTGGGTCGAGGAGGGTTGTGCCGTTGGAGGGTTCTGTTGCGCCCCCTGGGGCGGGGGAGTCGCGATTAGCGAGGGGCGTACCGTCGGGTGGTGGTGAGCCGGCAATTGAGGATCTGGGTGTCAATTCGTTGTCGTCTTGTGGGAGGCGGTTAAGGAGGTTGAAAGGTTTGGGTTTGATGGGTGTGGCTGTTGTGGCTATTGGTTCTGTCGGTGCGGCGGCGGAGGGGAGGTATTGGCTTGCGTATGCTAGGACGGCACCTTGGGCTGAGGAGAGAGGATCGTTTGGCGAACCGTCGTAGAGGTCGTAGGATCTGTCAATGACTTTTCGTCGTCCTAGAAGTTTCGTGGAGCTGTCGAAGATCTCGGGCTGGAAGAATCCCTGCGAGAAAGTAAGTAGAGGTCCTGGTTGCTCATAGAAGGATACACACCATAGGAGCAAGCATAGTCTCGTCGTAGGTCTTGAAAGTATACTTCCTCGTGTCCTGTCCAGAAGCGCGCAGGTGGAACTCGTACAGCTGCACGCTGCATTCGTTTTCGTTCATTGTGCAGAACTTCTTCTTCAACTCCTCAGCTAATAGCCAATCGTGCCTTCTCTTGAGATTGATATCCGCGTAAGGGAAATGGTCAAAGAGCATCATCTTGATGAAGGTTTCCGTGACATCGTCGCCGCCGTACTTTAGGTTCATCCGAGACTCTTCCAGACACATGCCGTCTTCTACACAGCATATAGATGTTTTCTGTGCACCAATATCCACGACGCATCCCATCGTGTAGCCTGCGCCGAAGGTTGCACCCAGCGACTCCTGCATGAAGCACACACTCTTGAAGCCAAAATCTCGCAGCAGCGTATCCAGGACCGTGATAACATACGTGCGCTCATAGAGGTCGGGTATCACAAAGCAACAGCTATAATCCTGCCAGTCTTTCTTGTGGGTCAGACCCAGCTGAGTTTTGATGGCGTCCTCGATGATCAGGAAGAAGTCGTTGTAGAGCAGATTTTTCGCCGTGTAGTCATTTTCGTTAAACCAGCCTTGTCGCAAGGGCCAGGTTAGCCTGTATCGCGGCCTCGATTTCTCGGGTATCCGTAGGGCAGCGTGGCCTGTGAAGTATGGCGGCGCCTTGCCTGGAAGGATCTCGGTGAACTCGATTTGCTGAGGATCATTGTGCTGTGATATCTCATCATATTGTGCCTTTTTGTTGTAGTTGACTACCAATTCTTTCGAATTTGGCAGCAATCGGCGTTTGTTGTTGCGCATTCGTACTTTGAGATCTTGGGACATGGTGGTGAACTTCGTCGCGAACTCCTCTCCAAACCATTTCTCGGGCTCCTCTGCAACCTCGTCGTCGTCCAATTTTATCCTCTTTGGAGAGGGCTCCCCTCCATTTTCTTCCGACTCGCTTTGCCTCCACTTCCGCGCAATCACCATGGGCACTGTTTTGGGCAGAGCATCGTTTGCAAGACCTATCCGTAGATTCTGACTACCCGGATGTATGACGATGATCTTGGAGCCATGAGGTTCGTTCAGGTTGCCAGCGCTGTCCATTCCTTCCATGGGCACATCTTCATCTACGCCCGCTGCTGGTTCTGCGAGAGGTACGCCATTGCTCTGAGCCAGTGCTCGGTCCCGATCTCGTGCTTCCTTGACCATGCGATTCGTGTTTTCCTCTTGCAGCGTCCGGTAGGCCAGGTACTGGTCATCGCGCTTAAGGTACTCGCTGTGTATTGCATGCTAAATTAGCCATTGAGCTTCTCACATTGTGCAGCAGTAGCACCTACGTGTAATAGTTCTTCTGGTTGATCATCTGAACTTGCGGCCAGCTGGTCAAATCCATCTCGTTGTCTGTCTTCTCGAGACCTGTCGCAATGGTGATTAACGCCTGTCCAATGTGGAGAATTATATCCCCACGTACCTTCCTCGCGCAACAGCGCCCTCCCCGACTTTTTGCCCACCATGTTTGCGTAGTCGGACTTTCGCGTCGTGGTCCGGCCTCGGTGTGGGATGGATTCGGGTTCTTGGTGGAAGCTTTTATATGGCGAGGTGGCGAAACCGGGCTCCTCGTCGAGAATCTGCCTCAGCTCGTCGAACAAGTGGTCGGTCCTTGTCGACAACGGCTGGTGTTGTGGTGGTGGGTGTAGGAGGAATGGGCTCTCATGATTGTTTGGCAGCATTCGCTGGCTACTGGCAATACTCTCGGCCATCGTAGGAAGCTCGGATCATCCTAACCTATCCTATCTGCAGGAGATTGATTGTCGTGCCGTCCAAAACTCCAGACGACCAGAGAGTAGGACTCTGTACGACGCATGAAATATGAAGCGGCGAAGACGAATAGCAGCCGATTGACAGGGTCTCTCAACGGTCAAACCATAGACGGGAGAGGTCGACGCCACGGAATACACGAGTATGCACTGTGATTGCCCGCACGGCTGGCCACTGTGCGACTACTCCTCCATCACACCAGAAGACAATAGCGAGGAGGCCTTGTTACAGTCGTGTCGCTCTTCCTACGATACTCCATACGAGACCCGCGGCTCACCAACTGATGAACATGTCACTCGAACGACAAGTAATCGTAACTCCTGGCAGGGGGTAGCAGCAAGGCATGTTGTTTCTGCAAATTCCTTCCACTCTTCGTCACATCACAAAGCCATCGCGATAGATCACAGCCTTGCGTGCCAACAATTTTGTTGACTTCTACGCCTGGACATGGAGTTGTTGGTGCCGTACTAGAGTAGTGCTCCCGAAATAAGTTGGTCACTCAACGTCCATACTCCTGACGACACTCCTTTCGAGACTTGGCTCACGCGCCGCAATATGCCCGAGGATGCATTCATTCATACAGTCAGCAGAAGTAGAGACAGGAGCAACGAACGAGCACACCCAAAATCCGACATCGAAGTTTCTTTCCTGGCATTAATGGACATGATGATAGAAGAGAGGGCGATGTGTTTCATTTCCATGTTCAAAAGCATTGTGTGTCTAAGCACCAGACTCGTCGACCACACGGCAAACATGTCGTGTTACGGTTTGGTCAAAGTATGGTTCAGTTGTTGAGAGGAGGTGGCGTTGTATGCAGAGAGATGGCAGACGTTGAAACAGATCGGAGTTCACGCTATAGGTGGCTCTGATTCTGTCGTTGATATCCGAGAATCAGTACCCGGCCGCGAACAATATGACATGACTATATTGATTGCAGAGGACGTAGTGGACTGAGCTGAGCCTGCGAATGTTTCCGTAGAAGGCTTGTCTCCAAATCACCATATTGACGGATGAGGAATCAAAAAGCACCATGAAAATCTGTGCAGCCAGGTTACCTCTCCATATCCGGGTGACTGCAGCGTTTGATACCATGGTAGTCTTCTGCTCTGGTCGCCCTGTTATAAATCTGGTTGAATCATAGAATATACCTCCCAGTCACGTTTCAGAGCGCACAGGCGACCTTCAAACACCCTCACTCTTCCCAGTTGCCCCGCTGCTTCAACACCCAGTAACAACACAAACACTCCGCGACCAAAAACTACTTGAACTATTCCCACGCCAGTGAACAGACAAATTCCGCTACTCCAACAACTCGACAACTCTCCACACGCTCACCGAGCTACACCAACAGCCACCAATCTATGTCCGGTATCCAAAACCTCAAGTAAGTCATTGCGATTGCGACGACAAACCCTAACCGAGTACTAACAACGAACCAGGTCTTACGGTATGCATTTTCTGCCACCCACCCTCGTTTTACATCACGTTTGCCTACCCTCCATCCCTATCGCGACCGAAACGCCAGCCTCACTCAGCTGATAACAGAGTCTGCGCACAACAAGTGACTGAGAAGTCATGTATACACGCTCTCTCTTGTTATGGCTACTGACTATTGACACAGATCCATTTGCGGATGCGCAAGACCAGGACACGGGCGAAGCAACCCAGAAAACCACGCAACGAGGTATTTTGCTGCGCCACCGCTGTTTCGAAAACTAGACTGACGTCGACCAGATATCCATATCCGTATCCAACAGCGCAACGGCCGCAAGACTCTGACCACCGTTGAAGGCATCCCAGCAAAGTTCGACCTCAAGAAAGTCTTGAAGGTCATCAAGAAGCAGTTTGCTTGCAATGGCACCATAGTCCAAGACGAGAAGGCGGGTGATATTATTCAGTTGCAAGGAGATCAGCGCAATGCCGTGAAGGACTTCCTCATCGACCCAGCGGGTCTCGAAATGGATGCCAAGACCATCAAAGTCCACGGTTTCTAACCGGGGCATCGACTCAAGCTCTTCGTCAAGAAATGGGCGCCACGGCTTCTGACTAACGAGTTGGACATGTGCCTTATCACACACTGAGGGTTATTACGTGGCTTCTCAATGAGGATGGGTTCAAAGCTCCTGGCTGGAAGTTCGGGTCACGGTTTCTAATGAAGCTTGAGAGTGGGCAGTATCTATGCCGAACATGGGGACGGATAACGGGTGACGATCAATAGATCTTATAATGAATCTCTCCAGCTATTCACGGCTGATGGCTACAGAAGAGGTGACATTCAGTTGCAATAATCTGCTTCAACAGTGGCTGGCCCTTCAACGGTATTACTCCTGATTCTTCCCTGCCAACATAATCTGTAGATCAAAGTGACAACAGTTCTACGAACCTACTGCGGCTCAATATGTCTAGGAGATTTCCTCAATGACATCGCCGGATATATGGACCTCTCGACTGAACGGAGTAGACACGTCTTCCTTTTTATTTTCCTCACAGAAATAATTGCCTCTTGCGGCGAGTCAGCTGACGTTCTTTTCTTTTGCGTCTCAATCTCGATTCGACTCGAACTCATCGCTGTACACCAACATCCAACTCGGAACCTCATATTGAAGGTGCCCGGCCGCTCCATCGAATTCATTTCATTGTGTCCTTTCCTCTTATTCTATCCTGTACCTGCCCAGCTTTGGGGTTTGAAGACCCCAATCAACTTTATCACTACCAGATTCGTATCATGCTTGTTGAATCATCCAAATCATCGTCCACAAACATCTCTACCCTGGTCCACCAAAAATGAAGTCTTTTGCTGGAAAATCACATTTGGAAACCATGCGCAGATGACTATTCTTGAGTGACACCAAGATTTAGAATACGCCTCATCAATGTCAACAACATAAAGCTGGAGGAGTTTTACGACACTCAAGTTCCAAGCTATGCCATTCTTTCCCATCGCTGGGGCATCGAGTAAATCAATTTTCAGGATATTAATCGACCAGGGTGGCAGAGAGAGGCAGGTCACATGAAAGTCTTTTACACCTGCCAGCAGGCTGAAGCAGACGAAATCGATTACGTCTGGATCGATACGTGCTGTATCAACAAAAGTAGCTCTGCGGAACTTTCTGAACCGATCAACTCCATGTACACTCGGTACTCAAGGGCTCAACAATGCTATGGTTTTCTAGACGATGTTTCTCCCTTCTCTCTGGAAGTGGAAGCACAATCTACCGTTAGAGTTGGTGTCGATTTCATGGGTCGCTCTAATCCTAATAACTAATACTATGATTTTGGGGCAAGCAAGTGGTTCATTCGCGGTTGGACTTTGCAAGAGCTGGTTGCGCCTCCGACTGTCAAGTTCTTTGGCATCGGCTGGACCTATTTGGGGGACTGGGAAATACTCTCAACGCCCATCTCCCAAATAACGGCCATCCCAGAGCGAATCCTTTATCTACAAGGCACCAAGTTTGTCAGAGGGTACAGCGTGGCGCAGAGAATGTCATGGGCCGTGGGAAGGAACACGGCCCGGATCGAAGACAGGGATTATTCTCTCCTGGGCATCTCCAATGTCAAATTGCCGCTATGTATGGAGAGGGATTGAAAGCTTCCATTCGTCTTCAAGAGTAGATTTTAAAAACGACAGCCGATCACTCGATTCTTGCCTGGGATCTAAACTCTGGTGTGTCAGGGGCTCTCGCGGCCTTGCCTGACGAGTTCCGAGAATGCGGTAACGTTGTCACAATTCCCAATAAACACGAGAGCCCACGACCCTATAATATGACCGATTTGGGACCCAATATTCAGCTCCGCCCCCTAACTTTCACAGAACGAGAAGATATTGCAATGATAGATTGCCACTACGAGTCTGATTTCGGTGCCTGCATTGGAATCACATTGCGAGAAACGTCAAACCATTCTGTTTTCAGCCAACTGAGAACTTTCAAAACGAGATAGATGACCGAAGACATGCTGGAGGCAGAACTGCGCGCCATCATTATCGGGGCTCCAGCCCAGGACGAACATATTTATCAACAACGCACAACGCCTCGCATCATTCCTTCTGATCCATTGGTTCACGAGTTGTTTGACGTCCATATCGAGCCCCATAATAGAGAACGAAGTTCTTGGGATGCGAAGAACCGCGTGATGAACTTGCCCTTCCCCAAACATCTCGTTCGCAGCGTGGCGGCGATCGAGTTTAGACATGCTTCATCTTTGGTGATCATACTGTGGCCCCAACCTGAGATTTTTGCTGGAGATAAACTTCCTTACCTTGGGGCTTTTGTCAAATTGAAGGAGGATGTTTTGGAACATTGGATCCATAGACAATCCAGGTAGCTCATGGCGCCTATCAATATCAACTATTATGAGGACTGTTTCAAACTTGAAGGACACGGCGCAGTCATAGTTCGCGCAAAGCATGAAGAACGACTGAACCATTGAGCTGGGATCATTGACGTTCAGGTGGAAGGAAAACGTGTTCGCCATGAAGATACGTTTGAACTGGAATAAAGTTGATTTGTCTGAAGGCCAACAACGAATGACCGTTCATGCTACAAGCAATGATTTTTCGTCCTTGTTGTCCAATAATCTGCGGCCATCATTGCATGAGGAATATTTGTTGTTCGTGATACATGACGGCGTCCAAAATGTCAAAGCAAAACCACGACCATTTACTGCTGGGAGCTGCGAGCAAGAATCTATATCTGGGCCAACAACTATGCATCGATGTAGGACTCAAATGTTGTTAGGTATCGGGAGTGTATATTTTCCCGACCTTGCTAGAAGTTTACCTTCTCGTCGATACTCGTCGATATGGCTGTGGAAATCGACCATGACGAAAACCGTCTTGCTGCCCATTAGCAGGTTATATCCAAGGAAGAGACTTGATGGGTTCCTTGGAGCCAAAGCCCAGGTAACACGGGTAGGCTCATAGAATGGTGGCTGTATTTAATCAGCAAGCCCACAGATGCTGATTGAGAGTTGAAGAAGGGGATTCAACAGAACAATGTAGATACGGCGGTTGCGGGCTACTTTTGCAAGTACATTGATATATGTTCTAGGCTCTAGCTGTGGTTGTGTATATATCTTCTATGATCATCTTGGGGTATTTGAAGGAATTACTTGTGACTGTGAGTGATTATTTAGACACTCTGATCATGGGAGAATTCATGGGTAAGGCGTTGGTTATATTGACCGTTGGTGCCTTAAAAAGCTTCATTGTCTCCGAACATGAGGATTTATATGTAATCTGCAAAAGCCAACAACGCGGAGCTTAGCCATTCAGCACAGAGGATATTCCCGATACTCGTGCTTGGTTCTCTTGACATTGGGTCACCTAAGGCCAACGCCTCCTTCGAGCCATTAGGCAATATCCACAACGCCCGCCTGTACGCACTTTGCCAAAATTTTCGGTTTCAAAACTTCCTTATCATCCAAATTACTCACAAAATTATCCAACCTACCACCCGTATATCCCTTACAAAGAAACTCCAAATACTGCACCGAATCACTGATAACAAATAAATGCGTCGAGAATATCGTGGCCCAAACTTCATCAAACGACATTTGTAGCTGCTCAACATTGGGTAAACTTTGCGTTGCAAACGGACAAACGGTTGTCTGGACAATATCAGTAGCAAGATTGATACCAGCGATGTTACCACTATATAAAGCAAAATTGTCGCAAAAGGAGCCAATCTGGCTTTGGTTGTTGAATAGAGCTATGAGTTCGTAGCTGAGGTGCGACGAGGCGGCGTTGTGTACTTCCAGTGTTCCGGCGGCTGAGACTGTGTCGTCGCCAGTGTCTGGGTCGGGAGGGGAGCTGACGCCAGCTAAGCCGCAAGCGATTCCGATGGTTGTATCTTGGAGGAGAAATCCTTTGAGGCGTGCAGAGTTTAAGGTGTTGCACAAGACGAGCCAGGTACTTTGTTCGTTGACGAGGGCGTTGAGGAGTTTGATATGGAAGATGTTGCGGACGGCGGTAAGAACGTGGATGAAGATGTTGAAGCCGTCAAGGGTGAGACCGCAGTCTGTGCGGAAGCAAAGGGGGTTGTTCACAACCAGAGGAACGAAAAGTCGATTGAATCCACTGTTTCCTGGGCCTCCGAAGGTGGGTTCGCTGAAGGCATTGCAGAGGGTAGTTTGCTCGTTTGTGGCACCAAAGATACCACTAAGTTGCCATCCGAAAAGAGAGCTGGCGTTGTTCTTGAACTGTTGGATATGATCATCAACCACTGAGGAATGTTAGGGAAAGCAATGGTAGTGTATGAAATTCCACGACGTCCAATGGATAGACCAGCACTCACAAGCAACGGTTGGCACTTCTGGAATACATGCTCTGGCAGTTACTAGTCTACTGGTTAGGAAATTGTTAAGAATATGAATGGAGGAAGGCTAACATGTGTTTGTGCTGGGCAAGACTGCTCCGTGCAAGACACCAAAAACGACGAACAAACTCGAAGCAAGCATGGTGACTCTGGTAGCCATTTCAAGTGTATTAAATTGCAACAATGACGAGAGAATTAAGGGATGAAAATGACAAAGAAGTAGCGAAGGTAGAAGAGGGACGGAAGGGGGTGGAGCAAGAGCTGATTTATAGCAATTACAACAAGCAGGAGAGCCTTTTCTGTATGTGTCTCTTTCGGGATGTCATGCAAGAACGGCGTGATACAGACAGATATGTAGGTAACTTCGTTTCCAGCCTTGTGATATGGTAGCTGAGAGGTGTTGATCAACCCACGTATCCCGAAGTCTGGCTCGATATCACGCCAAAAACATGGCATGTGAAATAGTGTTGTTGTTGTTGTTGTTGTCTGTCAACCTAAAGTTATAGCGATATGCCATGATGGGCTTCTGGAGTCAAGACTTGACCGTATTTAACCGCCCAACTGTAGCTCTGGCTTTTGGAAGTCGACGGGCTTCGGCGCAAACTCTCAAAGGATCCATGCAGGTGATCAGCCACACCAATCAAGTCAAGGTTCCGAACTGCGCAGTCGACGATAGCACAGATCTGTTGGAAATTTCTGCGCGGGAAATGCATGTCGCTGAATAGTCAATAATTAATTGGCTAGACTTACCCTCAACTCGATCAGCTCCCACCTGAAGAATTGCAACACGTCTCTGGCCAAAGAATACTGGCCAACGCCATGCTTTTGACAGAATTGGTAAACTTGACGTCCCAAAACAAGTGAGAGTGTGACACATTTGCCTTTGACCTGATACCACGTCTCTTCATGATTGATCAAATATCAACACGTAATGGCGCTCTTGTTAAACTCGTTGGCTTGTATCCTGCCAATGTTGCAAACGTTTGTGCTTAGGAATTCGGCGAGACCGTGGAACAAGTGCTTTTCTGAAACGGACGAGCCGCTCTAATTGCGCGGACAGGATGTTATACCTAGTCTCAGAAAAGGGCAGACAAATGTCTTGGGAATTTCACGGGCTAGATATCTAGAAAGACTGCCGCTGTTGAAGCGAAATTGGCGGACTTTGAATCGAAAATACCACTTATGAATCCTGGCAGCATTTCATCCATTGAGGTGAAGCGTTATAACTAGGTAGAATTGGAGACCCACTCATCATACCATGAGAGACCCTCGGAGGCCAGAGTAAGTGGTGATATTGTCGTTGATTGAATGAATGCAAGAAGTGGACAATGAATCGAGTCCAGACGAGAAACTACGCATGTCAGCAAGGCCCGTGCCAGAAAATACGCCTGAGTCCTGATGGTATTTATTGCCCAACATCTGTTGCGAGCTGCACTTCTCGACTTTTCTTTCACCATGCCTTCACATCGGAGCGAACAAGCGTCTGCGTTCTTCGCGGCTGTATATTCTGCGGTGTCTGAAATCCCGCACGGCAAAGTCACCTCGTACGCACATATCGCACGGCTGGTCGGCAAAGGTGAGTCAAAAACAACTCTTTCATCCTATGCGGTGACCTAAACCACAGCAGCGGAATGTCCTCGACAAGTAGGGATGTGCTTGAAGCATCTCCCTGACGACACCAGTCTGCGTTTCAACGGATCGACCGTTCCATGGCAGAGAGTGAGTCTTCTGAGTGCATGGAAGAATATGGCTTACAACCTAGGTGATTAATGCAAAGGGCGGAATTAGTCCAAGGTAGAGCAATGCATTTGGCTTTCGATCAAGGACGAATGCTCATCATATGAATCAAATAGAGGTCTGTCTGGAGCTACTCGGCAGGCAGCGTCTCTACGATCGGAAGGTGTAGAAGTACAGCGCTCTGCAATGGGCGAATACTCAGTTGATTTCAACGTTTATGGATGGTCAGTACATCCAGTTAAGACAGATAGAAGCATGAATTCACCAATTGCGTTGCTAGGTTCCCAGACATGCTTCCGAGTGAAGAGGCAGAACTCGCAGAAGAGTCAGAAGAAGAAGAGGAATGACTCCGGCGAGATCCGCTCAACGACGGATGTATGGGGAGTGAAACTGGATCCGGAGGTTGCTTTTGGGAGCATCATGCATGCACTCCACAATCGGAATGAGCACAGGACGACGACTGTGGCTGAAGACGTGACGGCTTCGTTCTTCCAAGAACAAGAGTCACCTGCTGGACAGATTGGCTGTATCATCATCACCTTGCCGCCGAGACTCTATCTCAGGCATCCCAAAAGAGGATTCCGGCAGCAGGATGACGGAGGGCTGTGAGATTGCGCTGGATCCTATTTGTGGCTGGCCCTGTCATCTCGTGTCAAAGCTTTGGCGAATAACAAGCTCAGTAGCTGCAACCAATTCGTCACAACAATCATGAGTGGTGCATTTGATGTGGACAACCTTCTCTTTGTCCGCTGTCAGGAACAACTTCCCTTGCAACCCTATGTCGTCAGATTGAGTACCACGTTTCTCCGATGGGCTTCTCGTGCTCGCCCTGTTCAAGACGATTCGAGCCCTCGGAGGAAACAGGATAAACGACCGTCGGCCTCTCGGCTGACCCCAGCTTCAGCCTACCACATGAGCCTTATCAGAGAGCAGCAGCTATCTACGTCCGGAGCTACCTACCCCTCCCATGCTATAGCACTCTCAGGACTGTTGTCTCAAGGCTTCTGTGTTCCAAGCAGCAGTCATTTAACGGGTCCTCCGCCACATATCGAGCTGACCTGATTCATCATTTCCCTTGCGCCTTCTAGTGACTCAACCAACTTAGATTACCACTCTTCCTCGCAGGTCATAAGCACCTGCCACTACTCTTACCTCCCTCCTCCACTACTTTTCTTGCCACAACACACACCTCACCTACCAGCTATCTACCCTACCGCACACCAGAACCACACTTCTCTACCTAGATCGCAATCGCGTCAGCCTTGATCTCACCCCTGTCTTCTGCATACAAGACAACGTCGCACCTTTCCTTACCCCAGCACCTAGGCCCACTCGACGCCATGGCCGATCTCCGAAGCAACTCTGTTGACTACAAGCGTGAGAGCGAGAACAAGGCAAAGTGGGCTAGGGGTGAAGCTTGGGGTCCAGGCAGAGCAAAGGAAGCCCACGGCGCACCAAGTCGTGTCAAGCCAAGGTATGTCAATGCTATTACATCTCTAGGCAAATAGAGTTAATGGATTGTACAGATTCCCACGTACCAACCAAGAACTTGGACTTAAGAACGCGAAGATGGCACAGCGACACGACATCATCGATACTCGAGTGGCTCACAGTGACTCCTCGGGAGACGAAATGCCTGACGAGTCTAGCGTCGCCCCGGAACCCGATGCGGACATCACTTACTCCTTCGACGCGCCAAAGGGCCCTACACATGGAAGCACTGTGTTGAGCACCGCTCTCGCACAGGCCGTTGAACGCTTCGAGAGCAACGAGACTGAGAAGCTTGTGAAGAACGAGTACGAAGTCCTCGGTGAAGCTGATGTTCGCACTCCAATCAAGAAGGGCGGCAAGCGTTCCATGCTCGCTGATGAGGAGGATGACTACGAGTTCATTTGAACCTGATCTTGTACTACAACTACTGCACTTGATTCGGCACGGGAGTTCTGGTTTCTTTCATCTTCGTCATGATATCCGGCGTTTGATTCATGAGGGTCCAGCTAGGATGCCAGGTATGGCTAGCTGATGAACGGATTGTATCGGACAATGGCGTTCACTCTTATTCTGAGCTTCTCGACTTGTGCTTGACAGCGCGGCAGGTTTTGCATTGTAATCATGATTCTTGTACACGGCTGGGCTAGTTTTGCATTTTCTAGCCTGCTTCTGCCGCATCCTCGCGATGAATATCACTATCCTTAACACTCTGATTTGCTCTTCTTAAATGTGACGCCGACTCTGACATCACGTAGCGAGTTCCCGGGCTGGTCAGATGGGCTCTGTTATCTATGGCGGGCAACACCGCGCATCCAATGATGCATGATCCACCCTTTCATGCAGGGCAAAGCGAATCGATCTAATTACACTTGGCCATAATAAGATTAACGCAGTTGCCTTAGGCAGCCCCCATCGCACCATGGCAAAAATTGCATCCATCCTTTCTCCAGTCTTCTCGTCTCAATGATAGTCGACGCGCTGCCAGGAGGCAGTTAGCACTGTCTCCTATGCGCTCACTGATATCTTCTCCTCAACAACCAATAGGGTAGACTCCATTATCTCTGTTATTCCACCAACTCTGGAGCTCACGACGCCGCACCGAAACCTTCCCATCATGCTTCCAAACCCTTCAAGAATAGCCAGCCGCTGCTCAAATCCTTCCTCTCCCGGTCGAGAACCACACAGGCACTGCCTACAACCTTCCTCGGTGCCTTGGCTTTCGGGGGATATATAGACTTGCATGCGACTGCTACAGTTCGGTGGTTTGGATTCCCTTGTGTTATACTGGCAAAAGAGATGGAAAGATTGGGAACAGCGTCCGAAGAACCCGTGCAAATCGAGAAGATTTCTGGTCGTATACATATCTATTTGCCAGAACTGTATGTGTATGGATAGCTTTAGTAGAGGGTGTTTTTGATCTTAGTGTTAATATGTCCGGCCGTGGTTTCATTCGCATTCATATTGCGGCTGTGAAAGCAGTTAAACTACGAATTGTGATAACGAGATCCGGATCATCAAATCCTTTGATTCTTTGTATATGGAGAAGGCTCTCGGGTCCTTGGGAGGGCATTAAATTTTTAAAATTCTGCTTTAAGGCAGCGCCAGGAATTCATCGCCCTCTTTGACTCTTTGGCAACCCATATTTTGTCTAAATGATTCTCACTGCCACGATCGTCCGATGTGTTCCTCTTCATACTCCCTCGAATATGTTCCCGGAACTCAAAGCACTCTCCTTATTCTATCTTACCTAGTTCGCTCCAAGCAACATGTCAACTGTTTCGTTTACGCTAACTTACAAAATCGGAGGTTGAGTCAGCGAAGCAAGCATTTGCATAATCATGAATGTCATTCTCATTAAAATACTTGCTCTGTACCTTTCATTCTTCCACACAACCCGCAGTGGATCAATCTACTTTTTACCCCATCCCTCAACAGCAGCATCAACATTCCTCCTCCAAACCTGCTGCTGCTCACACTGCTCTAAAAAGACCTCGTACTTGGCGTCCAGCAACTTCTTCTCACTAACATCCTTGCTAGGATGTACAGTCCTGCCCGGCTTACTCATTCTATCCATAATCTCCCACAACGCCTCCGGTTTACCAGCCGCATGACTAGCCGCCTTGGCTCCCAGCATAGCAGCTCCATGTACAACAGCCGCATGCACATATCTAGGAATAAGTACGGGCATGGAGCAAGCCGAGGCTATCAAAGCCATGAGGATGTCGTTTTGGCATTGCGAGCCGGACATAAAGATGGAGCTGATGACGTGACCGGAGCCGTTCATTGTTTCGACGATTTGACGGGTTTGGAGTGCGATGAATTCCATGGTGGCGTAGTAGTAAAGTGCCAAACCATCGAGACTCTTATCAGAAGACAAGCCGACAACAGACCCTTTCATATCTGGGTCACCGACTGGGGAGCGGTTGCCGAATAAATCTCCATAGAAGAAGAAATGGCGGCCTAGCCACGTGGTGCTTGAATTTGGAGCGCGTTGCAGTTCGGCCATTTCGCGTAGGTGGGAGTTGAGATAGTCGTAGATGTTGGCGTTGAAGGTCTCGGCGATGGTGAGGGCTTCTTGGTGGGCTGGGTGCGTTTCTATGACGTGTTTGAGGAGTTCGCCTGTTGCGGATTGTCCGCCTTCTGCCATCCAGTAGTCGGGGATGAGAACATCGCGGTAGGGTCCCCAAACTCCCTTGACGAAGACTGGTTTCTCGGACATAGCGAGATGGCATGTGGATGTTCCTGCTACGGCAGCGAGACGAGTGAATGCTTGCGAGACATCGTTCTTGGAGATAGTGGTATCGAGGGTATCGGATGTGAGGTTGACTTTTGCGCCAACTGTACCAATCCAACCTGCGTAGGCGTCGATAACACCACTACCAACAGCGATACCAGGGAGGAGACCCATATCAGTCGCCGCTCGGTCGGAGAGGACACCAACTGGTTCACCAGCGGTTAGGTATTGGCCGTTCTGCCAGAGTTAGCCATTTTCACCATCAGATTCAAGGACAAAGGCTAACCACCCCATTGACTCCACCCATGCGCTTGAAATTGTCTTCGCACAAATCTGAGAGGCCAATTTCCGTCAAAAAGTCTTCCTGCCAGCCTTTGACACTGCCGTCGACTCCGACAGGTATGTATCCCTGCTTGCATACTACACTACAGAAGCTTCGTGTTTCGTTGCCAGTTGCGATGTGTGTGAGAGCGTCTGCGAGATCATAGAACTTGCATTTGTCAAACTTCTCTTTAGGCATGTTGTTCTTCAACCAGAGAACCTTTGGGATTTCCATTTCAATGGACATCTTGCCGCCCACATATCGTAGAAGGTTATGGTTTGTGGCGTTGATCTTCTTCGTCTCCTCGTCTGGTCGGTGATCGAGCCATAGGATTACGTTGCGGTCATTGCCGTCGCGGTTGTCGAAGTTTGGGCCTGTCACGGCCACGGGCTCGTCGGTTTCTGAGTTGAAGACTGCAAGGGAGCAGGTGGCATCGAAACCGATTCCTTTAACTGAGGCAGGATCAACGCCATGCTGGACCATTGCTTGCTTAATTGAGGTACAGATACATCGCCAAATATCTGTTGTCGATTGTTCCTGGATGATCGTTTAGCTTTTGGGTCAATTGAGCTTCTCAAGAACAGTCCATACATAGTAGCCCAGTTGAGGCTGCCATAGTCCAATGTTTTGTGCTGCAAGTCCTATGATATCACCTTGCTCGTTCATAATGCACGCTCTTGCACTGCCTGTTCCCACATCGATGCCAATGTAGTGATCTTGGTGAACGCGGAGCTCATTATGGGGGTCCGTAGACATTTTGCGAATAGGTAGGTTGGCCATTGTGAGTAGAAAGAGAAGGAAAAGAATCGAGGTGAGAGAGAGTAGGAAGACGAGGAATGTGGAATTTTTAAATCTACAAGAGAAAGGTGAGAGAGAGGGGAATTGGGGATTGTTTATCTGTTTGTCCACATCATGCTGCGATCAGCATTAGAAAATGTTGAGTACGATTCCCTCATGACGCAGATTTTTATGGAGAAGAGCTCCATTCATGGAGCTACCCCTCCACAGAACGAGGGGCGAATGCCGATTGTCGGGGCCTTGATAGTCCTATCGGGACTTCTGGCACTCTGGGGTCTCCGCAATGATTGCTGACTGAGTTCTTGCCCGGACGTGGTCTTGGTTTGATAGATCTGAGAAAATAACCCTGCAGGAGCAAATTCGGGGGCTGTTCTAAGAGTATTGCACGACGGTGCCTCGTGTCGAGTCCCAGCCGGCGCGGAGCCGCAAATTTTTAGTCAATACACATCTTGACGCAACGACAACAACATCAAGAACACAACGTAGCACATCAAAGGAAACCCGTCAGAGGGAAATCAAGAGCTTCTATTACCTAGAGGCCAGCTATCTGAGATGGAATCGGCCATAATATCCCGCACGCTGCCTTTGTCTAGGCAGATCCGTTGCCCACTTCGCAAACATCGTCTGTTGCCTACATCAACAAGCGGCTAAGCGCAGAATTGTGCCACCAAGATCGCAACCTCTTGCCATAGATGTAGAACGGGATCGCGGACACCGTCCATAAAAGAGTAATGCCTCCAATAACATCAAAAGCCTTCTGTGGGCCCCACTTCGCAATCCAATCATTCAAGAAGTCTAGGGAGGTATCGAGTAAGCACACAATCTACTCTCTTCAAATTAGATGATCTGGCACTTACATGAGAACCCAAAGAAGAGAAAGTTCTTAATGGTCATGGAAATAATGAAGATTTCCACGCTTGAATTACGGTAGGCATCAACAAGATAGCCGCTGATTGCATTGGCTGTAAACTGTGTACCAGCCTATAGCAGGGTTAGTTGTGACTGCCTAGGATTGCATAAAACTTACAAAAGTCAATCCCCACAGCACGCTCATCACTGCCGGCGGCTTCATTTCACTGGACTCCCTTCCGAACAGAAACAAACCTGGGACTGCCAACACCAAGACGAAACCAGAAATCACTAGGCGAAATTCTGGCTCGTATACACCATTGTTGCGTGTACTGAGGAACTTTACAATTGGATCTGAAATTGCTCCGCAAACCAAGCATCCCAAAATGCCTCCCACAAGGGGTCCTCCAGTGATGTAACCGATTTGTTCTGTATTCAGTAAATAAGGAGGGGGAGAAAACAATTGGACTATGATGAATGCAATGACGACGATCCAGAGTTGGGCGAATGCAATTGCGAGGACCGCCCAAAGAATAGCTGGATTGAGCAAGACGACGAATGGACGGACTAGAGATTGTGAGAACAAGGTTTGCACATCAATGGAGAACATAATGGAGAGTTTACTTACGAAGCATTTGCAGAAAAGATTCTTCCGTGTAGGTTCCAGAATAGAGAGCCATCCTCGCCAAGAACGACTTCCGGGGTGGAATAATGCCGGACGATATTGTGGTTTCCTTGCTCAATTGATTTGTTGCTACCTCGGTCTGCTTAGAAGCTCCCTTCAGTTCGTCCAAGATTTCGATGTTCTATTGTTATCAGCTGGCGCATAGTACCATGGATGAAAAATGATTTCCTTACATCTTTGGATGAAGTATCGATGTTGTACAGCTCGTTTCGAACAAATGCCGTCTCCCAACCGAAAGGGATAGCCAGAAGCAGACCAAACCCAAGAAAGATGGCTAGGAGCCAGAAGACCCATCGCCAAGTCATGTTTGTCGCAACCACTCCCGCAATTATACCAGGAATGTTGGCCCCTCCGGTCTGAGAAAGCAGGTAAATCGCCATACGCGACCCTCTCTGGTGTACATGGTATAGATCTCCGATAATGGCAAAGGTGACGGATTCGAACATAGCCATCCCGAGACCTTGTATAACACGGCCACCGATTAAGGACTCGTGGGAATGAGCGGCGCCTGCCCATAAGGTGCCGGCAAGCACTATCATTAACAGTGGTTAGCGACAACTGCACTAAAAAGTTGACAGCACATACGTACCCAACGAGATTGAGACCAAAAACAGGGATCTTTTTCCGAATTTCCGTGCCACTGCAGACACCAGTATACCAGATACGCCAACAGCAAGAAGATTATACCCAGTCAAGAGCGAGATCTGGGTGAATGTGAGGTGAAACTCCTGGATCAACGGTAGTGCGATGACGGATAGCAATGGACCGACCCCCCTACTTTGTCAGTTCCATTCGCTCACATTGGGTGTACGATGAGCTTACCCTACACAAGTGAGGGTGCAGTATGCATAGAGAATCAAGAGCAGGTCCCTCTGCCAAAGCGGCCAATTCAGGGGATCGTTAGGGTCCGCCGACGGCTGAGGGACGAGCACGACATGGGCATCCTTTCCCGTTCCTCTTTTCAAAGCGGAGTGCCGTCCTGAAGTGCTGTCGTTCTCTTGGAGCAATGCCGTGCCAGCAACGTGATCAACATGAGTAGAAGGTTCGAGGATGCCGAGACCCATGGTAGTGGTCAAGTAGACAATAGATAAATGATACTCACAATTATAGAGAAACCGGGATCGACAATATTAGATTGACTATGGAGAGGAACCGTGGCCTAATTATACGTTTGAGATTGATCCATGTTGAGGCTTCCCCATGGGGTATTGTGAAGCCACTTCGAGCTTGCTCCAATGTGCGGGACAGATAATGCCGTGCCCGGGGTTTTGTGCTGACTCTGAATCAAGAGAGAGAAATGGCCCAGAACGACCTAGAAAACAGCCACTTTTGTGCCCAGCAGACTGTATGACTGAAAGAAAATTACTTCCCTTCGACCCTTTGCCTTCGAGTAATTGCCATCTGGTTGAATGCACTTATCCGAACAATTCGATCAATCATGTCCAAGCATACTAAAGTCCCAATGCTCTTCTACTTCCTTGTGAAACAAAATTTGAAGTATCATGGATATCCTGAGGCGCTCGCTTTGATTCCAATGTTGAAATTATTTTTATTATAGGACTGTCATTTTTATCGATGAGTGACAGCCAAAAACGGACGATAATCATCAGTTTAATGCGTAAAAAGGACATAATGTAAATGAATGAGGAGTCCGCAGTTTCGGGGTTACGGTACTTTTGTCGGCAGGCCAGCCATATACACAATTAGTAAAATCTCCATATGAGCAGACTGTCACTCCTTGGCGCACGGGAATTGCGGGGAAAGGCTGAGGCTTGTGGGGTAAAAATTCCATCAATTCTGGGGTCAACGAAAAGCATTGCTGGAGTGAGAGGTGAGGTTTTCACTTGTATAGTTAGTAAGCTTGGACCGATTTTGAGGCTGTTTAGGAATGACGTTCGAAACTTGGGATGCCAAAGAAAGCGACAAGAATAGCGCTGGTGATGGTACCGACAGCGAATATAATATTACCCTCCACCTTCCACAGCTCGATGCAGAAAGTGTCCGACAGCAGCGCTCAGACAGAAGATACGATTAACTTCAGTGGAATGTCAGTGTTGCCCCTGGAATGTGCGAGTTGGAACAGTCGGACTTGGGTGGTGTTGCAATGATGCGCCCGCCACGGTTGCTTTCGTTTCGGCGGTTGATGCAGGTAATCTTTGTAGATGTACTGGCCTTACGACACCAGAAGGCGCATCATAACGGTGAACCTTGAAGCTGAGCCAGAACGCCTCGGGCAGTCCATTTCATCAAGTTCAGATGCCTACAATTGGCAAAGAACAGAATACACAATATGGTATAGGCCGACGAAGTTGGAGTCGAAACCAAAGGACTTGTTCTTTACAGATGTCGGAGCTGACAGCCTCACACACACCTCATCGCCTTTGCCTCTTTAAAAGATGCAATCGTCACTCTCACATCCCTCCAAGACGAACCCTCCTCCCAATCTTTCTTCCCATCAAAACACCATTTCCCTTTGACAGACACGACAGCCGTGTTTGTTTGATCATCCACCGGGGTGCATCGCATCTGCCTTGCAATATCTATATATTTACCTAATTGGCTAAACTCATCATCATCCAGTCCAAAATTGTGATCAAACCTTTGCCTGTACTGGGCAAGGGTGGTCTCGCCCGCTCTTTTGTGTGTATTCTCGAACCACTGTATGTGTTCGAGTGATTCCATGGAGCCAATAAGCTCGAGGAATGTGGTAACTGTTCGGTATGAGAATCCCCAAGGGGACTCCTTTGTGGCGTAGAAGGTTATTGTGGTCAGGGACAGCTTCTGGAAAGGGACGAACAACTTCATGAGCTGGCCGAAGACGTAGTCGGTCCAATTGATCTTCAAGACATCGAAACATAAGTAGAAGGAGAAGATTCTGAGGAGAGCAACGCTAGATGTTGGCAGCTTGATCAGCTTTTGGTAGAGGCGCGAGTCGTGGCAGGACAGTAGATGTCCGACCTCGTTCTGATCCATGTTCCCAAGGAGCTGCTCCTGCATGCGAGTGACTGCTCGAGTTCGTCCCTGAATCCATGAGGAAC
Source organism: Venturiaceae sp. KMAF11 (assembly GCA_023078705.1). Taxonomy (NCBI): domain Eukaryota; kingdom Fungi; phylum Ascomycota; class Dothideomycetes; order Venturiales; family Venturiaceae; species Venturiaceae sp. KMAF11. The sequence continues at coordinate 2,130,606 of JALGOQ010000009.1, forward strand.
CGAGGTGGAAAGAAGTGGTCCGAAAAGCCAAATCGTGTGCTTCGTGGTGGACCTGGCGGCATGTCAAAAGAAATGCCAGTTTCTTTGATGCCGGGAGTACTGTTATTCCTAGTCCGCAAGGTTTGAATTCTTCCCGCTGTTCGTAGCGCAGTGCGTGATGATATATTGAATCCCGAAGCTCAAGCGGTAGCGACAATAGTCTGGAGGGAGAAGGTGACCAGCTTCCAATTGCTCTGTACGTGGGAGGAGGAATGGCTGAGCACAGTGGACAATTTGGATCTTGGACTATGAAACTTGGAGGGGCAGAGGCCATTGTTGGCGATTCGGTATCGAGAAGGAATAGGAATACTGGTGTTTGACTGAACTCCCACGGATGCTATTTGGGAAGGCTTTCTGAACATGCGAGGGTCTTGTGGTAATATTTGAAGAAGAGTATAATCTTGAGCACCAACCAGGAGGCCTCCCAATGGACTCGCAGCCGAGACTCCCCAACACAACTCCAGACAATCCACAAAGTCAAGATGAAGATAGCCTCATCCATCGCACTGCTCTTCGCAGCCATAGCGACAGCAGCGACAGCAGCTACTCCCCAAGCTGTCTCAACAGTCACCATCCACGCCTGGCCGCTCTCCGCCGCGTCACCGACCCCTTTCGCAACCATCGCCATATCTCCCTCCCAGAAAGCCATCCAAGCCAAGGTCCAGTCCATCAAGCAGCCCTCGCTATCAGCAGATGAGCTTGTCCGAGTTGGAATACTCGATGACTCAAATACATGGACAGGAGTCGCGGCATCCGCAAATTCCTTTGGACCAGATATCAGCAAGAAGATTGTATTGCACACGGACAACGAAGGACGCGTAGCACATATCAGCTTCAACGCTTTTGCAACAACCAATGGAGAGGAAGAGGGTGTGTTTGTGGAGGTGATGCCGATACAGGCCGGACCGAAGCCAACTTTGAATAAACCTGTCGTGTTGAACGAGGAAGGAAGAATAGCCGCACCAGAGACAGCAGATACCAAATCATTTTTGCAGAAGTATGTCGTCGTGCGTGGTTATGTACATGGCATTGGCTAACAAATTGCAGATACTGGTGGGCTATCGCCTTGTTCCTGGTCATACAACTTGTCGCTGGAGGGCCAAAGGAATGAACGTGGTCAAAGAGCTCTCAAGGAAATGGAATGATTTGGTTTGGTGTATGGATTTCGACGTTCAAATGGCAGATGGAGCTTGAAAAGCTGTGGGTGCAAGCCGATGCAGGGAAGCCTTCAACTGTCTCCGATGGTCCTATCCTACGCATTGCCAGATGACTTCGTGTAACATGAGGAATCAAGCCGAATGACTTCTGCCAGTCCATAACCAGTAGTTGGGCAACTATGATGGTACTTGATCAGAAAGATCAGATCTTAGATACCCCCATGTCTTCTTATATCCAATAGGGATTTTGCTACTCTTGACATTCTGCTCACGTTGAAGTCCGTTCACATAGAGCTAACAAACCTTCAAAGACCCAGACAAACCAGCATATCTCAAACGGTTATACAGCTACCATCTCCCCAACTTCTGCATGTTCCATAAAATGCACGTGTCAACCTAGACGCACTAGTATTCCCCTCGCGTATCCGCTACTGTTGATCATTGGCCACATATATCATACGGTCGTACCACATCTATTTCCTGATTTCCAACCACCATATCACAACTGCCGTACCTGCATACAACATTCTTCAACCTACCATCGCTATTGTATTCCCCTTGCTTGAGGTCCCCCAAGATCCATGCCCATCAAAAATATCCACGCGCACATCCTTTTTTGTCCTGCGTCATTATCTCATTGATATATGTCATTACAAAGCGCCCACCCTCCAAATCCCAGATCTGGCTTTTGATATCTGCGTCTGGAAATTGATAAAATCAACAATTTTCTCCCCAAGAAACTAAAACATAATCCACCACGATGACTTCAAACCCAACCTTCACCCTAACGACCCTCCTCGCAACCTACCTTAGCGCCAAAAGCATGCAAGCACCAAACCCACCCCCTCAACCCAAAGACCGAAACAAAACCGACCGCCTCTTCCTGCTTCCTGGCGCCAACAATCCAAAACTAGGCTCTTTCCTGTTCATAATTCTCTCCTTATACCACACCCTCATCATTGCCAAAAGAATTACGCCATTAAAGCCGTCATCGATAATTTGCCCGCACCCCGAAAATCTAAATATGAAGTATTTTGAGTGGAATGCGTATACGAAATGGTGTCTTGCCGTCATCGGTCTAAGTGGCGCTGCAAGAATCTCAGCGTACAGAGCCTTAGGAACGGACTTCACTTTCGAGCTCGCCACACCGTCGAAGCTTAAAACGGCGGGGATATATGCTTACGTGCAGCATCCATCGTACCTCCCTCTTATCGTAATTTTGGCGGCGAATATGGCCTTGTTTGGGAATGTGGATGGCGCGATCGGATGTTGGTTGCCGGAACGTGTGGTGGAGGTAGTGAAGCCTTGGAAATGGGTTGGGTTGGGGGCGTGGATTGTAGCTTGGTGTGGGGTTATTGGTGTGAGGGTTAGGGATGAGGAGGAGATGCTTGAGAGGGCTTTTGGAGGGGAGTGGGTGGCGTGGAATAGAAGGACGAAGAGGTTTATTCCTTGGATCTTTTGAGGGGCGAGCTGGATGGCGCTTTGGAAGAATTGTGGACGTTTGATGATTGGCGAGGGGAGTAGTGGGCGGCCTCCATTCTCCAGACGGACGAGTAAGTCCACGGTGGTGGCGGATGGTGCTATGCTCTCATGTACCCTTTCTTATCCGATTCCACATGAACTCGAAGTCACTTACGCCTCCGATATTCTCGACGCAACAATATCCCTCTCCATCTCCTTCCAAAGCTCCTGGGAGTGTTCATCGAACAACTCCCCCACCCAAAACACCTTCGCAAGATCTGGTCTTATTTCATCCCAAGCACACATCCTCCCCTTCAAAATCATGATGTCTACTAAAATTCGATCCATAAACCAAGTTTTTTCTGCGCTCCCCTCTTTTGACGACAGGATTCCCCAGACACCCATCCACAGTGTCAACGACCTTGGTGCGTCACGCACAAGGCATAGCGATTGCTTCAACGTTGAAGCCAGGAAGCTTGAGGTTTGGGCTAGTGTGTTTAGTGGTCGCATTAATGCTTTTAGAAAAAGGATGGCTGCGATTTTGAAAGCTTGATCCAGATACTTGGTACCGTCTGGTATGTAGGAAAGTAGTCTGTGGAAGAAAATGATCAAATGTTCATCCAACTCCACAGGATCAACGGGAATATGATAATCCAACATCTCCGCCAATAAAATGGTAAAGTCGGCGACGTCCTTTGCTATCATCGCGAGAGGTGCGTCTAAGGTTGCGGAGATGGTGTGAGGAGCGGATTGAGGGACGGGCGTGAGTTGTTTGCTGATCGGTTCCACCGGTGGGAAGATCGGGGTGGTGAGGGTGTCTACTGCGCCTTCGATATCTGATCTGCATACTTTGGCGCGGAGTGAGGGGGCGACAGCGTGAATACCGCCTTTTGCCTTTACGAGTTCGGAGAGACCGCGGGAGTGGACGAGCCAGGTCGCGTTGTTGCTCAGGCCGTTCTGAGCATGTTGTTAGTGCTTGTGCCGGAGGCAACACGATTGACTCCATAGCACACTCGAGTTATTATCCCATCGCACTACATTCACAAAGTGATGAAGTGTCGTCAGAGATGGTAAAGCAAGATATACATACCTCTAAGCTGACAAGACATGAAACGGCACCAATAACGGAATCGGGAGGTGCGTGGCCTTGCCTTGCCCTCTCGACGCTGTCTTTGAGCCGCCCTAGGACGTGAGTCATCAAACGAGAGACGTGCTGGCTACTTTGATTTGCTCCATGTTCAGCTTCGAGCTGTCGCGCAGCAACGTAGATGATGGTGAAGAACCAAGTTTCGTCTTGCAGAATGACCTCAAACCATCTGTCTCTGATGGGGTTGAAAGCTAGATTCTCCGATAGCGGATACATCATGTTGGCAATGCCATGGAGATCTAGGCGTATTAATGTATCTTTCAAATCTGTATCAACGACCAATAGCTTACAGTAGTTGGTGTAATGGCCAGTGTTCAGGGTAGCAAGGCTTGCAAATGGGAAAGGGGTCGTATTGAAGAAATATCGATCTAATGGAGAAGGATATCTCACAACAAGCCCCTTGTCCTTCGACGGCTCTAGTACATCGAGTGGTGTTCTTACCACTCTGCGCTGCACATCCTTGTCTTGGGCTCCACTACTGTGAGGCTTCTTTGCACTAGCTGCGGGTTTCCTCTTTGCCTTGCTCTTCTGTGATGTTTTCTTCTGATGGGGGTTGGATGCAGTGAAGTTGACGAACTTTGCTTCGCCAGGACTCTTTTTCGTTTTCGGAGAAGAGGCAGCTTTCGGCAGCGAAATTTTGAAGCTTCCCATCCCGCGGGTCGTTGATGAAGCTGGAGAAGTTTCAGTGTCTTTTGGAGAGTTCTCTGATTGTCGCCATCTTAACATTATCGGTTTATCGGGAAGCATAACATCTTCGAGAACGAAGTCCATGATGAGTTGGGATGCAAGATGTATTACCGTTCAAAGGGCGCAGAGTGTTGTGTGTCTGACTACAAAGGTTTGATGCAATCACAGGAAATATACCGCCAGAGGTGGATAGGTACTCGGGTTCGGTTGCAGGTGGTGAGCAAGATCGGATTACTAAAACTCAAGAATGAACTGCAAAAGGAACCCATCGGTGCAGTGAGCACCGGAGTTTGTTTGATCAAATTTCTAAGGTAAGCAGAAAGGAAATGAAGGAAGTAAAATGAAAAACCTGAAATATGTCCGAATGTCACGTGACCAGCCCAATTCGGAAAGTTGTTGTGTCAACATTGCCCAAACTGTGAGCAACAACATTTCCACTTCTCTCCAGTAAACATAAGCACAACATCTTCCATAATGGCCACTCCACTGTCGCCCGCAAATCTTAGCTCCTTGAATTCCACAAAATCACCCTCATCCATGCAATTCAGCACTCCATCCAAGCTCCCTGTCAAAACAATGCCTTCCCTTGTCCCTAGCAACGTAGATGAGGACGAAATACAATGGGACGAAGGACCAAGCTCTCCCTTTGTCACCGAAATACCTGAAGATCAGGAGAATTCGGCTATGGCTTCAGTACGATCACAGAGTGTAATGACTGAAGATATCCTACGATTCAACGACGACGAAATAACGGCATCAATCGCACCCATCTCAGCGCCACAAACACCATTCAAGATCGCCGAGGACGAGACGAGTACCTTCCAGACTGTCAAGACTTCCGTTTCGAGTAGTGTCAGAACATCGCCGTCCAAAGTCACCTACACGCGATCGTCTAGCTATTCGTCCCACCAGGAGAAGATATCTTCTACCCTCTATATCGATGAAAACCATTCTGTCCAGCAATACCGAATTGGGGAATCTCACCCTGCTGACATCACTTCTTTATCTGTCGAAGACTCCATCATGGACGACACCTGCTTCAGCACATTCTCGCAAGTTCCAGACATGACCTCATTCGCAAAGCTCGGACAGCACAGTCCTACAAAGCAATTCATGTTTGACCAGGTATGATCTGTACACATTCTGGTGATGCACAAAGCTGAAATTAGAAAGGAAACCCCTCGACCACGCTCCAGCCATACACCAGGAACTGCTCGAACTCAAGTCACTCGCTATGATCGATCGCCTTCTCCAACACCACGCCGAGGACCAGAAGCTATTCCACAGTACCAAGATAGTAGTGACACTACAAATCTACTGCTTGACTTCACCCAGCAATTCGAATCAGTCTCCATGTCCAAACAATCGTCGCGGACACCCTCCAGACGATCCCCTACAAAGAACGAGCCACATCTCCTGTCATACCTACACAACCAACGATCACCGACGAAAAGTGGTCAAGCTAGCGCGTTTGCAACTCCTCGTGGCTCGGGCAAAATCCTTAACCTCCTCGACTTCGAACTCCCACCAGCCCCAACACCGCGAAGTGTTCCAAGCATCACAATCCGCGAACTAGAGAGTTTGAAGTCAAAATTCAGCTCCGAGATTTCCTCGTTACGCGCGACATTGAGTGGACGCGAGGCGGAAGTGGCAGCATTGAAGAAATCGGTGTCCGAAGCCGAGCAACGTGTTGGCCAGTCAGCGGAAGTACTTCGAGAAGAGCAAAACAAACGCGAATACGCCGAGAAAGAGAAGGCAGAATGGGAACGACGTGGCCGAGATTTCGAAGAAGTCCTTCGTAAGGTCAAGGAGGAGGTTTTGGAAGCCGAAAAGGAGCGAACGGACATGATGTCCAGAATCGAAGAAGCTGAAGAGCGTGCTCGAGAAGCAGATTCACGTGCTGCTGATGCTGAGGCCAGGGCTATCGAAGCATCGACGAAGATTGTTGATACCGGCATTACCAGCTCCGATGCAGACGGACATTCCGGACCTCTTTTCACAGCAGAACAAGTTCAGAAACAGATCGATGAAAAAGTTCATTCTTTGAGCACGGAACTCCACGCCATCTACAAGAAGAAACACGTCACCAAGGTTGCTGGTCTGAAGAAAGGATTCGAGGCCAAGACCAAGGAAAAGACGGCAGAACTCCAGTCCAAAGTTGAAGAGTTGGAACGAGAGAAGGAGGAATTACAATCTCGATTCGATGCCACACTTTCTGGCGTACTACCTAAGGACTTTGGTCTCGCAGCAGGGAATGCCGAACAACGAGAGGAAGATTTGAGGAGGATAGAGGAAATGAATGTGCTCGTGGAACGACAAAAAGCCGAACTCATCGGGAAAGATACCGAATTAGCTACCGCACGGTCCGAATTCGTCATCCTGATGAGGGATTTGGAGAGGGAGAGGGTGGAGAAGGGTGAACTTGTTGCGGCTGTGGATGAAATGTTGCTGATGCAGGAAGATATTAGCACAGTCAATGCCGCTGCGGGGACTATGGTCGATGATTTCAAGAAGAGCGTTAGTGGGTTGAGCGGTATTGCGGGTGCGAGACCGAGTGGATTGAGGGGACCTGTTGCGTCTGGTTTGAAGGGGCCAGGGTTTGGATCTAGGATTGGGGCGCCGTCGGGGCTAGCAAGGAGCCAGAGTGGTGGGAAGTCGAGGATGATGAGTAATATTGAGAGGATGGCGGGCGGGAGGAATGTCGAGTAGAAGATTGTTCTTGATGTTTGAATGAATTGGGGGCTTTGGAGCCGGTAAATGTTTGGTTGTCATTGGGCGTCGAAGGCATTCTCTGTTCCCCGTGATTTGGACGGGCAAGATTGGTTTTCTCTGTTTTTCCGTTTCAATGCATTTGTGTCCTGGTGGACTCTTAGGGATCGTTTTTGAATTCAATTCTCTTCTTCCGAGTTCTTTTTATAATGAGTGCGATTGGGTACTGTTCCCTTTGTTGTAATTCAGACGAGTAGAAAATGTAATGTAGAAGTATACAAACCCGATTTTATGTTGACAATTCGTCCATTTTACCTCAACTACCGTGTACAAAACCAACAGATACTGTACCAGAAATCCGTCCTGTTTCCCCAGCAATTCAGTCTCTCGAAAGCAACCTTTTAAAGATACAGAACACCATTTTGCGCACGAATCACTTCCACTTTGACGCAACTCTAACCAGTTCTAACGTACAATATCTCATAGTGTCCTCCTGTTCGTGAGGACAGAGTCGAGATTGACGAGACCCCAACTAGATGTTAGTGCTGCAGGGATGTGCGATGACGATAGAAGAAGTGAAACCAGTGACCTCGCGTTTTGAAGAATTACTTGATGTATTGACATGTACTTTGCAGTAATACAAGCTGAACACTGCATCAGGTTTCCTGTGTCTTCTCTCACTCGGCCAGGCCGCATAATACACCTCCAGAAATTAGGCTCCAGGACGATGAAGATTCGGTCTTCACTCGCCTCCGTCATTGTTCGTTTTCGCCAAAGTGAACTCTTTGACATCCACCTCCAATCTTTGAATCTCACCCTCTCGTCGTCGCAGTGTCTCCGACTGTTCTTATTATACTTCTTGATTTGGTTGCATCCCTTCCGCCAGTTTGCATTCCCGTCCTGGCCGCCACCTTGGTTTGAGGCCGCCCGGTACCATTTCAACACTCACTCAAGCCACTGAAGAACCATCATCATGGACGACACAACATCGCCGGGAGCTGCTACATCCGAGCAGGAAGACGATGTGTCTCTGCTTGCTCCTACTGGAAACACTGAAGGGATGGACGAAGAAGCAGTGCTCAACCTTTTCGCCACAGCCAAAGATCAGGACGAGCTTGAGCGGGACATTGGTCGTCAGGCTGATCAGCTCCTAAATGAGCAAGCTGATGAGCGAGACAAAAAGCGACTCGAGAAAACTCAGACGAGCAGAGAACGTATACAAGGACAATTACGCAAAGTCGAACAGCGCCTGGCTGGCCCGGGAGGTTCTGCGACAAAGACACTTTTACGCGACGAGAAAGCGAACCTAGAGGCACAGCTACGGAGCCTTGATACTGATCTGGAACAAATCAACGCGCGCATCGCAGAACGGCAGAACGACGGAGATGGCATACCAGAAGAAGAGGCCAGTCAGGGGAGATATCCTAATGAGAGTCGACGAGACTTTCTCATACGAACTGGCAAGATTACACCGTTCTCAAAGATGCCACAAGCGCCTCGACAATCGTCCAATCTTGCGGATATCATGTTGGAGGCGGAAGCACGCGGTGATGAAGTGGACAACGAGGAGAACGAAGCACTGGAACATGCAGCTGGTCCACAGTCACACCAAATTTTGAGACAGCCTGGTTTTGCAGACGAGGTCTTAGATACTACAGAGGACACTCATTCTGATCGGCCATCCAAACGACGGAAAATTCAACCTGGAAAAGAAGCCCGTACAGCTTCGGAGGACTTTGAAGTCTCCGCCGCTGCCGACTCGGACGATGCCTTTGTTCCAGATCTAAATGACGACCGGGTTACCACGCTTGGCGAGTCAGATGAGGAGGGCGCCAACGACCGTATTATGGCATCAGCTACGGCCCCTGCGAAGAAAGCTCGACTAGGGGCGAAGTCGAAGAGCAAGAAGGCATTGAAAGAGACCGAAGGAGAAGAAGACGATCTTGCTGGATTAGACGATGGAAATGAAGAAATGTACCGTGCACGACTGCGTACTTGGTGCAAGAAGCGCAGTGCAGCACGTCGGAGAGCACAAATTGCACAGCGTGCTGCCGATTCTGGCGACGTAGAAACCACCGCAGCAGGTGACGAGGAGGATGAGGAGGAATGGTATAAGCCGCACCCCACGCATCTAGACACAGCAATTGACGGTGGATTTCGGGTGCCTGGCGATATATATCCTTCACTCTACGACTACCAAAAGACTGGCGTTCGGTGGCTGTGGGAACTCTACTCTCAGCAGGTCGGTGGCATTATTGGCGACGAAATGGGCTTGGGAAAGACCATTCAAGCCATCTCCTTTCTAGCCGGCCTTCATTATTCTCGAATGCTCACGCGACCCATTATCATTGTATGTCCAGCAACTCTTCTCAAACAGTGGGTCAACGAGTTCCATAGATGGTGGCCTCCTCTTCGTGTCTCAATCTTGCATACTTCCGGAAGCGGCATGATCGATCTTGGTCGTGAAGAGGCGCTTGAGGATGATCTTGAAGAGGAAGAGTGGGACGAGGACCGACCGCAGAAGAGCAGAAATCATAAAGCCGCCAAGGGCATTGTGGATCGCGTCCTACGAAATGGTCATGTTTTGGTTACGACCTATTCAGGACTTCAGTCTTATGCCGATTTATTGGTCCAAGTTGAATGGGAGTATGCAGTCTTGGACGAGGGCCACAAGATTCGAAATCCAAACACCGCCATTACCATCTATTGCAAAGAGCTGCGCACTCCAAATCGAGTCATTCTCTCAGGCACACCAATGCAGAACAACCTGACCGAGCTTTGGTCGCTATTCGATTTCGTTTTTCCTATGCGACTGGGAACACTGGTCAGCTTTCGCTCACAATTCGAAACCCCCATCAAGTTCGGCGGCTATGCGAATGCGTCAAATCTGCAAGTCGAGACAGCGATGAGATGCGCAGAGACTTTGAAGGAAACCATCAGCCCATATTTGCTTCAACGATGGAAAGTCGATGTCGCGGCCGATCTGCCCAAGAAAACGGAGCGAGTGCTGTTCTGCAAGTTGACTGCTCTGCAGCGTAAGGCTTACAAGGATTTCCTCAAGTCTGATGACATGAATTCCATCCTTGCTGGAAAGCGTCAGGCTTTATACGGTATCGACATTTTGCGAAAGATATGCAATCACCCAGACTTGGTCCAACACAAGCGAGATTCGAAATCATCTGGTTATGGAGAGGACACCAAGTCTGGAAAAATGCAAGTTGTGAAGGCTCTACTTGAAATGTGGAAGAAAGCAGGACACAAGACGCTGCTATTCGCGCAGCATCGTATCATGCTTGACATTTTGCAGAAGCTCATCGGCAATATGGAAGGCTTCAATTATCGTCGCATGGACGGTAATACATCCATCAAAGACCGACAAAACATGGTCGATGAGTTCAACCGTGATCCAAGTCTGCACGTCTTCCTTTTGACGACTAAAGTCGGTGGTTTGGGAGTCAACCTCACTGGCGCCAACCGAGTCATCATATATGACCCCGACTGGAATCCCTCCACAGATGTACAAGCTCGAGAACGTGCCTGGCGCCTCGGCCAGAAACGCGAAGTTGAAATATACCGCTTAATGACGGCAGGTACCATCGAGGAGAAGATCTACCATCGACAGGTTTTCAAGCAAATTCTTACAAACAAGGTGTTGCGTGATCCAAAGCAACGACAGAACTTCCAACTGCGAGAACTCCACGATCTATTCACTCTAGGTGACGAAGCCACCTCCACCGAGACGGGCTCGTTGTTCAAGGGAACAGAGATCAAATTTGGAGACAACAATAGAGAAAAGGAAGAGTCCCGCAGACCTAGCGTACCCACACTGCCAACAAATTTGGAACAAGAAAAGCCCACGAACCTTTCCATAATCAAAGGACTTTCGCGAGAAGAAAAATTTGAAGATAGCACCGAGAAACCAACTGATGGCCAAACAGACGAAGGCGAAGACCGAGTCCTAAGCGCCATTTTCTCAAAATCAGGTGTCCATTCCGCACACGAGCATGATGCTATCGTGAACTCTTCGACTGGAAAACGCAAAGTCACGGCCGACCCGGAAATGATCCAGATGGAAGCGAGACGTGTTGCCGCACAGGCGGCGAAAGAGTTACAGCGAGCTGGCGAAATCGCGCGTACAATTCCAGCCGGTGTACCAACCTGGACCGGCCAGTTTGGCTCCGGCGGCCGCCCAGAGGAACGCTCTTTTGCTTCCATACGTGGCGGCGCCCGTGGAGGCCGAGGAGGAGGACGAGGCAGTATCTCATCTTCCTCAGTCTTGTCCAATCTTGCTTCTCGACAAGCCGGTCCTGGATCTGGATCCGGATCTGGATCTGGAGCCTCCACGCCGAATCACCAACCTCGAGGACGAGAGTTCATGGCTCTGATCCGAGATTTTTTGAAGGCGCAGGGTGGCAGTTGTTTTACCCAGATGTTGATTGATCATTTTAATAGGTATTGTGGGACGCCGCAGCGAACGCAGGAGTTTAAAGAGATGCTGAGGGAGATTGCTATTTTGGAGCAGGGGCGGAGAGGAAGGGGAAAGTGGACGCTCAAGCCTCAATTTAGAGATTAAGAGCATGATGTGGGAAGGTGAAGGAGTAGAACAGTTTGATACCCAGATGAATATGAATCATGGTTCAAAAGATGACTGTAGTGGGTTTATAGTTCTCGTTTGGTTCTGGAGATGTATTGTGTGAAAGTAGTGTATATCCTATACCCAACGAGCTAGGAGATACAGGAAACTCGTGACGTCAACTACGAGGATCGTTTTCTAGAGAGCGATGATAAGTGTGCCTACCTTTCCACGCCACTAACCATTACAAGTCCACGACTAGCAATACTCGTCGTTGTCTTGAGTTCGTAATGATCTACAATCCATCTCGCTTCATCCCTGGGACCTCAAGTCCAAGGACGCATGGTGTGACCAGCATCAACGGCTTCCAGTATAACTCTCAGCGACTTGCCTTCATTCTTGGCTCTCACCTCAAGAAACAATCCCGACTCGAGAAAAACCAGAAGGCTCAGACTAGTTCTCGGTCGATCAAACAGCTGTGTTCGGGTTCTGTATGGCGCGCCAAGTCTTGTATACGAAGACAACTGGCATCTTCTTTTTTTTCCGTCTAAAAGAAGCATCTGTGTCCCTAAATGCAAGTGTTATTCGGCCTCTTGTACATGAACAGCCGTGCTCTGCCGCTCTTGGAAACAGGCATGTTCATGGGATATATACTCTGGTGGTTCGTATATTCAGCAGATCGGAGCATGGTTAAGCTTCCTTCGCGTGAGGAGCTATGACTTGTTGGCGGGGCTCATGTAGCTATGTTAACTGAGTTACCGTGTCTGACACTGTGGTAGGATTGCCGCACACTTCCAACGCGAACAGTATGTTCGTGTTTCGTGGGATTTTCGATACTGCGCTTCTGCTGTTGTTTCGAGCAAGCGTTATTCGGGGGCAAAACCTTACCGATGACCAGCTTACTACTGTTTACCTAGAAGCTGGTTACCCTCCTTGTATGGTACGTTGTCCTTGTTAGATCCCAATCCTATTGAACGTGATATTCCACCGAACAAGACTCACGTACAAGCAGCTACAATGCAACCTCTACGCCTTGAAGGTTTCAAATTGTCCCCGAAACGACTCTGGAAAGATTTGTATCTGCAGCAAAATCGACATACTGGCAACAGCAATACTCAACTGTTTGTCTACATCTAACTCAGGATGCACGCAAGACGATTTTCTCAGTACGTTGCGTTGTAGAGCAGAAGACATAAAGTCTCTGGTCTGCAAGAATTTTGCTGCTAATCGGTGCACTAGAGGCAATCAGTCTTACTTCAAATGGCTGCCAGGGATTGGGACCTTCTTTACTCCCTAATGGAAACTCATTCGGAAACCTTACCAGTAATTACACTCTCCCAACCCTGCTGCCAACAGCAATCCCTAAACCATCGTCACCTCCAAACACCAGTCCCATTTTATCTCCACACAAGCTTTCCACTGGCGCATACGCAGGCATTGGCGTTTCAACCGGAATTGTTGGAGCTCTGGCCTTAGGATTCGGCATTTTCTGGATGGTGCGTCGACGACGACAACATGAACCAGAGTTAGAGGGAGCAGAAAAGATCGGACCAGTCGAGTTATTCGACAAAAGTAAAGATGCTGTGGAGATGGCGGGTGATCATGGAGTTTCAGAGGCTCCTGCAGTGGTTGTTGTACAGCCGCAAGAACTGGACTCGAGGCCACTAGGCCTTCAAGAAATCCTCAGAGTTCCGAGAATGATATGCAACCATGAAATGATAAGAGCGAACGATGAGAGGATATGCACGAACTTAAGCTTCACTTAGCAATCAGACTGAGGATGTTTGAATAATGTGAGTCGGATCTTCTTGAGTTGTGTGCTCTTGACTCTGACTCTGGAAATGGGTTTTAGGGAGAGCCTGAGGAAAAGTCCAAGGACATATTTTAGGCTGAGTCTAAGGAAGAGTTTGGTGACGGATCCGAGGACGGAGCCGGATGCGAGATAGACTTAAATTGATGAAATCAGGAGGACACCAAGTCTGAGCAAAAGTTCAACCAGCCAAGAACATTGCCTTGAAGAAGTTGACATCCAAAAGGCGACAATTCGGTTTAGGAACGATACTTACCTATTGTTATCGGCCATGTAGCATGAACATGGCGGATTTGATATTCGTCTTCGAAGCGTCTTAGTTTTTGCCTTCGATGAGACGAATTGCAATGATGCCTATAGACATACCACGTGTCTATTTGCCGGCATGGGAAACCCTTGGTGTCCGAGCCTTCGACATCTTCTCTCAATTTGATGCATGTAAATGCCGTTGCCCGATAACTACTTCAAGGCAAACGTCGGAACATCCATAAATTATCAACCTAGACTCAGGCGCTTTGGATCAGTGTATCCAAAACTTGCCACGGAATCCACTGCGCGACAAAGATTTAAAAAGTCTAAGCTCTTACACAATCGTACATTAGATCTACAAGGGTCCTATAACTTTGGCGTCACCTCTTCCACAAACTCCCTCGACTCACCAATGTCACAAACATCAAATACACCCGTCTCAGCAATGCCATACTTCTTCAGTGCCTCCTTAAGCAACCTAGGAGGCTCCATCACAGACTCATTGGTCAACACCCACGTGCCCCAGTGTATACCCATACCTCTTTGGCATTTTGTATCCTTGAAGATATTTACGCTATCCATTGGGTTGGCATGCATTGGTGACATAATAAATCTCGGATCGTAGGCACCAATTGGGATGAGACCCAAGTCGAAGGGACCGCGCAACTCTCCAATCTGCTTGAAGGCGGGACATGTAGGGAGGTGGGCATATTTCTCGCCGTAGTCGTCTTCCTCTTTTGGAAGCTTTGGGACAGTTCGGTAGCCCGTGTCGCTGAAGGGTTGTCAGTACGGGGCGAAATCCGAAAGGGGTGCAGCATACCCTCCAAACCAGATCTTCTTTCCACCACTTTCCACACTCCATGATGCCCAAAGTGTTTCCATGCGATCAAAAGGTGTTCTGGCGGTCATGTGTTGACAGGGCAGGCACCCGAACGTTGCTATGATATCTGCCTCGCTTGCGTCCGAGAATGGGTTGTCTGCCACCTGGGTCTTCTTTTCCAACGGACTCAACTTGACGTCGCGAGTTTCCCACCAATCCAACTCAGTCATATTGTGTATTCCGCTGGCTGTGAACCACTTCTTGTTTCCCAACGGCGCGAAGAAATGTACATTGGGATGCTTGGCTCGGATCTTGTTGATCGTAGGTAGAGAAAGATGGTCGTAATGATTGTGAGATATCACTACGACGTCAATGTATGGTATATCGTCGATGTGGCATGGAGGCTCAGTGTATCGTGCAGGACCCAACCACGAGAATGGCGAGCATCGATGGGTAAAGACTGGATCGAACAAGACTCGCAGTCCGCCTGGAAATTCGACGTAGTAGCAAGCGTGTCCCAGCCATGTTGCGCGCAGTGTGCTGGTTTCCCGGCTCGGGAGGAATGTAGGACTACGGACAGGGACAGTGGGCGGGGTGGTATCTGGGGACTTCAATTCGCCGGTGAGGAGCATTCTACAATTGCATTATCAGTACGGAACAGTAGTATGTAAAGACGCAATTACTTGATCATGGATGCGCCAATCGCGAATCCATTTCTATCCAAGAAAGACGGCCACGGATTGACAAATCCCTTTCCACCCTTCGCATGATGTCGCAACTCCTTTACATCCTCAGGAACAGCTCCTGTGACTGGCGAAGTCGATATGACGGAGGCATACAATGCCATGGCAGTCGAAGCCGAAGACATCTGGACAGATCTGTGGAGCAGACGCGGATTGCCGGCAGTGTGTTGGTGGGACGCTCGAGCTGTGCGGAAGAATAATCTATGAAACCAATACATTGAAGCAGTAGCTGTTATCAGACGAGATATATAAATACTACTCCCACCGGCAGCCTGCGGACGCGCAACACGACTTCAGCCTTCACCGATCGTGGTGAATCTCGTTCGGACGTCGCGGACCATGGACAAACTAATCGCAGTTAAGTCCGTGGTATTGCTCCTATTCCCTACGCGGACAGACTTCACTTCCGGTTCCACTCCAACAATGAACTTCTCTACACGACAGTGCCTCTATTGTGGAGATGGAAGAGGGTGTCATTGATTTCTGCCTCAAGTTGCCGTTGCTCCTCCACGGTCGTTCCAACCGCCAACATCGACCCCTATCTCAACCGTCGTGTTTCATTTCGTCCGCCATCAGTTCACGCGTCAATGCTAGATTCCAGTGGTACACTATCACCATGCGTCCAGCGTCTGCAAGCTCATCGGTCGAGGCTGTGCTAATTATACTCGGACTTGTAACAAGAGACGCAAAGGCGGGGATTCACCCAAATTCGCGCCCACCCTGTTCGATCCTTCGAAGCCTTGATTTATGCTATCAAGCCCAATTCTGCGTCTTGCATCCAAGAACGAGCACTGCGCCACTCGCTGTACCTATTGCGCAAGCAAAACGAACGATATGCCCTGCGGGCCGTCCATATGAACCGTATCGCGTTTGGAGTTTGTTTTCTCAGCCTCGAAGATCATTGCTGGAAAGGCGTTGTTCGCCGGAGAGGCTGAGGCAGATGCTATCGTGTAGAGGAGCAGTTGAGCAAGGATAGGGCCGCTTCTCATATAAGTAGAAAGAGCTGTCTATACGAGTTGATTCTGTCTTTATATCCCTCTTTCATCCCCTTTAAATTCCCATATCATTCCTCTTCTATTTTCCACAAAAGTCTGTAAAACCTTCCGGCCACATCGCACGCTGCCCGAAGACATCCATCAGCAAGGTCCATACACCCATTCATAATGGCCCAACCCATACCTTCTGGGCCGTTTACCTTCACCTCCAGCATCCAATTCCCACCTGAGGATATGCATGCGGTTCCAACTATTTTCTCATTCAAGCCAGGATTCGACGCCTCTATTGTTGGAAATAAAGCCTGCTCTCCTGAAAGAAAATCCGCAATGATCACCGCCAAACTGTCGACACATTGTGTGTTTACCACGGCACTCCCGATTCTCTTTCTGTATGCTATCGCTGGAAAGGTGGTTCTCGCCCCCGTTTGTGCTCAGCTGGTGTTCTACCTTGTCACCGAAGTCGTTGGGCTTTCTTCGAGAATTTCCGCCCATCGAGCCTCGCTACACCAACAAGAAGAGAGAAAAGCCAGAGCGATTGAAGAATTGGCTGTAGCAAGGACCAAGCTCAATGCTTTCGAGGCGGAAAATTTGGCGTTAATGGAACGCTTACAAGCAACAAGTGAGAAGAGTTCTCTGGAAAATGCCGACCTCTTTACCAAGACTGTGCAAAAGGATGGGGAGATTTGCGATTTGCGTCGTGACCTCGCAAGTGCCCGCGCCGAAAATGTTGAACTCGGGAACACTCGTCGTAGAGAGCTCGCAAAGCTGCGGTCTGAGATTGAGTTGGTCCGAAAGCAGTCTGCGTCAATGCAGAAAAAATTGCAGCAATCTATCACGACAGTTTTGTCAGAAAAATGTAACGCTATAGATGCCCACGATAAGGAGGTCGCTGCTCTTAAGACGAAAATGGACACGGAGCGAGGCCGAGCCGCCCTGACCCAGAGGAGGCTACACCACACAATCGCAGAGCAAGCTCGATCGGAAAGGGTGAAGATCGAGCAGCTGGACAGCGTCAAGATGGAGCTTGCCCAAGCTCAGAATGAATTGCTCTCAACGCGTCCTGCACCCCCTTTTAGCGATGAAGCTGATACGCAACCACACGCTTTCGAAAGAGCACCAAAGAGTGCATCACAACCATCACTCTACCTACCCGAAGATTTGATAACTCTCAACCCCCTCTCATCAGGCTTCACCTGCATAGGCACCACCAAGAAAGGCTTACGCTGTAGGCAAGCTATGATCTCACATTCCGCGAAGACTTCCGCCGAAGCACGACTTGAGAAGATACGAAGCGGTAATCCTGGCAACGCATTCGAATTGCCACAATTACAGGAACTTGCAAGTTGGATGCTATGTCCGCGTTGGCACAGTCGAAACGCTCAGTGCTCACAGCACAGGGAATTAGCGTCAAAATGGTTTCGCGAATTGAAAGGGGCAAGAGAGGAATTATCAATGCTCGACAGAACTGATAAGAAAGATTTTTTGACACCGGTCAAACTTAGACCTACCTTATTTGGATCGAGCCTGTCAGCTGCCTCCTCTCGCACGTCTGCCTCGTCGGCTTCTTCGCTCTTTTCTGCTGGGAGTTATGGTTCGATGTCGAGTGCGGCAACGAGTCCAGAGTGTAGCCCTTTGGCTAAGAAATCATACGGGTCTGAAAGACGAGCAGTGGGAAGTTAATATTGGCAGCTTGCATTGTTTCCTGACTTGGTTTCACGAAACGTTGGCCAAGGTTTTGATGGATAGCGGCTGGAGACGTAATGGGCTCATTTGTATCTCTACTATAAGCGCCCAGAAGTCAAAAACAAATCCGATCTATAGTTTCGAGTTCTTACCGCCCAAAACTTCCTCGACCAAGCTGACAGCCGCCTGCGCACACCCATATGATGACTGGTAGCCAGCTCCCCCAGCACCATAATTATGCACAACCCAACCACCTCCAATTCTCTCCTTTTCGATTCGCGTTCCAGAAAGCCTCAAAGGCCTGAGACCGACTCCATGTCTGATAACATCTAGTCTTTCAATGCCTCCTCCATTCGTCAATTGTGGACACAATTTGACCGCCCTCTCCATAATCCGCACAGCCAAATTAGGATCAACTTGACTGTCCCAGTTCCCCTTCTGATACGAACCACCCAAGATCGTACCTCCACCCGCGGCGCGTGTCATGACATAACATGCTTCTCCGTCCCCGTCGTCAGTACCGGAGATATCCATCATTTTTCCTGCATCGTTGCGGACCAGAACGATTTGCCCTCTTGCTGGGATAACGGATCTATCCATTACACCACCCAGTTTTGAGGCAAGAAGACCAGTGCAATTAACCACCAACTCAACATCACCACTTGGGTGAAACCCAGCCGCAGAAGCCTCAGCGATATGTCCAAAAACCGCACGTTTGAACACAACTCCCGCTTTCAAACACTGCGACACGAGCCAGGGGAGATAGATTGCCGTGTTGATACATACAGATGTAAACGAGGTAGCATGATTTACTCCTGCGCCAAGTGAAGATTTGGGAAGGAGTCGAAAATTGGGAACCGTGTCTTTGAACCATGGTGTCGTTGATAGGAGTTCAGCGAACCAATCTGCTGTCGCTGTTCCTGCGTCTTTGGTGCGAGTATGAATTTCGCATTCCTGGAAGTGGACACCTGCTTCTGGGTGGTTTGTTGCTAAATCTTCGAGGGGGGCCCAGGTGTTCTTGTCCCATTCTGAGGCTTTGGTGCCGCGGATTGATACAGGCATGTAATTTGCACCGGCCCATGGTGATGCGTATTCAATATCGTAGTCTCCGGGCATGTGCTTTGCTGCCACGACAATTCTGTATCTGTGGTTTTTGGAAAGAAGGAGCGCAGTTGTTAAGCCGGCCACTCCGGCTCTGGGAAATCATTAGATCTTGAGAGTAAATTTTTTGATTGCAATTGACCATACCCGATAACGACGACGTTTTTTTGCGCCATGGTCTTCTATGAGCAAGGTCGGTCGGGAAATTTGGGAATGAATGGGGTTGAGAAATCGATGTATGAATGTTTGGTACAACAATACTGATTAGTTGAATATATCGATGAGTAGAGTCATATATTAGGTCCGCCCTAATCGTCAAATTTCAGTTTGCCCGATCTGGTAATCAATTCTTACACAGTCGCGAGCACAAACTAGCAAATGGATGACGATAGGAGCAATATGCGCTACGAAGACGCCAAACACAACGCTCAACTCCGGCAACGAACTGCATGGTCTGATCGAGACATGATACTCGACTATTCAGCGGTCAATCACCCCCGCTTTGAGGCGTTCTGCTGCCCTTATCTTAGCGTGGTGAACTTATTCCCGATTGGGATTTGCCCGTTTAGGCAAGCGGGACCCGAGGATCTGCAATCCTACATCGCTATCAAAGCTGTCCAATGTGGAGGTTATTGCAATCGGTTCGCATTATCAGATATATAGCTTGTAAACAAAGTATCTTCCAGAAACCGAAATCAGCAACCACTTCGTTCTTGACCCATTGTTTCCACTCAACTCCTCACCTTGATATCACTCACCACTCAAGATGACCACCATGTTGAAGGTCTTCGAAGGCTACAATGCCCGAAAGCAAGTCATCGAAGCAAGCACGCATCCTTTCGCCAATGGAGTGGCTTGGGTCGAAGGACAACTTGTACCGCTTCACGAGGCTCGAATTCCACTCCTAGACCAAGGTTTCATGCACAGCGATCTCACTTACGATGTACCTTCCGCTTGGGATGGCAAATTCTTCCGTTTGGACGACCACCTGGATCGATTGGAAGGCGCCTGTGGAAAGATTCGTTTGAGACTTCCTATGCAGAAGGAAGAGATCAAAAGCATCTTGACGGACATGTTGGTGCAAAGCGGGATAAAGGATGCATTTATCGAGCTCATTGTCACTCGGGGTTTGACAGGTGTGAGAGGAGCAAAGCTTGGGGATATCAAAGAGAACCTTTATATGTTCATCATGCCATGTGAGCTGTGTTTGATAGAAACCTGTCAGAACAGCATGCTGACTTCGTGCTCAAGATATTTGGGTTCAGGAGCCAGAGATGCAGTTGACCGGAGGAGATGCGGTCATTGCGAGGACTGTACGCCGCACACCACCGGGAGCGTTTGATCCCACAGTCAAAAACCTGCAGTGGGGTGACCTGACACGAGCAATGCATGAGGCTCAAGATCGAGGCGCAACGTACCCATTCTTGACGGATGGCGATTCGCACTTAACTGAAGGATCCGGCTTCAACATTTGTGTGGTCAAGGATGGTGTGATCTATACCCCAGATCGAGGCGTTCTAGAAGGAATTACACGAAAGAGTGTATTCGATGCGGCGAAAGCTAACGGCATCGAAGTTCGTATGGAGGTTGTGCCGGTAGCATTGTGCTACGATGCCGACGAAATTTTCATGTGCACAACAGCGGGAGGAATTATGCCGATCACGATTTTGGATGGCAAGCCTGTGAAGGATGGAAAGATTGGTGCAGTGACGAAACAGATTTGGGACACCTACTGGGCGATGCATTGGGATCCTATCTATACCTCCACGATCACTTACAACAAAAGCAAGCTGTGAGGGACTTTGAAGGCTGCCCTTGCGTGGTTCTAGCATACTGACGGAGTCTACGTTGATCGTAGTTGTATTCCAATATGAAGAAATTGAATTGACGCCTTTTGAACCGGTGTCAGTCATTGTGAAGCAACTTCACGGCCTTGACAATGTTCGATATGGGATAGGCTTTATGACTGTCAGCCTATTTCAGGAAGTGCAAAATCCCAAGTCGCTTCCAGGATATAGTATAAGCAATCATAGTGGCTTAACAATTTCCGTTCACAATCGATGAAGTCAATGTGCGGCTGTGACAGCGTCAGAAGAGCAAGATGGGGAGCCCCCTCCGGCGGTATGGCCACAGTCTCAGTAATGGTTCTGGTGGTGTGATGCACCTTATCTCTGTTAAAATGACAAAATATATAATCAATGATGATGCGAAAACAGACGCGTTCGAAAAGACGACGCGTCGAACTCCAGCTTGTTTCTTTGTAAGCCCGCCGCTTATCACCTCCTCAACTCGCGTCCACAATCAGATCATCGTCATCCTCCCCTTCCGTCAACCAGGAGTATAGGGGACCCGAAAGAACATGAATGTTCCTGAGATGGAATGGAACCCCGAACCGAACCCAAGGCAGCCAGCCGGCGCACGAATTCCCTTGCCTTTGCCAAAAACGACTGTCACACGTGCAAGGCATTGAAGAAGAAATGTGATCGTCAGCGGCCTCGTTGCGGTACCTGCCTTTCCAGTGGTATACAATGCGATGGCTTTGCAATGCCCTTGGTCTGGAAAGGGCTTGACGTGAACTCATCTTCACCATCGTTCGAAGGAGATTTCGAATCGAGCCAGCAAGAACGACGTCCAAATCGCCAAGATGCAGGGTTCAAATTTGTACAAGGACGGCCGAAGAGAAGGCGAAAGCAAAGGGTCGATAGTCCCTACAAGGTTCTCTCAAACCAAGGGTGCTTCTCTATCACTACTACACCCCCACTACTGGGTGCAGAGCCGGGGCTATCTCAAGCTTTCAGTGACCCAAATGGGGATGGCACCTTTGTGGTTGCTGATCGCATGACGGTAGAGAAAATCCCCGAGGAAGCTGTGGAAGACTCTTGGGGTGTATCAGGGGCAGTAACGGAAATACGAGATACTCTGGATGTCGACTGGACCACACCGCGTCAGCATGACTTCTCTTTTCGTGCAGGGTGGGAGGAGGCCGATCCCATGTCAACTGTGTGCTCTGATCTCACAATTCTCGAAACAATGGAAGAGGTTGACAGATACAATCTACATGATTTTGTCCTACCACCGACGATTCTCTACCAGGACCTTGCAGAAAAGTATCACGATGTCCTTAAAATGTGTAAGTTCGAGTGTCTTTTGCAGATCCGCAAAGACATCCGATCCGTAATAGGCTCACTATTTACAGACAACAATGAGTTCTGCGCAATGCCGCTTACTCACGATTATAACGCCAATCCTTTCAGAGTGAGACTAGACCGCATACAAGAATCTCCGTCCCTGCTCCACGCAGCAATGGCTTTATCATCCCAGCACCTGGCAAAGATTAACAGGTCAACCAGTATGGCAGCTGAACAGCATGCTCATCAATCTACAGCACTGCAATTATTCAGTGAGGCTTTAAACAAACCCAACTCGGAACCAGTCCTTGACACTCTTCTCCTTCTGATCATATTTGAGGTAGACTCCCTCACCTTTCCTCGCCGCAACTTCTGACACTCTTACCATAGATCTCGCAATCGGCACATGGCATGTGGATTGTTCATTTGAATGGTGCTAGAAGTCTGCTTGAACAATTTGGAGCGAGCGAGAAGATCAAAACAGATCTTAGAATGCGGGGCCAAGTGGGGATGCTTGTTTGGTACGTTGAAAAGGTGTAGGCTTTTCTCCCCCTATGCTTACAAATCGTTCAGGTGGGACGTAACTATTGCTCTGATAGCTAGGAGAGAACCGATCTTGCCTATGAGCTACTTGGAGACGTTGGTGCAGTTCCCAGACAGCCAAGATTGGTCCTTTCTCGTCCTTGCCGGCTGTCCAGTCCAGTTTTTGATGGCTATGGCCCGTTTGGCAAAGCTCGCTTCGATTTACGAGAAGACGACGAAGATGGAATGGACTATTTTCAACGACTTTCCTGTTCAACTCGTTATTGAGAATATCAAAAATTTCGAAAACGTCGAGGCTGTAAACGTTGCCGACTTGGACAATCTGGAAGACAATCCAAACCCACGGCGGAACCGCTTTCACTGCGTCGAAGCTTGGAGACACGCAGTTCTTCTGTTTGCAGCGCGAGCCTTTTGTCAGAAACAGGACTCGTACCGAATTCGAAAGATCGATCATCTTGCTAGGGTCGTCCTGGATTGCGTTCGATGCATACCACAGGCAGAGTTCTTCCAGAAACAACTACTACTTCCTGTCTTTCTTGCTGGATCTGAGGTTGAATCTGACATAGATCGCGCGTTCATTCGCCACTATTTTCAATACTGGAACCAGACCTCCCGTTTTGAGCATTTTGGATCTGCTGGAGAGTTGTTGGAGGATATATGGAACGATTGGGATGTCTCAAAAAGAGACGTTTACTGGTGGGGCATTAAAATCAAACAACAATCTTTCGACAGGCCAACCAATGCTATGGTGTCAGAAGCTCTTTTGGGTTGATTACAATTGCAAGGACTTCTACATGCTCCTTGAATGATCCGCTAGCTAGCTAAAATCCTCGAAAGACCAGGAGACGCGTCATACCACTGACCTCCTCTCGTTCCCTACTCTGGTCAGCAAATATAGACACCTTCGGCTGGAGACTGTACGCAGTCAACATTTCCGCCTCCACGAGCCTGTTTGTCCCTTTGACGGTCGTAATGTGCAAACCTTCTGCAGCAATCTTGTGACGCAAGACAAATTTGGCGGGGCTCTTTGACAAAGCGGCAGGTTCTACGACTGGTTACGAACGCAGTGAAGACGCTGGAAAAGCAAAGGCCATTGCTTGCTCCACTGCGTTTCGTCTTGTTGCTAGCAGCTCATCCGAGTCGTGGAGAAGACGTCGCGAACCACTTAAGGACGACGTCGGATGCCCAGGAACGGCAATTTGGAAATCAAGCCTGGTTCCCAATTGCGGTGTTGCATCCATTTTGGGTGGCTGAGAGATTGCTCTCTCAGAGCGGCATGATAACAAATCCATCGCACGCTCATTGGCTTACTCGTTCGGTCCCATTCAATTATCCAGCTACATGACTCGTAATCTCACCTTCCCGATAGGGTATTTCGGGGATTGTGATTTTCTCTGATTGGGTCACGGAATATCCTGTTGATTATGGTTCTCTGAATCCTTTCAGTCGTTCAACATGTAAGCATCAATCTTGACATGCAAGGCTGGAAGTGGATTAACACTTCACGATAGCCATGTTGTCTGTTGCTGATGAATTGTCTTATCTCTCGACCTCACTACCCTGGCGTAGCCTCCTGGCGGAAAGGGAACCTGGAATAACCTTGACTGCTTATCCCCTATAAAACCATCAACAGCTACTCGCGGTTCTCATGCAGCAAGATTCAAGAACTTCAATCTTCTCACGTTTGTTTACTGACGCTCTCCAATAATTTTCATTGCCATACACATTACTCCGGACCATGGCAGAAGAAATTTTTGAGGATGTTGCAAGGCTCGATGATCTCGAGCTTGAGGCTGCAGGCTACAAGCAAGCGATGCCTCGACAATTCTCGTTGGCCTCCCTCGGTGCACTCTCCTTCACACTCACCTGCACCTGGCTTGGTACTGGCTCATCAGTTGGAATCAGTTTGACAGAAGCTTCTGCTGCTGGGACCTTGTGGTCTCTCCCAATCGCCGGCTTTATGACCTTGGTTGTCGCTTCCGGAATGGCAGAATTAGCATCAGCATATCCAGTCGCAGGTGCCCAATACTATTGGGCGTTCATGGTTGCGAGCGACAAACACAAGTCTTTTGCGTCCTTCCTGTAAGTAAATTTTTCTGTGTGCCAGAGTATTGGATTGGATATCCGTGATCAAGAACTGATGAACGGTGGCAGGAACGCATGGATTGCCATTCTTGGCTGGTGGCTGGGAGCTGCATCGGTCTCCAATTTCGTTGCGTCGATGATCCTCGATATCGCTTTTCTCTGGCATCCAACCTACGAACCACAACACTGGCAACAATATTTGATATACGTGGCTCTGATATGGCTGGCCGTGGCTTTCAATGTGTTTGCTTCGAAACTTGTTCCTTTGATGAACAAACTCATCTTCCTCTTATCAGCGTTGACTCTAGGCGCAACAACCCTTACTTTGTTCGTAGTTGCACGTAACAACCACTCCTCGGCCAAGTTCATTTTCACGGACACCACTAATCAAACCGGTTGGTCAAGTGATGGCTGGGCTTTTATGCTGGCCATTGGAAATGCTGTCTTCTCGTACCTTGGGAGTGACTGTGGTGCCCATATGTGCGAGGAAATCCCAAATCCAGGCAAAAACGTCCCGAAAGTCATTTTATTCCCTCTCGTCATGGGGTTGTTGACTGCTTTTCCTTTCACAGCTGCCTTGATGTACTCAATCACGGATGTTACGGCTGTTCTCACCACAGCCACTGGATTGCCTTTGCTTGAGATATACTACCAAGGCACCGGATCGAAAGTTGGAGCATCAATTCTGACTGCCATGTTCGCTTTTTGCTTTTTTGGGTGCTTGGTGGCGAACGGTAGGCCCAACTGTATCGAACATTCTTTCTTTCACTGACAAAGATAGCAACTACATGCTCAAGAACTATCTGGGCAGTATCTCGTGACGGATGTTTACCCTTCTCGCATATATGGGAGCGTGTGCATCCCTTATTTCAAATGCCATGCAATGCCATGCTCCTCTCCGGGACCTTCATTAGTGTGAGTCAGGCACACTTCATCTGGCTGCGTTCGTTTCAGCTAATATCAATCCAGATATATGGTGTCATTTTCATCGGATCTTCCACCGCTTTCTCAGCCATGGTTAGCGCTGCCATCATCTTTCAACAAACGAGTTGCATCATTCCACAGGCTATACTCCTCTACCGAGGCCGCGATAAAGTCCTTCCAGAACGCTATTTCAATCTCGGCATGCTAGGCGCGCCTGTCAACGCCATTGCTGTGGCTTGGGTCGTGTTTCTCGACATCTTGTACTGTTTCCCAACGGCAATGCCTGTCACGCCTCAAAACATGAGCTATGTATCAGTCGTCAGCGTCGGTTTGATGTGCTTTGTACTTGCCCTCTGGTTCACGACCAAAAGAGGTGTGTTCAGGGGTCCACATATTGATCTCGAACTACTCATTCAAAGACGACATGCAGCCATTGAGGATGATGGCAGGGTTGTCTCAATTGATGGGCAGTCTATGAAGAGGGTGCCAAGTCAATTCACGAAGCAAGACAAGAAGACCTATCTTCCTTGACCAGCTGGTCTTGGCAGGTACGTGCAAGGTGGAAGTGCACGGTGGAAGTGCAAGGTGGAAGATAGTGCGGGCGGGCTCTTTGCGTTGGTCAAACCTTGGGTGACTGGTTACTATTTCGTGTGCTTCCCAACTAATGTCTTGAATTGGAATGCTACGCTGTAGTTCGTTGAAAGCAATATGTAGCATGGATTGAACAGGCAGGCTTTACAAGATTACAGAAACTGATAAAAAGACGCCAATGAGGTTATGGGCGCGTACAATCCCTTGCTTGGCTTTTTGGTCATTCTATCAACTTGATTGTCATATCTTATAAGATTTGGTATCGGAGCCTGAACTCCAATGGAAATCAGCATCACCAGATGTGTAGACCTCACAGATTGGATTGAAGATCTACCGAGCCCAGTCCAGCTCGTTCAATTTCACAAAAGGATGGCCAAATTCCTGGCGATTTCCAAAATATTTCCAAAATGATTCTGCCAGGAACTCTGCGAGGCCTCAAACCGATTGGAGGTTTCTTATCGATATCGAGCTTATTCAGATGTGGCACCTGGATTGATCACACCTTCCCCGTCAACAGCACTGCTTGCCTGTGACTGCTATGTATTTGTACTTGCGGCCTACACCATGACCAAGCTACAACAACCACTGCAAAGTCATGGAGAACGGCTTCGATACCGTGACCATCGCCGACCTCGATGAGGCCACCATAATCGGCATACACCCCATCACCGTCGAAGATACGAGAGCCGCAATCTACCTGGCAGATTGGCAGGCGAAGAAAGGATGGCCGACGCTGTCAACCGTCTACACTGAAGAGTACGACTCTTATGAGGACCTCATGGCCAGTGAGTCTCTACATACCCCAGCAAGTGAGGCTTCAGCCAGCTAATGCACAAGACGTCTAGGCATCCCTCAGCATCTGCTCATCGACAACGGGGACTGGCCATGGACCGTGAAAACAACGACCGAAAATACGCACGTCATCGTGTCCATGAAGTCTGGTACCTGTCAGGCCGAAGATTTTTATTTCCAGACCGTCGCCCCTCTCCTCAATAAAATCGGCCTTCAGGAAGACCGGAACTACAGAACTTACTTTACCGACTCTGAAAAGACCATCGCGGAGCTCTCCGACAGCATCATCCTCGTGAATGCCGCATTCGGAGTTCCCCAGAACGTTATACTTCTCTCAGGAGATGGCGGAATCGTGGAAATCCTCAATGTCCTCATGAGAGATTCACCTGCAGACGATTTCATGCCGCCTGTAGTGAGCTTGCTTCCCCTAGGCACTGGAAATGCACTGGCACACTCTACGAGCCTCATAAGGGACAAGACTTTCGGCCTGAGAGCTATGATGTGCGGTTCACCCAGGCCTCTCCCCGTTTTCAGAACGAAATTTTCGGAAGGAGCACGTCTTTTGACGAACGAGGGCAAGAAAGCGGAGAAGATACCCCTGACGCAACGCAGCAGGCCCATGATCTATGGAGCAGTTGTTTGTAGCTGGGCTTTCCATGCCAGTCTCGTGGCGGATAGCGACACAGCCCAATATCGTCAACATGGTTCTCAGCGATTCCACCTGGCCGCGAAAGAGAACCTATTCCCACCAGACCAAACCCCTCCTCATACCTACAAAGGTGTCCTTACTTTGGCTATAGAGAGGAGTGCATCTGCTACCGAATGGAAGGTCCAAGAACAACAGGAGCATGCATACCTCGTAGCCACTATGGTGTCCAATCTCGAGGAAAAATTCACCATTTCACCTGCATCAAAGCCCTTAGACGGAAGGATGAGGCTTGTGCACTTTGGCCCTATGGCTGGTAAGGAGGTTGTTCGTCTGATGGAGTTGGGATATGACGGTGGAAAGCACGTCGATGATGCAGCTGTGAACTACCAGGAGATTGAGGGATTGACCTTACAATTCAGAGAGGAGGACGAACGGTGGAGACGCGTTTGTGTGGATGGAAAAATTGTGAGGGTTGAGAAGGATGGTGAATTGTTCTTGACCAAGGAGAGAAGACAGGCTTTGAAGCTCAGGGTTTGTCCTTATTAAGGAGGTAGTCATTCCTGCCAGATACTGTTATAGCTCCTAATCTAAGTATCGATATGGAGGCTGAATTTTGTTAGACAATCTAGCTGTCTTGTGTTTCGCATGACGTTGGAGTAAACATGGCATTCATAACGAACCATACACATCCTGATCTTGACCCGATTCTAACAATCTGATCCGTTGATCCCTCCCATCATTCCCTATCCACAGCAATCATACTACTGACCTCCCACTTCAATCCGCCGTTCCCCTCGCCATCGCCACCAAGTTGATTCCTTATCGCACTCGTAATCCTCTCCCTCACACGTTCAACATGCTCCCTCGTCCTGACCCGAACTTTGAAACTGGCCAAGCAAAGCCCATAATGCACCTGCCAAATCTTGGCCTCCTGGATCTCACTCACACCCTCATCGGTCTCCAAATCTTTGACGAGGTCATCCACACCACCTCCAGAGTATGACATTAATAGCATCCTTCCCAAAGCGTGACAGAGTCGTGAACCGAGAAAAACCATGGCAGTGGCGATGGTGAAGCCGAGGACGCTATCGAACCAGGTGTAGATTTTGATGCTCAGCAATGGAAGGAGGAGTAGTAAAAAAGAGCATGAAAGTGTAAGCAGATGAGATGGGTTTCGAAGTATTGAAGGGACCCAATCTGGTAAACGAGAAGGCCGCATCGCTCTCGCAATCCTGGCATGGTTTCTGAGACTAGTTGCAGAGACGATTGTGCTTACGATTGCAGCTAGGGCGGCTGTATCGACGCTTCCTGGTGAGACGCGCTCGTGGTGGTGGGGATGATGTGGTTCGTGGCCTCCTGTGTTTTCGAGGGCGTGTGTCAGGCCGTGAGATATGAGGTCAAGTCCCATGAAGAGTAGTATGATACTCATAGCTAGACCGGCCAGCACTTCGCTCCTCTCCAATCCGAACGGGTTGCGAAGACTGCCCCGTGTCCAGACTTCAAAGTTTCGTCCCACGTCTACTGCTACGCATAAAAAGGCGCCTAGGGCGTCGAAGAACAACAAATGGGACAGTGCTGTCATGGAGAGGGAATGCGAGGCTTCGAATTGGACATAGCCTGCCACAAGCATGTGACATGTACACCACCACCATCTTCTTCTTTGTTCGCTTGTGATGGAGGCGCGAAATTCCTTGAAGGTCGGAAAGGGGAGAGATTGAGGGACTTGGAGGGGAGAGCGAGGGGTAGGCGAAAGAATGATCTGGTGAGATACACTACTCCGAGCGAATTTGTGACCTCGTCGACGGCCAAATTCCTAAAGTCGTTAGCTAAATGCATGCACTCCGGGTCGAGATTACATCTACAGCTTGTCTGGCCGCCGTCATTGATGCAGGAGGTCTTCCCAACGTGTTCTGCTTGAAATTGAATGGCTGTGTAGCAGTTCTGTCTATCGAGTTGTCCTCTCCATTGCTTGTGTTCCCAGTTGGACTATACGGTGAGAGATAGACGGTTGAAGGAGAAAGCGGTGATTGTTGCGGTGGACCCATGGCCGCGTTGATTGAGGCATAATGCGATGGATGGTATGCAGGCTCACTGATCTCAATTGCTGGGGAATTGGCAAGTGAAGGAAAGGCTCCTGGCGGGGGACTTGGAGTTCGTGGGCGCTGGATGATTGCAGGGATGGCCATTATATCATGTTCACTATTGAGTTACTGGAAGGAAAGAAGCAGCAGCAGCACGAGGAAGAGGAGGAGGAGGAAGAATAGAAAGCAGCCCAGAAATAATCGAAGTGGTGGATTGCTATTGTTAAGATGTTACTAGAGTGGTAGCACTGTTCGTAGCGTGCCTAGCGTCCTCTATCTCGATCGAAACATCACCGCCGGTAACATCATTAATGTCTGAAGAGCATGGAACATGGCCCGCTCCATGGTGGAAACGAAACCCCGACACTCCCACTCCCACTCCCACTCCCACTCCCGCTCCCACTCTCTCACCGACGCAACCTCTCTGGCGGCCTCCTCTCACGCCCTCCCTTCATGAGATCCAGCGATTCCAATGACCACGAGAATGAGCGCTCCCTGCCCATGGCAATGCGCCAAACCAAACCCAGAAAACGGAAGGGCTCACTACGGAAAACCGCCCTCCTAGGAAACTCGAGTCGCTCCAACAATGGCGAGATGGACCCGTCCCACCTCCAGCACTCCACCTCACCACCGGCAGAAGACCACGAACCCCCAAACTGGTCTCTCCCACCTCCAGCAAACCTGACACTGGCAACGCAGCACTCGCCTCCCTCACCAAACGCATCTCCAGTAACATCCCCCCAATCCTACGCCAGCACCACAGACGACGACGACGGCCTCACTTTCTCCGCTCCCTCCTCCTCTACAAACCCCCCAACCGCCCTCTCACTGATGCGCCGTCGTTCCTCTCGTTCCGTCACCTCGGCCCTCCCTCTCCCTCCAAAGACAGTCGAACACGATTACAGCGAGACGGAATGGTGGGGTTGGATAATCCTCCTCGTGACATGGTTGGTCTTCACAATTGGAATGGGTTCCGTGCTCGGTGTCTGGAGCTGGGCTTGGGATGTGGGGGAGACACCTTATGCGCCTCCGGAATTGGAAGATGATGCTACCTTGCCGATTGTGGGCTACTATCCTGCTTTGATTATATTGACGGGCGTTATGGCGTGGGTTTGGGTGGTTGTTGCGTGGGTTGGAATGAAATACTTTCGACATGCTAGGTTTGTGGACGGCGAAGAATGAAGACGGATATTACGCTTTTTCCCGAATTGAAATTGAATTATGATCGTGGCTACATCGCCTCAAGGAAGTAAGACGGCCTCGATAGGTATTATAAGCTATTATTGGCTTGTATTCAAAGCCCGTCCATCTACTCTCATTGACCAGTCCATATTGTCATTCTGCAACCATTTTTGCACTCCGAAATGACTTCATCCACCCCTCCAGAATTATGTAAAGGTGTCCCAACGTCCTTCAAAAGTGCCATGCTCTCACATGATCGATTGCTTTCTACCTCTACTAGCACTGCTCCATCATCGGGTTTCCTCCCTTCAAACTTCAAGACTCAGTGCCGCTGCTATGGAAAGCAGCACAGAGCGTGGCATATTGATGCGTCAAGTCCAACACATGCTGCGGTAGAGAAGTTCCTTGGATGATACTCCTGACCTTGACCGCGCCCTCCTCCTCAATGAGTTTCCGAATCGTGTAAAGGAGACTAGGTGAGAACTGTCAGACGTTAGCATCGACACCCAAAACCGTGTAGACAAAGAAAAAAAACCTACCTCAGAGTACCACCGATACTGCCACGTAACAAGCCTGATCAAAGCACCAAGAGTACTCCTCACGTCACCCATCCCCTCATACATCCCCAACACACCCCTCATAGCCTTCGGCGAAAATCGAATCTGCAAGCAAGCCTGAAAAGCCTCAACAGCCTCCTCCTCGTGATGCAACCTCTCCGCCAATTCGCCCAGAATCTCCCACTCCTCAGCACTCTTCTTATAAAGAAGTTGTTGCTGACGATACTGCGCCATCTCCGTTCTCCAGATCGTGTAGACCCTCAAATCTTCATAGAGAACCATGAAAAGATTGTCCAGCCAGCGTTCACACAAACGCTTGTTCACGAATTGGGTGTACGATTCTGCTGTTGATTCGGTTGGATCTTCGGAGCCGGCGTGTACAACTTCGGCTGCCACGGTGTGAGCGGGCTTTTCAAGACTATCACCTGCCGATTCTGGTTTTTCGTCCTCTGCGTCGTCAACCGACGATCCGGCCTCTGAGACTTCGCCGTGGCCATTTGTTTGTGATGGCTCTGGAGAGGGTGATTTGAGGGCAGTAGTGCTGGGGTTACGGCTGTGGGATGATGGTGCTTGTTTTTCGTGGCGATACTCTTCTTCCATGACGAAGACTTGACTTCTTATCCGTAGCAGTTGATCCCAACCAATCTTCTTGGTGATTTCTGTCAAAAGTCGGTATGCTTTTAGGAATGTACCCTTGAAGCCAGCGGCATGCAGTTTCCGTAATGTCGGGTGGACGAGCTCGCCATCCGATGAGGCTCCACTATCGTCGATTTCGTCGCATAAACTTTCGGGCATTGTTGGTAGGAAGACACGAAGTGGTTCTGGCATGCGTGGTGCATCCTTATCCTGGTATGTGAACATAGGACACGAGTTCAATGTAAGAAGCGCCAAATCCCACTGCTCCATGCTGACATATATCTCCGCTAACCGGGCCCATGTTCCAAACTCGCTTGGTGCAGACACTACACTGCGCTTGGCGATATCCAAGGCAAGGTCTGCGCGTCCCTTTTGGTTGAGAAACTTTGCTTGACAGTCGAGCAGGGAATAGTCCATTGGTAGTTCTTCAATCGCCTCGTGAAGCAGCTGGACTGCCTTGACCTCTTCGTCTGCGGAGATGTAGATCTGGGCGAGTAGGGACGATATCTCGGGATCCCGCATCCTCAACTTCTCAAACAGATTGATGCCTGAAGCATAACGACCCGTCGTGTGAATGTAGTCGAGAAGGCCAGTGGTCAAGTGATTCGAGACCAAATTGGGAACCTGTATTTCTGGATCAGAGCCCAATTGCCAGCCATTAAAGAACAACCGCTCTGCCGCGTCCAGGAACCGATGTTCTGCTTCGGTGCTTGTGATGGGATTGAACCTCCTTACGCCCACGATTTTCTTGATTGTGTCTCCGGATCCGTCATCGGCGTACGAGTAGGCGCGAAGGACGCTGCAGAGATAGGTTTCCAGCCACAGGTCATCGCTGGCTACCCTCTTGTCCCCACGTTCGTCTATGCAGTAGCTCTCAACGGTTCCTGGAATCTGTACTTGTACTCGCATGTCCAAACGGGAGAAGGCATTGTAGCAGCTGAGCAGGTTAGTCCTTCGAGGGTTTCCATTTCGCATGATGCCTCTTACCAGTATAGGCCCGAGGCGACCTTGAGTTGTTTGTCGTGAGGAGTAAAAGTGAGGGTATTGATGTAAGCGGCCAGACTAGCCGAGGACGAGGCTTCTATGCCAGAGACATGGTGGTAAACGCCGGTCTGAGGAAAGGAAGGGATTAGACTTCAGCGCTTCCCTCTACTAGACTTACGGACCTGCTTCTGGGCACCGCCCTTTATGGGCTGCTTGATCAGATGGACCAGATCTGGTGGGCCCAGCTCTCTCAGCGTCTGGAGCGACTCTGTTCGGGCATCAACGGCCGTGTGAAGCTCCTCCTCGAAGATTCTATGCATTGTCAATACGTGTAAGCAGACGGCTGGCAATGGCCTGGGTTGCACGTACTCTGGGACACTGGGTATGGCGACCATTTCACGCAGTTATAGTTCAAAAGGAGGGGGGGAAGAGTGCTGGAGAAGGTGAAGAGTCAATTGGGTTTGTTAAGTGTTAAGCCGTGTCTCTGCAGAATACATATATATCCATCTCTGCGCTAGTGCGGCAAGTCGAGGCCAGCACC
Organism: Venturiaceae sp. KMAF11; assembly: GCA_023078705.1. Classification (NCBI taxonomy): domain Eukaryota; kingdom Fungi; phylum Ascomycota; class Dothideomycetes; order Venturiales; family Venturiaceae; species Venturiaceae sp. KMAF11. The sequence continues at coordinate 2,164,473 of JALGOQ010000009.1, forward strand.
CTGGAACGAACGGACGTTGAACTTCTCAAACACGCCGCCGTATCTGAACAGTAGGACATGGACAGTCAGGCAACAGAGAGATAGAGGCCATGCCATTGTTGCCGGATAGCAATATCGCCTGGGATCATCACTCCCATACTGCCACTCCATCTGGCGCATCCTGACACATTCCACCATGGTGAAGACAACTACTACTGGGAAACAATCAAGCTACGACTAACGTGCAAACAGTCTGCTTTTGTAGCCTACAACATTGAATACGACAATGTCGACGAACCCGAAGTCGACGACACGAAAGAGCTTCAAATCGAAGACGCGTTGAAGCTCTACCAGACTGCCCTCAAGTTCCACTCCGAAGGACCGCAATCATACGACCAGGCCCACGAAGCCTACGCCGCCCTTTTCCAGTCCGACATATTCAAATACCCAGAGTCCCAATCGGAGCTCAAGAGATTCGAGGCGTTCCCAGAATATGAAGAGTTGTGGATTGATGGCTTGGACGCTGGTCCCGTACAGCTGGCCGCACCTGCAGACAGCGCGCCGAATACTCTGCCGCAGATAATACACTTGTCCTACAAGAACCATGGCCAATTTCTGCTAGATTTGCTGCAATATCGAATTCAAGAGCATTTGCGGGAGAACCCAGGAACTCCTCTGATTCCAAAACAAATTGGAGACACTGCGCGGGAGCCTCTAGGCTACTATTCCGAGGCTCTGGACAAGGATGATACAGATGTGGACCTTTGGCGGTGCACTTCGGCCGTGGCCACTCTGGTTGGAAGTAATAGGATCGCACGCTTCTGCTTGGAGGCCGTTCTGGACATGGGAGAGGACAGTGACCTGCTAGGTCTTTCTGGCATTGAGCAGACCATTGCTCTCCAGCGCCTTCAGGAATTCTCTCGAAGCCTCCAAGACGATCTGTCCCTGCTCCTCGGACCTCTGTCTACCTTTCGACGCAAGAAGCTCGGGGACGTACTTAGGAAGCGACTGGAGACACACCCGTTCATTCCAAAACCTTCTTTCCAAAGCACGGCATATTCAGAAATTGGCAACAAAGGGAGGACGCCGATAAGGTACATGTTCACAGCGCCGAGGCGAAATTGGGCTGCCGTTGGAGAAACGATTCTTCAGCAGCTCAACCTCATGGAGCTTGGCCAGGTTGACACTGGTCCTGGTGCTGGCCTCAGTATCAAGCTACCAGAGCCGACACCGCAAGAAAGGCAGGTCGAACCGCCTTCCGAGGACCCTACACCACCACATGCTGCGTTGACGTCTCGGGAACCAGAACAAGAATCGGAATTCGATACATTCGACCCAGAAGAAGCTGTCCCGCCGCAGGCTGAACCTGTGGCTGTTGCAAACACGGAACACCCTCCAGAAACCCCAAAGCTAACAGAAGACGTCCAAATGGAGGACGCCGCAGAGTCGAAAGCTATGCAGCAAGTTTCAAAGGGAGAGGACGCGATGGTGGAAGACGCTGATGTCGAGCCTGTTGCTGGGGTACAGGAAAACGCAGAGGGCTCCAATACGAATGGAGAGGAAGCTACTTCCGCAATCGAAGAACCATCCGCCACGGCTGCTGCCACCAATGATGTAGGAGAGAACACGCCGACAGATGGAACTGAACTAGCCGACACCACGGTTGCAAACGAGGAAACTCCTGAGCAAGCCGACCCGAGCCAGGTCTCTAGCAGAAAGCGATCGGTAGACTCTGCTGGGCTGGCTGAAACTGCCGATGGCGGACGAGTCCGGAGCAAGCGCATCAGAAATCGAGAGACATTGGACGGTGCGGCGGTTGAGGGTGCCGCTGTTGAGACCAAAGGCCAGAAAGATTGGCAGCTGCAAGAATTGACGGACGCAGACAGCTACCTGTTCGATGCGGCCAACTCTTTTCTTCGGAAGGTTCAAGCTAGCACTTTAGGAACCCCTCAAGACCTGCTTGCCATTCTCAAGAACCACAGCCCATCCGAAGATACACTTCAACCAGCGATTTTAGACTTCTACGACTTCGCCCGGGCGTGTACCCCGGATATGGCAAGTCTTTTAGTGAACGGAGTACCTGGAGAGAACATCGACACTCTTGGAGCCATATCACGAGAAGCTGGGTTGAGCGCATTTCTTGGGCACAACAAGTCTCGGGATTCCCAAAGCTGTGCGAAGCCACTCCTTGGGGCAGCAGACGGTCTGCAGGAATTGCTGCAATCAATCAATGGCTCTTTCACGTACAGCAAAGATGCTGCGTGGCAGTTCCTGGTCGCATTACTGAAACCTGGGGCTTTTCCAAACAGACCGCCAAACAGTCGATCTAGCTATCTCACTGACCTCTGGCCGGATGATCTCAAACGTTGCGTTGTGCAAATTGCAGTTCGTTTTGATGAATACTTTTATCCACTCGTGGAAGAAGAATTGTCTAGTATTGGGGCTGATGAGCTTCGACTTCGTTGCGAGAAGCAAAGCTATACTTCAAGCCCGAAAGATTTAAATCTGATCGAAATGGTCCAAACCTTGTTTGAATTACATCTTGATGTTTACTCCCTGATCAAGCGTCCTGGAAGCAACGTGGACGATGTCACCAAGATTCAGCAAAAGGATCGCCTTGAGAGATGGTCTGCCCTCGCAAACACCGCTGTCAACCTTCGCATGAACGACTTTGAGGGCCCTCGCAACGGCGAGTTGGCTTTGCGGCATATTTGGGCCACGGGCTTTCACATCTCTGTTTGCGAAAACGTCTCTCAGGCGTATGTGCTTGCTTGTATGAAGGACCTGAAGGCCCTTCTGACCTCAATGGGCGAGCCTTTCCTCCAGCTCCAAAACAATGCGGTTATTCCAGAGATCTCGATGGGTGCAATAGAGCAAGAGTTGAGCAAGATCAACATGAAGGACTTTTTTGTCAAGGTATTCAGCGATCGCGATGATGATCCAGTCTCCACAATCGAGAGTCTCGAGCCGCTACTCGAGTGGTCCGATGAAGATTCTGGGGATTCAAAAACAGCGAGCAATGAAAGCGATCAGGGAAAAGACGCAGAGATGCAGGACGGAGATACGGGGAGCGCTTCGTCAAGAGATCCGACTCCTCAGGAACAAGTCAGTCAGTTCCTTGCCAACTCGTCTTGGTCACTACGGCTTTCGTTGTGGCAACGGCTTCGACAAGCGTACACGACAATCAATTACGCCCCAAAAGTCGTATCGTGCCATCTTCGAAGTATCGAGCTCTTGTCGAATGAGATGAAAAGCTCGGCATACCTGGACTCGTCCGGAGAGCCGCGAGGTCTCAGTTTAGTCCGCTGGCTTCACCTGATTGACGAGTTCATCCGAAAACTGCTCGTTCTTGAGCGGACAACAACAAACGCTTATGAATGCATTGATTCTGAGCACTTGAAAGATTCTCTCAACGCCATCACGTCTTTGCTTCGGCTTTTGCATGGCTTCACCCTCTACGAGGACCAAATACGCGTAGGCTCCATCCCCTCCCCGGCTTTTGAAGGCAAACCAAGGCCTTCGTTTACAAACACGGCTAAGTGGGTTCATGACGTGCAACTTCGTGCCTGGATCCTTTTCTACAGTTTGACCAAAGAAGGAATCGAACAAAACCCCGAATCCTTCGACACACCAGCTGAGTCCAGATTCACGTTCTTGAGAGACTTGCATTATGCCGTTGGTGTTCATCGCCACCTTTGCAACGCTGCGAATAAAGAGCTTCTCCACCTTCTCATGGACGAATTTCTGCAGCTCTCCGATGTCGAGGGGTGTGAGCTTCAGCTTGCGCAGGTGCTTCTCGACCTTTTTGGCTTGAAGTGCGCATGGAATCCGTCGGAATTGGTTGACCATGGCTGCAACGAATACGAAATCATCAATCGCACGACGGCTCAGAAATTGCTGGGCTTCCTCATGTCCCAAGCCCAAAAAGTGCCCATGAAGGATCTGCCGCGAACAGAACTCAAGGTTGCCATCGATCGTGTGCACGGATGTTTGAGTAACCGGAAGAATAATGACGATATCATTTTGAATCGACGAGTCTTCACCCACTACATGAAGTCGACCATCAATCCTCTAGACATTTTTTCCGCTTTGAAAGGTACCTTGGAGCTCCCGAGCAAATCCATATCTCCGTCTTCTGCACCCGTTGCCGCTCAAGGATGGTACTTCCTCATGGGCTTGATTGCGCTCAGCAAGTTCAAATCACAGAAAAGACTCCAAGCTGGTCCTACCGAAGATCTCAACGTCGCTGTTGCTTTCTTCACGCAAGATTTGGAATACTCGACCGAGCAATGGGAGACCTGGTACCGCCTGGCGCAAGCAAATGAAATGCATCTGGAGGAACATGTTGCTTGGTCGGCTGAGAAACTCAACAACAACAGCCATGAAGTGTTCTTCTACCAACGAGCCGCCATCCATTGCTACACCATGGCTGTATCTTGTGCTGTCCGATCTGGTGATGCCACATCTGCAGTATCCGCGAAAATGGCTGATATGTATTCAGAATTTGGCAATCGTATCTACTCATCGTCCCGAGAGCCATTTTCTATGGGTGCTTTCGCCTTCAGGGAGAACGAAGAGCGGCATTTTAGTGGAGACCAGATGTATAAGCGACCACCACACAATGCTCTGCGGTTGTACACGGCATGGAAACTTGCAGCGACCCTTTTCAAGCGTTCCCTGGCTCGCAACCCTGACTCATGGCAGTAAGTCAAGATGAAGCATGAAGTCGTCTCAAACATATCTAACATTGAATAGGAACCATTTTATGCTTGGTAAATGCCTCTGGAAAATGTTCACTGCGTCTCCTGAAGTTCGTGGCAAGGAGAGACCGCCACAAAGGGAGGAAGTGATGGCACCCTTCATCCGAGCGATTGAAACGTTGCCAAATCGCCGCGACAGCCGCAAGGAACCTATACTTGAACCGCATTATAAGCTCGTGTCCATTGTACATAAGATGGTATTGCGACAAGACTATTTTGTATGTTCGACACCTACCGCTCGCATCCACTATATGCTAACTTACGTGCAGCCTGCCAGAGCTATGGCCATTCTCAAAGCGAATACATCATACACGAAGAAGGTTCCCGATATCCAGTCTGGCGATAAAGAAGAATGGCTGGACTACGTCGCATCGACATTGAAGGCACTGAGGAATGCGGACAAATCCGGCTGGCACCACCGCATGACTATGCGCTCTGCCCACCTCATCTACGACGAAGATCCAGATAATCAGGTCTCGGCAATGGAAGTCCGGCACGAACTCACACAGCAAATGTTCACCAAAACTATGGTGCTCCAAGTGTGGAGACCGGAGAATGAGAGATCGGGCCGGCACTTTGTCTATACCAGCCGCTATGTTCGCTTCTTCGTCAAGATCCTCGTGCAGCTCCGCGACAGGGAGAACCTGGAGTTACTCACCAAGCGACTTCGCCGCAAGACTCACGAATTCTTCGAACATATCAAACTGTGGCACGAGACCTGTTTGGCATACCTCAAAATGCTTCGGAAGGCTGGTGAAATCCCAGAAGGCTATGAAGATTCTGTTTTCAAATCTCTGAACCACGAGGAGTTTACACAGCACTCCACAAAGTTGGAGATTTGGTGCCACAATCCTGAGAACGAATCCATCACCAGGGACATCCTCCAAGAAGTCATCGAATTGAAAAAGGTCAACAATGGTCTCATGAAACCCACGCTTATTGACGACCTCCTTGGTGACACATATGCGAAGCTCTATGAAGAAACGGCAGCAGAGGTAGACAAGGTGGAGCTTCCTAAGCCTGATCCACCACCAGCACCAGCACCTCATAAACCCATGGCCCTCACTAGTGTTATGAACATGGATGGAGCATCCGATCAGCCACCTGGTGCACCAAGATTCGCTCCCACTTACACAGAGCATGTGCCCAAAGCTCGAGCTAAAGGTGTAGGACGCCGGGAACTCCAACGCAAAGCCGAGGCGGCTGTGAGCCGACCTGCAACCTCTACAACAAATATACCCATCCGATCAACTCCACAGGCAACTCCCAATCTCAATCAGACAGTATCTGTTGTCATTCCCGTCTCCCGATCGTCCTTTGACAATGCCAATTCCAATGCCGGGCCTTCCATTACTCAAGGGCTTGACGCGAAGGAAAGTGCGCCAGCAAGTATTCACGAAGATGCGGATGATGAGAGTGAGTTGAGTGAGTTGGATGATGATGATGTTGAGGATCCGAACGCGCCTGAACAGGCGTCACGTCCCACGCTGTTTCCGAATTTGATGACGAAGGCCGCGAGTCCCAATCCGGCGAGGAGTGAGGCGAGCGGTATGACTATGGCAGAGGAGGATGAGCAACCGAGGGCGTAACGCCATGCTTTAGAGGGTCAGAAGAGCGTTTTCAGTATTCAATCACCTTTGCAGCCGCACCATTCATGAGGTGAGCTTTTGAAGAGTGCACTCTCAATCTCAAAAAGCAGTCTTGGAATTTCTAGCGATTTCAAAAACAACATCCCTAGGGATTTCTCGCCCTCGATCTAAAGTCGAGGAGGACGTTCCATTAGCACTCTTTCAGAGGGGAATAAATTGATGACCCCATGTGATAAAATCAACGTTTCGCAATCGAGGTCTAATCTATCATTCCATCGATGCAACCTACTCTCCCACTGCCTCTTCGTCTCCCCTCCCCCTCCCAACATCGTGCTTGCCGATCCCACCATCGACACTACCTCTCCTCCCCCATCCCGGAGGCTGCCTCTTTAAAAACGCACCCACCGAGCCAAGATATCCCTCATGCCTCAAAAACAAGGCCTGCTTCGTGTCTTTACTCCAAAACTTAATCGCGTATGACAAGGTAGCCATAGTCTGCCAATGTCCACCAATAAAACTACCACCAAAGTATATCTGATTGCAATTGTGTTTCTCGGCGTGGAGGAAAGCGAGTTGACCGATGTTATTTGAAATGGCATACAAGAGGGACCGAGAAATATCTTCTGGTCGGAATGAAGTATGGGAAGCGTGCTCGGCGGATGTAGATATAGACGCGATGGAGGATTTATGCTCATGGCTACCGCGGTGGTGATGATGATCTCCATTCGCCAAACCACCATGGTCTTCCGCCTCTCTCTCCGCTTGCCGTTTCAATCTGTACACCTTCCCAAACGAAGAAGCAATGGTTGTGCTCTTCAATCCAATCTTATTGTAATCTGTGCCGTAGATGTCACCAACTAGCATGTCTACGGCTGTGTTGTCTCCCCGTTCGGCCATGCCCAGCATTTCGTCGAAGTTTCGCGCGCCGGTGAGGAGGGAGAGAAGGCCCCATAGTGTTCCGCCTCCCAGGGAGGTTCCGCCCACGCGGTCGTACTGGCGGGGACCGGATACTTTAATCATGGAGACGCCGGAGCCGATGTTGACGAGGAGGTAAGGGTATGCGTTTATTCCTGCGTCGATGAAGCTCATGGGGTTTGTTTCGCTGTAGGAGAAGACTTCGCGAGGGATTTCAGAGATGAAGAAGTCGAGGCCTGGGTCGTTGATTAGTTTGATGTATGATGCAGGGAAAGGACGTGCCTTACCGATAATGAGACACTCCATCTCGTCTTCTCGTTGCACTTCTACGCCTAGAGCTTCCCGTATCTTGTCGTAGTATTTGTATGCCCCGCCGCCTGTAGCCATGACGCATAAATCACTTGGTCGATTCCCCTCCCTCTCCATATATTCCTGCTTCAACCGCCGCATAAACTCAATGCAGATATCGATCTTGTCCGTTTCGAACTTGAGGAAATTGAGTCTCCCCCCCAACTCAACATCGCCAGGCTCATCATGCGAGAAATAAACCAGTTTCGCAAGAGATCCTCCAATCTATGCCCAAATCAGCTCTGCCCTCTCAGCTCGTGCGAGAAGGCGCACTCACATCAACAGCCATATGAGAAACAACGGCTTTGTGGTTAGGCAATCGAATGTCCTTCGAATCATGCTGATAGCCATTGTCATCAAAGGCCACGCCGGGAGCTACATCCTCCTCGCCCTCCCTCGACCCAGCATCCTCCTCTTCATCAACAATAAAGGCACCCTTGACATTGATCCTCACGTCGCCCGGATTTCGAATAGCCTCATTCTCTTCCTTTGTGAGTTGGCGTTCCAATTTCGCGCCGTCAACGATGGCGTCTTCGCGCTCCGCGTCAAGGTTGGCTTCATCCATTTGCGTGGAAGGATGCGGGGGAGAGGGCGGGGTGTAGAGATATCGTCGTGACTCGAGGATTACTAGGAGGTAGGAGAGGGATTTCGGTCATTGTTATCGGTGTTGAGGAAGGTTGCTCGTGTGATCTTATGGTGCAGGACGTGGAGTTCGCTGAAGGTTTAATACTGAAGTTGACAAGTGTGAGCAACTCCTTAGCCGAGCCGAAGGTGAGCCACGGTTGTATCCGGGCAAACATTATTTTCGAGTGCGCACGTACACAACATTTGTGCGCTCAGAGGAGAATACCCGTCACGTATGGGACAATGGAAACCAGTCTGGAACGATCATGGAAGAAGTCAAATCGTCTTGCGTTCACCTCAAAGGCGTCAGAGTCGACCTCTCGTCATACTCGCGTGAAACATGCGAGAAGAGAACTACATCTACAAACGGCGAAGAAAAGGGTATCAAGATTAAATAGAAGGCCTTATAATTGCATAGCAATAAAGCCTGTAACAAGCACACAAATGACAATCACTGCTCATACTCAATACCCAGAGCGTCAAGCTTGTCCCTGCCCTTCTTGTCCAAATTGACGTAGTGAAAGTTCGTGGGCAGATCAAGTCGTGCACTATTTCCATCATTAGCAGCTGCACGATTGAAGGAAGGAAGGGATGCATACACCATATACGCCAGCTTCATATTCCTAGCCTTATCCTTGAGAGCACCCTGGTCCCTGTCGAGAAGAAGTCTCTCCCCATCTTCATCATATCTTTTCAGATCCGCCCAACTGGTGCCGTGATCGGCAATGAGACACTGCAGTTGCCTCTCCTCTGCAGGGGTCCAAGCCTTTCGTTTCCGTTGCCCAGTGCCCAACCTAGCCAAAGCAGCATTCTGCCGGGCCATAGCCTTGACCTGTGTATGGCTGGTGGAGGGCGGGTTCTCGTCCTCGTCAGGTTCATAATCAGGAGATGGGTCTCTAGGTGCTCTCGAACTGGAAGGAGCCGTCGCTCGAGGCGGTGTTCGTGCACGCTTGGATGGAGGAGGCTGATTTGTACGGTCAGCCCGTCTTGGCGCTGTGGTGAATTGAAGTCGTCGTTGCGACCTGTTCTCAACAACCCTGCCGTCATTTTGAAAGCCCCCGTCTTCACTGACTTCTTCATCGTCCTCTATTTCTTCTACTGGAGCAGGTCGTTTGCCACGAGATTTCGAACCCGCTCGCTGCGGAGCTGCTTGCTGTGATCGATGGACTTGGGTTGCTTCGTCAAATTGGACACGTTCGGCCTCATCTTGAGGATCAATAAACATACGTGGCTTGGCAGCCTGCGATTGCCTTTTGTTTTCTTTATCCTGTTTTTTGAGTGCTTGATAATTTTGAATTCTTTCCTCGGCCTCCATTTGTGCTTGCGATAGTTGTGGTTTCCAACGGTGTGCTTGAGAGGGCCGCCGTGGTTCGGGTCCAACAATGTCGTCATCATTATCCTCAATTGGGGCCCAATCATCTACCACCACAACATCAGCCAGCGGTTGTCGTTGAGAAGGCGAGGCTGCGAGGCTGCCTCTATGTGGGATGGCTTCTCCTTGGACGGCTGAACTAGATGGCGCTTCGACGTGGTTGGCAGTCTCTTCCCCAACCCCAGGGTGACTTTTCCTAAATCGGTGAAGCTGTTGATGAAATCCTAGACCTGCGCGACTTCGCAGCATGGCTCCCTCAACAACTGGCTCGATAGGTGCATCAACGCCCGGGCTAGTAGACTGGTCGGTTTCCTGTTCTGCACCAATACCCGAGTGCTTCTTCTTAAACTGTCCAAATTTTTGGTGGAAACTAGAACCACTGTCGCAAAGAAGTTAGCGTCGCGTAGCTTCAAACTGATGCTGAATAACTTTACATCTTAGCCTTGATCTTCTTCGCGCTTCCTTCCGCCAACGTGGATCCAAAACTATCAAACTTCTTGGGCGATGGCTCGACCACTGTGACATCGACACCGATTTCATGCTTGACAGTGTCTAAGATGGCGGTCGCGCCACCTAGTCTCATGATCTTGACGTCTATCTCCTGTTTCCGTTCCTGTATCCACTCAAGAGCTGTAACGCAGAAGTCGAACCAGGAGAATTCCGTGGCAAGTGACTGCATGATCTCATCCTCGCCTGCCTTTCTCGACGCTATATCGGTGATGGCGCTGTCTTGTAGTGCAGCAATGCGTTTACGAATTTCAGATTCGTATTCAGGAAGCAACCCAGTTGGGCTTCCTCCTATACCATTGAGGTTCCATGCTCGGAACGTCTCTTTAGAATGGCCCCCAGATGTTAGAGGGGCGTAGAAAACTGATTGTAGAATGTCCGCAGGGTTGAAATCATCATCGTCAAATTGTTGGAGCATTGCCGTGACTGCAACTTGCGTTCGCACTGCTAGTACGAGATCAAAGGTCTCATCCTGTAAATCGCTGTCTCCAAACTTCAAACCCTCAACCAAAGAGGAGAGGAAAGGTAGAGGACAGATCTCGTCGAAGGTCTTAAGAAACTCGAAGACCTCCGGTTCATCCCTCTGAGCGTTCGCAACCCAGTTTCCGAAGTATGCAAGATTTGCGCTGTTTATAAGTTCCGTTAATCCCCATGATTTAGAATCCAGAGGTGGTAGAGAGTTTGGCTCGAAGACACTCTCCATTATTCTTTGAGGGTCGAGAAAGTCGTCTCCAAATCTCTTAAAGTTAGAGTCGAAATTCTGCGCTTGTTCCCACAAGAGCTTTGCTGTTGTAGATGTAGGATTTTTGACTTGCCGCACTATGTCTTCAATGTTGGTGGTTTTTCGTCTGGTACTAGGAACGGTCAAGAGATTGAGCACCGTGGCAGCTGCGTTGCACAGATGAGGGGCACGTTCGAGCAGGAGATGGTCTGGTTCCTCTTCTGAGGAGCTGCTTCGGACAGTAGTGCCAGATATTGAAATGCGAGGATTGACTGTCACATGTTGAGTCAGTAATCGATAGATCGATGAGATGACTTCAAAATTCTGGGAAGTAGATGGAGTCCAAAACGAGAGCTTGACGGTTTGGATTCTTGGCGCAAGCACAATCACGTACCTATTCGAGGAGGTGTTTTCACAACATCGGCAGGCTCATCCTCGCTATCCGATGCCTCATCTTCTTCGACGATGGAAAGATCTGTATAAATTAGTAGGACTACACTTACGATACACATATCCACTCACCCTTGGTCGCAACCTTCTTGACGACCCCACGTGACGAGAGAGTGTCGTTCCTTGTTGTGCTCGCAGTTGGTAGAGGGCCTCCAAGTCGGCCAGGTCTTGCAGTGACTTTTGATGGTGGTTCAGTGCTCTGGCTCCGTGTCGAGCGCGTTGTGCGCTTTTGCGCGACGGGCGCGACTTGCGCCTGAGGAGTGTTTCCCCGGGTGCGGACCATGGTGTGGAATTCGGGGCGCTCGTCTTAATGAGATGATGACATTGGAGGTGGAACAATGCTAATACAGGGAGTGATGTGATGTGATGTTGTTGTTGTTGTTGTTTAGCGGGTGATTTGCTCTAATCGGCGCTAGTGTTTTATCGTGGCTTTCACCACGCTCACGCTCTCACGTCCTCACATGTTCTGCTCGATGCCAATAATTGTTCCGGGCTCATTGCATGAGCGAAGACAGAAAGGAAATGCATCTATGTGTACTGCATCGCACTCCAATGCAGCACCGCCCCATTGGGCGGAGCCTCTCACCGGAACTGACACCATCACCTCGTGTCGCTCTTCAACTTCACGTACAGCTGCAGTGAACCCATCTCAAAGCCTGCATCTCTTGAATTATAGTTCCCTTCCTGGGACGGTAAAAGCTTCATCTCTGTCCGTATTGAATAACATGAACGACGATGCAAGCTTCACGAAAGGCGGTATCGAGGCGCAGCATGTCTGCAGTCGCCTCATGCAGACTGTGAGTATAAGCCCCTCGGGCGGCCTCAAGGCGTTTTCGGCCCCACAGATATGCTATTTAACCGCTCTCCTCTTGAATTCCTTCTTCGCAGCCTTTTCATTCTCCTGCAATGGCAGATCTAGGGACTGCCTTGGCCTTCGCCTCTCTGGCGTTCCAAGTCTTCTCAGGATGTATCAAAGGTGAGTGAAAGCATCGTCCCTTGATCGATTCCTTACTCCAGGATCCCGAGCAATAGTGTACCTAAATTGCTGCGGCATATCACGTTCTGCATTGAGCACGAAAACTTGCTGCAAATAGTTCGATGAACTCGCTATGCTTCTATATCCCGGCAGCTCCATGAGCAAAGATTTGAGGAAATAACGGTGACACCCAGCTAACCAAACAACAGGCTACCAATTACTTTCGGACGCCAGTGGCATGCCCAAAGAATACCAGTACCTTCGCGTCGCCATCAAAACCGAGGAATCGCGACTTCTTAATTGGGCACACATCGCACGACTCGATGAACGAGAAGAACATCTCCTCATAGCACAAGCCAATAAGCAACTTCTCCTTGATGTTTTGGAAGAGCAGCGAAAGCTGCTTATGCGGTTCGGAAAACTCGATGAGAAATACAAGCCCTTGAGCAAACCTTTGATCCAGGATGTGATGACTCTCGCAATCATCGGCTCGAATGAAGAACCTCCGGAATATTCCGAAGAGAGCCCAACCCAGACCTTGAAACGTGGTTCGACATTCCAAAACAGGTTTCCTCGATCAGAGAAACTTCTTTCTAAAGCACTAGAGTGTGTTAAGAGTACGCAGAAATATCCAGCTGGGCTTAAATGGGCCACCTTTGACAGGGAGGCTGTGGAACAGCTTGTGCATAGACTGAAAGCTATGAATGACTACATGGAGAGTCTTCTGACTCAGCAACAATTGGGCGAGCTCTTGGAACGCCAAACACGTACAGAATTTCAGATTTTGCAATTGAACGACAAGATGGACCAGCTTCTGGAGATCGTCGAATCCAGCACCACGTTCAGTACTCAGAGTATCCGGATCTCATCAAACCCATTTGAAGCATTCCTTCATAGTCGGGGCCTTCTCCAAAGCTCGTCGAGCCATGGAGAGCAATCAAGCCAGCAACGTCTAGGCTCCCTGGCTAAAACAAAAGCCTTCCTCTCAGCAATAGAAAACAATAAAGTCAATGAAAAATTAGCCCGCGATCTCTTCCTGGAAGAAACTCTAGACGAGATTATGACAGTAGAACTCTCCCGAAAATACATCCACCTTTCCACTCCCTCAAACGACCTAGACGAGTCCGAACGCGTAGAAGCATTTTACACCAGCCCAAAAACAAAACGCCGCCAACAAGTGTGGATCGAATGGAAGTCATATGATCCTCAATCTTTCAACGGAAATCCTGACCCAATGATCCTCGAACGCCTTAAAGCCCTTACAACCCTCCTCAAAGAAAACAAACACAGCGATAAATTCCGCGCCCCACATTGTCTGGGTTACTTCCGTGATTATGACCCAGTCACGAACGAAGACGCCTGCCGCTTTGGTCTAGTCTTCGAAACCCCCGAAGGAATCCCCTCCAGCAAAAAGCCAATATCTCTCCTCTCGCTTCTCCAGGACGAGAATTCTCAAATGCCAAGTCTGACATCGCGAATAGCGCTTTCCCACGCCCTTGCCGAAATCGTAGAAAAATTACACGCGGTAGATTGGGTGCACAAAGGCCTCCGGTCCCATAACATCCTCTTCTTCGCCGATGATTCGCCTACGACCGGTGACCCCACAACTCCACATGCCACCATCAATTTTGCAGCACCCTACATCTCAGGCTTCGACTACTCCCGCCCAGCCCAAAACGAAGAATTAACAGAGAAACCACCCGAAAACGCAGCAACAGACATCTACCGCCACCCTCTCGTCCACGGTTCCGCCCCACCCCTGCCGCCAAAGAGCGGCGGCTACAAGAAATCTTACGACATATACAGTCTCGGTATCATACTCTTGGAAATATCGTTTTGGAAACCTATTCATGAGGTGTTGGGTATAAACCTTACTACGGCAAGGCCGTCGCAGACGATTAGGGTTCGGCAGAGGCTTTGTGAGGAGCGGGAGTGGTTAGGGTTTGTTAGGGGATATTTGGGGGAGAAGATGTATGGTGTTGTGAGTGCTTGTTTGAGGGGGGTGTTAGAGAAGGGGAAGGATGAAAGGGAGGGCAGGGTGAAGGAGGAGTTGCAGGCTAGGTATTATGATGTTGTTGTCAGGAGACTTGGGGAGGTGAGGGTTTAGTTTGTTGTGAGCTTTGACAAGTGTTTCGAATTGGCGTTTGGATGTTGTAAGATAATTGTTGCTCGGTGCTTATGCAGTGGGTTTATCAATCATCTCATAACTCAGTGTCGGAGTTTCTGGCGGTTTCGCAAAGAAATCGCCAGGAATTTAACCATGTCGATAATGAGTTGGGCATGTTAGATTGATCTCAGTTTCTCGAGCGTGGAGCTGAATTGGCGACCCCACTGTGCTTACAGATTCTTGTTACAGAATCATCAACAGTATCGTCGCAGCTCTTTGGACACGTGTAGACCACCCTAGCAATTCTGTCAAGACTTTGCCAGAAATTCATCGCATTCTTTTTCGATTCGTGTTGCACCATTCAGGCTTTACAAAGCCGGTCTTTACCATCACCTGCAAGTGAATGACTCTGCCGCATCAGATATAGATCTTGCTCTCATCTCATTCATCATATCTACCAATGCAATCCCATGCCAGTCTCTCCCAACCCACGTCTAGGACAGCGGCTCATGACTATCTCCATGCCAAGGGTGTAATACATCATCATTCGAAAGCCCACCAGAAAAATCGTGGTTATCATATCATCCGATCCATGCGTACCGTCCACACCTAATATCCAACTCCGACCAGATAATCCTGTAGAGCCTCGACGGTGCTGACGCAGCTCTGGGTTGTGACGGTATCGGGATGGTGGGCGAGGAGGAGGGCTTGTGTTGTCTTTGCGACGATCATGCCGTTTTTACCCTGTATGGTGGGTACTTGTCAGCTCAGCTCAGGTTATCTCGGAGTGCTTCCAATGTTTCGCTAGGCCGCCAACCAGGCTTTTTGTTCTTTTTTCTCGGAGCTATGGAGGGAGTTTGAGAGGGAAGTACCTGTTTTCCCCGTATGGTCTTGTCGGTTGCAGCGATGACGGTATATTTGACGCCATCGATGTGGAAGCCGGAGCCGTAGAGAGGGTTTGGGTCCGCGAAGCCGTCGAGGAGGACCTTCATTTCTTCCGGGCTGATCTGGCGGGGTGTCAACTTCGACTCGTCTCTTCCACTGCTCCTCCTCGGTCCATTCTGCAGCCAGAGAGGCATGGTTACCTTGAAGTCGGCAGAGCGTGCCCAGTTGTCCTTTCCATTGACGCTAAATATAGCAGCGCTATCGACGTTGCCAGTGCCGATGAGGCTGAACTACTGGTTAGAGAGTTACTGGCGACTGAGGGGATGGCCAGTTCGTACCTGGTGTCAATGTATGCTACAGCATCACGTCAGTCTCTCGGGTTTTGCGAAAAGTGGGCAAGGGATACGGTACCTTGCCAGGACATGACGAATGAGTTCCAGAGGCGAGTCTAAGCAGATTGAAGCGGGTGTCTAGGATTGAAAATGACAGTGTCGTTGTTGTGGTAGGTAGGTAGCGCAGGCGTGTTGACGGGAGAAATGGCGCAAGGAGAGTTGATTGTCAGTATTGTCAACAATTGAATTCCTTCCGAGTTCACCCCACTTGCGCTTGGAGGGGTCAAAGTATGCTGGCGTGACTGGAAATACATAGAATTGCTGGAAGTCCATGTCCCGAAATATTCACCGTCTGACCATAACCACACCCGCCCGTTGCGCCCGTTCATGCTCACTGCTCTGTCTTGCATTGGCCCAACCGTCACAATCAAAAAAGGCAATCATCATTTCATCTACCATGCGTTTTAGGCTTTGGATCTACAAGGATTGCTTTGGTTGATACTTCTGTTGGTGAGACTGTTGCCTCACGCGACTGCCTTGTCTTGGATCTCCTCACATACACCCTTGTTTGCTTTCTGGGCCGCCAATTTCCGGGGCCTTGTTCCTTCTGTCGATACACAATGCCCTATGAAGACGGCTTGCAAAGTGCAAGGCTGGTGAGCGAATGTCTCACTCTGTTCAACGGTAGGAATGCCGATTGGCTCTCCTGAGAAGGCACGAATATAGAATATGCAAGGCTGAGGTAGCCTACCGCAAGGCTTACTCGGGGATTGTATTCCAAGGCACTCTCTCCTCTCCTCTTGCTTTTTGGGTGCTGGGTTCGTAATCCGTGGGCTTTGGTTCCTTCCTGGCACCAAAAGTGGCCAAGAATGTGAATATGCGTTTCAGACGTCCGGAGAAGGATGGAAACTCTGGTCCCAAGGATTGGAGAGGCTGTGGATCTGGAGGTCGAGAGAGCAGATCTACCGGCTGGCTACCTTGCTGCTGAGACTCTGTAGCTGCCCCGGCAACGATCGAAGTCAGTGACGCGGCGGACCCATAGGGCAACGAGAAATAATTCAGATCAATGGAGCTTTGCACCGGATCATCCTGCTTGATTCGTCCCATCCCCGCTTTCTCGAGCTCCTCTTGCACACGTTCATCCACACCCTCTAAAGTCCTTCGCAACCTCTCCAACGATTCCGGCGAGTAGTCTTTCCGGTCTGGCACAGCCCATCTGGAAAAGACTATTCCGTGTGATTTGGACACATTGAAATAACCATGGCAGCGAATGAACTCGTAGCAGAGAAAGCATGCTTTTTTGGATGTTCCTAGAGCTCGTGGCCAGAGTCCCGGGTTTGTGGTTTCGTAATATGTGATGATTTGTACTTCGGCATGGATGAATCGCTCTTCTACCCTGCCTGGCCGGGTTGAGGGGTTGTAGTGCTCAATTGGAATCAAATTCAATCTGTGGAACAGTGTACGGTATGATCGAGAGAGGCCTGCCAGACTGCAGCAGATTCGCAAATAAGCTGCCATCTTATTGATCTCGCGAAAAGGTCGAGTTGCGAAGGTTTTCTTCCCATAACCCGCTTTTTCCAATCGAGCTTGCAGAGAACGTCCATCGATCGTGAAAGCGAAAGATCTTCTCACCAGATACATCAGTCCAGTCACCTTTCCATCTTCAGTCACCGCTTCTTCGAGGTTTTCGAAAGCCTCATCGAACTTTTGCGCTTCTTCTGCGAGTTTGATAGCATCTGGTTTCTTCTGAACAGGCTTCGACATCAATTTAGTCCATTGAGGACTTATCGGTCCTTTGGCATAGAGAGCGAGATGTTTTGGCCTCTCGAAATGACGAGATCCTAATCTTTTGAAAAGTCTGTTCATGTTGAGTCGAACCACAATCTCGAGGCAATTTTCCGCGCATTCTTGTTGAGATATTTCTGTGGTGGTATTGGTATGACTTCTCTACAGAAGAGACAATGTGAGACTTGCCTTTTCGTGCACATCGTTCCAAATTCCGCAAAATACTATCCAGAGCGTCTCGAACATAATCTCTTATTCCTTTATTCCCTGCCAATCGAATGGTGATTCCCTCTGGTTTATCGAAGACTTCAATCGTAGCCGCCGTGACCGTCACAACCTTTGGCTCACAAGCGGATACATATGCGAAGTCATCTGCAAGTTGCCTTTCGACTGCGTACGGTATAAGATACCGGTCATCATCCTGAGGCCAATCTGAGCGTGCTTGAGTCCAGGGCGCGGCTCTGTATTTCAGGGCCTCTAAGCCATCGGTCTTCTCTTCGAATTGGTCGCGATTGAGATTATTCCAGATTGAATTTGTTGGGTTTGAGCTATCGGGATCGAGCATGATTTGTGGAGGATGAATTTAAGTTGTAGGTCAGAAGAAATGTAGGTCGAGGAGGTGAGGACGTTATGCCTACAAAACCAAGAGTTCATGACCCAATACTTTTATTCGGGTTTGATATCAGCTGGGACGATTTTGGAATTGTTCATTTCGTTACACGGACTTCAGTTTCCCAACGTGGTGAAGATTGTAATAAAAATTAGACTTCTGAATAATTCTGTAGATTTGGATCCTAGCTTCTTTCTTCACGATATAAGATTACATGATAATGGTACAACGCTGTACATGCCTATGTTCCCATTGGATCCACAGATGTGAGTACGGAAGCGCCGGAGGGGATGCCCTCGATCGAAGCCTTCTTGCTACAGGACTCTCGGTTTGAATTTTTTTCCGTATAACCACCAGTCAGCATATCTCTCCCGCCAATCTCATCCATACCGCAATTCTACTCGTTAGCTAGTGTTTTTCTCCTACTTCAATCGTTCAACCCCGAGTCCACGCATGATTCCACCCATCCTTGCTCGGCCACTCTGTTTGTATCCTCGCGTATTCGATGGGCACACCCTGCCATACACCCTGCTTCATCATCGCTGTCCTGAACAGCTTTCCTTCATCTTTCCCGCCCGGCAACCCATTACTCCCGATCAATCGTAACTCCTCGCATGCTTTCCGCATCTCAACGTATTGTCGTTCCAGGTCCAGTTCCTGCTGCTTTCGTAGTTTTGCTTTGTGCAACTGCCATGCGCGATGTATGGTCCAATGTCGCAGACCACGCATACGGGATAAACGGAGGACTCGAGGGGTCTTTGGATGGAGGAGGAAGTATCGAATCAGTGCTGTTCTGTGTTAGTGGTTGACGTGTCGGCGAGAGAGAAGGACAACGCACTTATTCGCATATCCTTCTTATCACCCTTCTTCCTCTTCTGCATGACGGGAGACGTGGAAAATGCAGAAGATTGTATTCGGGTTGGTATTGGGTGCCATTGACATGTCCGGAGAGGCGCTGTTCTGGGTATTATTGACGAGTATGATGCCGGAAGACGAGCCCGCAATGACGGCGTGCTCCAGAAGAATTTCATGGTTGATGTGTGTGTGAGTGTGGGTATGGGTGTGGACGTATTGAAATGAATGTCAATTGAGGATGGAAAGCGAAGCGCTACGTTGAACCTTGATTCCCGAAATAGGTTCTCATGTACATGAATGATACAGGAACAGTGGAACTTGAATACCTAGGTAGTCAATAAATGCGCCATTTAATAACCAGTAGATACAAGGATAACACGTCTGAAAAACATTCACTACCACAAAACCTCCCTATAAGCCAACCTCTCCCACTTCTTTCTCTCTCTCTTTCTCGACAGCCCACCTTTCCGACAAGAAGTTTGGAATTATTGCTCGTAGAAAGACTGAAATGGCCGAACAAGGCAAAATTGTCGCTGCCAGCGCTCGTCACCCAAAGCCAGAGCATGTCTTCCAATACGGCACCGCAGGCTTTCGCATGAAAGCCAACCTGCTTGACTCTGTCGTCTTCCGAACCGGTCTCCTAGCCAGCTTGCGCTCCCGCAAACTCAATGGACAGACAATCGGTGTCATGATCACGGCCAGTCATAATCCTCCAGAGGACAACGGCATCAAACTGGTTGATCCCATGGTATGCGCTCCGGCAGGCTGATGCGGCCGCATGAACTAGGCTGACATTGGACACAGGGAGAAATGCTTGAGGTAGGCTTTCGAGAGTCACATATGAACACGTCCTAATAATCAAATAGCAATCCTGGGAACCATATGCAACCACTCTTGCCAACGCTCCCTCCGACCAGGCACTTTTCGAAGCTTACAAGAAGCTCGCCTCGGACTTGAAAGTCAACCTTGAGGCGCCTGCCCGCGTCATCTACGCCCGCGACACTCGAGCATCCGGATCTACTCTGGTAGCTTCCCTCGTTGACGCCCTACAAGCCACCGATGCCGAGTACACCGATTACAAGCTCCTCACCACTCCACAGCTCCATTATCTTGTTCGTTGTGTCAACACCAAAGGTACCCAGTACGAGTATGGCGATGTTAGTGAGAAGGGATACTACGAGAAGCTATCCACCGCTTTCAAGCAAGCCATGAAGCACAGAAAGACCCAGGGCCACGTCACCGTCGACTGCGCCAATGGTGTTGGTGGACCTAAATTGAGAGAATTGGTCAAATACCTTCCCTCGGCGGCAGATGGAGGCATAGACATCAAGATCGTAAACGACAATGTCGTTGATCCAGAATCCCTAAACGTCTCGTGTGGCGCCGATTTCGTCAAGACACAACAACGTGCCCCTCCTTCGTCAAAAGCAGGGCCGATGGATCGCTCTGCTTCATTGGACGGCGATGCAGATCGTCTTGTGTATTACTACCTGGATAAACACTCGACATTCCACCTCCTTGACGGTGATCGGATTGCTACATTGGCTGCTTCTTTTCTAGGCGATCTAGGACGCGCATCAGGTTTGGCAGAGAAGATTACAATTGGCGTCGTGCAAACTGCCTACGCCAATGGCGCATCCACGCAGTACGTCAAAGAACATCTGAAACTCGATGTCGTGTGCACAAACACCGGAGTCAAATATCTTCACCACGCAGCCACCCGTTTCGACATCGGCGTTTACTTTGAAGCAAATGGCCATGGCACAGTCCTCTTCTCCCCAAAAGCAATCAAAGACATTCGCAAACACGAACCAAAATCCCCCGCCCAAGCAGATGCATTGGAGACATTGAGGGCATTGGTTGATTTGATAAACCAAGCCGTCGGGGACGCCCTCTCCGATTTATTGCTGGTAGAAGTCATCCTCGCACACAAAGGCTGGACCCTAGATAATTGGCTCGCCACCTACGCCGACTTACCCAACCGTCTCGTCAAAGTTGAGGTGAGGGATAGGAACATTTACAAGGCCGTGGATGCAGAGAGGAAGTTAGAGGAGCCGAGGGGGATTCAGACGGAGATTGACGAGGCGGTCGGAAAGTATAAACAAGGACGATCTTTTGCGAGGGCGAGTGGGACGGAGGATGCTGTAAGGGTTTATGCCGAGGCGGCGAGTAGGGGGGAGGCGGATGAGTTGGCGCAGGTTGTTAGTAGGGTTGTTAGGAAATTTGGGGTTTAGGTGTGTTGGTGATTTAGAGAGGGAGGTGGAAATGAGAGATGACAAAATGGGTGGCGGTTTGCACTGCATGAGATGTATTATCACGATGAAATGATCTAATTGAATATTCTACAGTATCACCTTGTACACCCCATACACACCGCCCTCATCTCCAAGACAAAAGTCGAAAATTCGGAGACGAATTAATAGCACTGCACATACACCCTGCTGTCCATCGAGACGATTAAGGTAAGGCCTTAACTTCCCCGTAGATACATTAACGTACTTGCAGTATATTAGATTCACTCCGTACCCCTACAACGCCGTCAGTTCCTATGCATACACCATTGCTGATCTATATTTTCCTTATATGTCCCAAAGTGACTATGTTGTTGTAGACCATTAGCGCAACCGCTCTTAAAAGAGGTTCCAGGAAAGCCAAGGTGACAACCATGGCAAGTACTTCCCTTATTCTCGTAAGCGTCCCACGCTTTATCAGACTTATCCGCGAGGAAAGTAAGTACGCGGTGCATGTACATGTAACCTCGCTGCCATCGGTATCCTTGACGTCGACTCTTATTTCTTTACGTGATACTCTCCAACAGCTTCCTGGAAGGAAGAGTATCTGTCCATACATTTGTCTACGGCTTCTGCAAAGCGTTTCGTTAAACGACACCAGTTCTTCTGTGATTGCGACCAATACGGAAGTCCGTGCATTTTGTTCCACTGGCGAGGAAAGAGAGGATGGTTTTGATTGTCAACGAAAAAAGACGTAAAACTAGTCCAGACGAAAGCCTAGACGTAGGCACGTATAGGAACGTGTGGTAGAGGTGTCCTAAAGTCGGTAATCTCGAAGCGCTGACGAATTCGTAAAAGTGGAGGGAGAAGGCTCTGAAGAGAGGCTGCGATATCTTGCCGTAGTGAAGGTTTATTGGGAAAGGATAATTCGGATAATTCGGATAATCGTTGAATATCTCTAGATATCCTGTCGAATATTGTTTCGAGATAGGTGTGGTCAAGACCTGCGCTGTCCTGGGCCGAGTACTTTTGGTAGACCATAAGGTCATCCACAAATCTTTCCAAGGCACCTATAGAATCTTGGAGTCGAAAGGTGAGCTGTCGTAGAGTTGCCCTCTGTCTCAGCGTAATTCGAAGTTATACTTGAGCCAGTAGTAATAGGATTTAATTTCCATCTGAAATGGCATTGTTAGAACTTCGGGAGAGAGAATAGAGTGAACGGTATCGTAAACCGTTTGCCAGGAGGTATCGAAGACCGCCTGGTGAGGGTTCGGCTCATTGTTTGGATGTGAGGATTCGGATATAGACTTCAGCTTTTTTGGTCGTGTTTCGATATGCTCTCCTGTTGCTGTCGCCGCCCGACTTCGTTTTCTCCCCAGAGTTTGGGAGGGAGATGTGAATCGATAACGCAGCGAAATTACATGGATTCCATATTCTAGGGATTCATGTCTTTTGACGGAATCAATGCGAAGCCGGCTCCATTAGCCGTAGCTTTGAATGAAAAAAAGTAACAGAAACGGAGTTAAAAGGGGCGTCGATGGCCTACCCGTCGCTTTGAAGGGCGAAATTATTTGAGGACAGACGTCGATGTGCTTGACCTAACGCCACTGGAGAAAAGGTAGAAGCCCTTAGGTGGAAGCGATGAGTTGCTGGCATTGTTTATGACTAAACAATGTCGTGTGGTATCTCTTCCAGATCTTCCTTGCTACCAGGCGAGACCGTTACTTATGCGAATAGCGAAGATACGGTTGAGTTGTTGCCCATCAGCTTTCTGCAATTCCTGAGACATTTCGCTGGGAATGGCGTGTTGGAAAAGGCATAGTAATCCGAAGGGCCCCAAATCGCGATGAAGCGCAAGACTTAAATGAGTTCCCTCCGATTCCTTTCTAAAACTCCGAATGATGTTCCCAGGAATTTAGCCAACACCAAAATGATTGTAAGTATCTAAAGCGATTAAGTAGAGCTCGAGTCCTTGGCTATTGGTGTACGGAGTTCTTTCTAAGGCGTACTAAGTTGATCTATAACGTATCCTAGGTCCTTCTTTTACTTTCGAAACAGAAGAGCCAAAATGCACCGAGGACTAAACTGAGAAGAGAATGCAACGAAGCCTGAAAGCGTGGTAAAAGCTTGAACTTCAAGTCAGAAAGTGATCGTTTCCATATGACTGAATACGTTATACTGATCTTGATACCCCCTTCGTTTACAATTTTGATCCCGATGGGACCCCGTCGGCCAAGAGTTGCCCTCTGAACGCCATGCCCATACTTAGCAAAAAAATTGGCCATATGTCCGCTCTCAAGTAATACGCCATTGAATGCCCAATATCGCTGTTCCATCCCATCGATCCCAATTGACTCCGTCCCATTATCGTTATAAGATCATAACACAACACAACAACCTGCGCCCCTTTCCCCCGAGTCCCCAGCAATCATAGCCGCCCTCGTGGCAGCTTCAAAAACATCATCCACGCCCTCGCCCGTCAAACTTGAACATTCAAGATATTTCCTCGCGCCAACGGCGTCTTTGATATCCTCGCCTTGTCGTTTCGTAACGAAACTGAGTCCCTTCTTCCGCATCTCCTCCTGTACGATTGGGTCGTCTCGGAGGTCCTTTTTCAAGCCGACGAGGATTACGGGGACGCCGGGGCATTTGTCTTGGGCTTCCTCGGCCCATTTGTGTTGCACGTTGGAGAGGGAGTCGGGCGTGTCGATGCTGAAACCGATGAGGATTACGTGGGCTTTGCTGTAGGCCAGGGGACGAAGTCTTTCGTAGTCTTCCTGTCCGGCTGTATCCCATAATGCCAGCTGGACGGATTTCCCGTCGACGCGGCAGTCTGTGACGTAGTTCTCGAAGACGGTTGGGATCTATTGTCGGTGTTAGGTGGGACGAGAGAGAGGTCCGAGGGAGAGGAAGTCGGACTCACGTATCGGGTTGGGAAATAACCAAGCGTGAATACGCTGAGTAGAGATGTTTTGCCGCATGCGCCGTCGCCGATTATGACAAGTTTTCTGCGCATGACGGTTTCGCTGGATTGGGCCATTGCGGAGGTGTCTACGTGAAGCGGTTGCTCCGTAGACTTTGAGCGTGTACCGTGACCAGTAGTGATCTGTTTACGAGTGGGAGGTTCGAGGAGCGAGGTTCCGAGAGTGGTTGTTTAGGCAGAGGTATGCTGGTTCATTTGTTGGACGTGATTCAGTGTTGATGGAGTGGTGTGAGGTATTAGGATGTGGCTGAGCAAGGGGATCACATTTATACCGAAATGTTAGAGTAAGTAGTACTGGTGGTATTATAATGTTGTTGAATAGCCGCCTGCAACTGATAGATAACCCGCATGGTATATTGACCAACAACATACCTTTGAAGACGATCGGTATGACCTTGAAAGATAGTGATGATTACAACCTTCTAAACTATACTGAAATTGAAATTGAACCGAAATGCTCAAGACGGGTGTCACGTGCAGTCCGACTTGAACTTGAACCTAGAGGTACTACTGTACTATACCGAGTAGATTCACACAACCCGACGCCGACGCCATCTCTCTCCCATACCACCGTATTATTGTTCCCACAGGCCCCCTCCCGCCGGACGCCAGCCTGGTATCGAGCCTCTCAATGTACGTCGTCTCCCGAACGACATCCCATCCATCACCCACAACTCTCTCCATCCGACACCCCCACCTCTACTGCCAGATGCTCAATGAACAGTGAACAATGAACAATGAATGAGACCCCCAAGAACACTCCTCTAACAACGCACCCCAAACAGTCACTCCTACATACCCCCCCTCCTGCCTCGCAAACATGGCTCCTACCACTCCCGCAGTCGGTTCTAGCAATGGAGGATCGCCGAGCAATCACACACCAGACGCCCAAGCCGCAGGAGTAAATCGTAAAAAGGCAAAGCGTCGTGCAAAGGAAGCTGCCAAGCGGGCCGCCGAACATGGCCATGGCCATGCTCATGCTCATGCTCATTCTGCGTTGGGCAGTGCAAATGTGAACAACGGACACCTTCCTTACTCCTTTCCCAACACTTCTAATACCTCCTCCGTGCATCAGAACACCCAGCCAGGCCAGGATTATGGAAGGGACAACTACAGCGACGAAGCAGTGTACGATGAGGTATTCGAAGACGAAGCTTCCTATGGCCACATGGAATTCAATTCAGGCTACGTGAACGGCCACGGACCAGACCACAGCCATGCAGGACACAGTCACGACCAGACCAAGAAGAAGCGAAAGGGCAAAGTAATGCCGCAACCTGCGTATGACCACGCTCCCCATCACCACCATCAATATCCTCACTCCCACGTTCCTCCACCGCCTCCACCGCCTCCTCCAGCCATGTCGCAAGCCGCCCTCCGGACAGTCCAGAAGAACAGCAAGGACCGAATATGGAACACATCGACCCAGGAAGAGAGGGAGCGCATCAAGGATTTTTGGCTGTCTCTGAAGGAGGATGAACGCAAGTCTCTGGTCAAGATCGAGAAGGAGGCAGTCTTGCGCAAGATGAAGGAACAACAAAAGCACTCGTGTAGCTGTACGGTGTGTGGACGAAAGCGAACGGCCATTGAGGAGGAGCTCGAGGTTTTGTACGATGCGTACTACGAGGAACTAGAACAGTATGCAAACGATGGGACTCCGTGGCCGCCTATGGTGGACGCGTTTCCCGGGCCCCCCTTCTCACAGCGCGATGACCAACGTGCAAGCAGATTACCGCCGGACCACATGTCTCTACCTCCCCACGCGCATCGGCCGCCCCAAGGTCATGTTGAAGAGTTGCCTGACGAGGAGGAGGAAGAGGAGGAAGAGGAAGATCCCGACGACGAGGACTACAGCGAGGACGACTATGACGAGGACGAAGAATACAGCGACGAGGAACCAGAAGAGCTACCTCGGCCCTCTGCTGATTTCTTCAATTTCGGCAACAGTCTGACCGTGAAAGGTGAGTCACTTGGTCGCATCGAAGTGGAAGGAAGTTTTCTCATGCTCTAGCAGGCGGCATTCTCACGGTTGCAGATGACCTACTCAAGAACGATGGCAAGAAGTTCATTGAAATGATGGAACAGCTGGCAGAACGTCGGATGCAGCGTGAAGAGGATGCACAGTATGCCGCCGCGTCACATCCTAGCAGTCATAACCAGCAGGGCTATCCAGATACCTATCGACATAACCATGCTCCTCCTCCGGAAGAGGAGTTTGACGACGAAGAGGATGACGACGAGTATGACAGCCAGGACGACTACGAAGAGGAGGACGAGGATATGGTATGGCGTTTGCTTCATGTGACAAGGCACGACTAATGTATGCAGGACACCATGACGGAGGAGCAGCGAATGCAAGAAGGCCGGCGGATGTTTCAGATATTTGCAGCGCGCATGTTCGAACAACGAGTACTGACAGCGTATCGAGAAAAGGTCGCGGCAGAGCGACAGCAGAAGCTGCTGGAAGAACTGGAAGAAGAAAAGGGTCACGATGCTGCGAGGGAAGCTAAAAAGGCAAAGGATGCGGAAAAGCGGAAGCAAAAGAAGCAAGCCCAAAAGCAGAAGCAGGCAGAAGAGAAGGCCAAAAAGGATGCGGAAAAGGCAGCGCAAGAGGCAGCTGTCAAGGAAGCAGAGACCAAGCGGCAGGAAGAGTTGAAGAAGAAACGCGAGGAGCAGCGATTGAAGAAGGAGGAGCAACGGAAGACGCAAGAAGCCGAACTGGCCCGGAAAAACGCAGAGAAGCTCAAGCGGCAGAAGGAGGAGCAGGACCGCCGAGTGGAAACTGAGCGCAAGATCCGTGAGCAAAAGGACGCCGAAAAGAAGGCGAAAGAGGAGGCCAAGAAGAAGGAACGCGAAGAGCGGGAGGCCAAGGAACGCAAATCGAAAGCCGACAAGGAACGCAAGGAACGCGAAGCGCGGGAGAAGTCCGAAAAGGAGGCACAGGCTCGAAAAGAGGCTCATGCTGTGCAGCAAGCGAATGCGGTACAGCAAGCAGCTCAAGCAGCGAAGCGCGCAGCGGCGCCTGTGGTGCCTCTGCCACCTGGATTGCAAAAGCAGACGTCGAATTTCGGTTCTCCCCACGTCGCTGTAGCTACTCCTGCTATTCCAAAAGCGCCAACACCCAGTGTTCGACCGCGACAAGGATCTCAGCAGACTTCGAAGGGTTCGTCTCCAAAGACGCCAGCCGTTGCCATCGGACAAAAGGCGACATCACCTAGCAGTAGTGCTCCTCATCAGAATGGATCTACTGCGCCTCGTACAATTCTGTCACGACCATCCAGTCAACCTCCAGGAAGCGCTCCTCAACAGCCTATGAACCACATGCACATAGCTCCACCACCAGGCATGGGTATGCCCCAGGGACCGCCATTTGGGATGCCACCAGGCATGAATGGTTTTCACCACCAAGGACCAATGATGCCAGGCATGCGAACACCAATGCAAAACGTGCCGCACATGTTTTCGCCTCAACAACCGCCAATTGGAGGTCAATTCCGTCAATTCATTCCAAATGGGATGGCTGGCCCACCGCCTGGGATGGGAGGGCCCGGGATGCCTTCGTTTGGTCAAGGACCACCTGGGTTCCCACCTCAGATGAATGGAGCTCCCCCTGGATTTGGAGGACCAATTCGAGATGCAATGCCTATCCCCGCCCAACATTCGCGGAACCAATCTGGATCGTCAACAGTGGAGGCTCCCATTGGCCCACCAGGTGGACAAGCTGTTCAGAGACCAACACCAATCCAACGTCCTTCCAGCGTCAAGCCTCACGAGCAAGATCGATCGAATCGTGTTGATGTTGATGAATTGAGCAGTCACTTGGGAAGCAGTGCGTTGCTGGATGATGACGAGTCTCCCGAGCCATTGTACCAAGATCGACGCCCGAGCATGGCACCAGTACTCGGCCGCGCACCGTCGAATCTCGGTTCCGCCTTTGGCATGCCTGGTTTGTTTACTAATATCAACAACCAGCCGCAGATGAACGGATTTGGTGCACCTGGTAGTAATCCCAGCAGTTCGTGGAGCACGCCCTCCCTACCATTCCAGCAGTCAAATCTGTCCAGTGCGAACGGATGGGGATCTTCTCCCACAAGTGGCTGGCCGTCTAGTAACAATATCTCATTTGGCAACACTATGCAGCAAACCGGTCGCCCACGTCTGTACCAAATCCGCATCAACATGTGCGAAGCGTGCAAAGCTCTCACCAATGCCAACAAAAACTCGACGGATGGCTTCCACGATGCCCGTACCGTGTTTGCACAAGCGCGGGAGAGAGTCCAGCCACCTGCACCAGAGGACGACATGCTCATGCTTCTCGAAACGGAAGGCACTCCGCAGAATGGTGGCGGCTCGTTCCAGCTCAAGAAGTTGGGCACTGGATCTCTGGATATGCTGGTCAAGTGGACACCGGACGGAGGTGACGGACTCGGTCAGACGAGAATTGGCAGCATTGGTGTCGGCGAAATTGGAAGTCAGATTGGAAGTCCCTTGTTGGGTGCAAGCAATCCTGGCAGCGCCAATGCCACGCCTTTCGGTAGTCTGAGGGGGTTTCCGAACTTGGGGGGCCTGGGGACGGGTTTGTAGGTGTTGTCGTAGTTTGCAGGGGGTCCACGGCGTTTTTCTTTCAATCTAGCTTTGTCTCGACTGTAGGAGCGCGACGAAGAGCTCGTTTCTTCTTCTTCCTCAATATTTTTTTGTCTGCATTTGACTGAGGTTGCAGTCGAGTGATTGTCTTGATAGTGATGGGCAGTATATGGTAGCTTGATTAGAATCCATCCAGCATACTTCAATTATTCATGTCCGATAACATGGTGCCCAGCCGATAAATACTGTGCGAAGGCAAGCATCCATTGAAGAGTTTCATTCAGGCAAATAGTTCATTGAGCAAGGCAGGAATCAAGACGTGTATAGAAGTGTGACAAACGAAGTTGGAGGGCCGAGCTTATCTCCGCATCGCATCTATCATCATTAACTGCATGCCACCACATTCCTACACTCACATAACAATGACGACCTGGACACATTTTGTCTGCGCTCGATGCCTACGCGCGAGCAGGACACCGACACCATCCTCGAGACGCATGCTCGTCCATATGCAACAATATCACACTCGACCAGCTCTCCTCGCCTCCCATAGCCAGCATGGAGCCCTGTTTTCACTCCCACCCTCAAGACGAAGACTATCAACGACGACCTCTCTCTCCAGACCATTGTCTGCAGAGAGAACATCACCCTCATCGCATCCACCACCGCTCAGCACCACATCCACAACAAAGACCATTCTCAATCCACGGACAGACGAAGAAACAGGCCAGCTCATGACCATTGAGATAACACCCCGCGCTTCCAAGAGACTGAACCAGATAATGACCAAAGACTCCAACCCCTCCCTCTGCCTCCGCGTAAACGTCGAAAGCGGCGGGTGCCACGGCTTCCAATACCTAATGAGCCTCACTTCCACGTCCAAAATCTCACCCGAAGAAGACACATTGTTTATCGCCTACGAATATTCCGACTTGCTAGGCGAGGGTGGGAACCCAGGCTGGCAGAATCTGGCGGAGGGGAAAGCAAAGGTTGTCATGGATGAACCGAGCTTGGAGCTGTTGAAGGGAAGTAAGATTGATTTTACTCAGGAGCTGATTGGGAGTCAATTTAAGATTGTGGACAATCCGAAGGCGAGTAGTAGCTGCGGGTGCGGCACTAGTTTCGACGTGAAGATGTAGGAGAATTACAACAGTATTTCATCTTTTTCTCGTGGTTTCAATTTGCCATCCTCGAACATTCCTCAAACACCATCGTACACCAGGCTTGTCCCTCACTATGACCCTCACTGGGCCTGCAAAAACAAAGGCAAATGCCATACGTGACGAGAGAGAGCGAAAGTTGCAGATGGCTATCAAGGAGCTACGCGACGACGTTCACAAATTCTTGACAGAGGTCTGTGCTAAGTGACCCGAAGCCAAGCGTTCGACACTGACAGCGAGGATACGCGCCATTGTCCACGACCTCATAAATCCCGAGGCTGTCAGAACCAGGGTCCAGTACCAAGAAGGAATCTCCAAGCACAAATAATGGTAGAGAAGCGTTCCAACCAAGAGATGACCGCGGAGCTTCGTAAGTAGTCAAACTCGGCGCGCCAGCCTACAGTCTCGCCCCTAGCATCCGCTAGCTGGAGCGTGCAAACAAAGTCGAATATTTCAACGAATGGATGTGCCAACACCCATCGACCACCTCAAATCCGGCCGCCTGGTCCAGCTCGGCGACAATATCAGCAATTTTGCCGACCTCGTCCGCGTTGCGGCAACACTCCTCCAAGAAGTCGGAACCGACAGCCTTCAAAGCGCTCGCAGCGGCGTTGCTGGCCTCAATACCAAACGCATCGCTCGATTGAACCGCGTTCTCGATTCGATTGACGCAGTTTACGAACGTATCAACCAAACGAAGCTGGCCAACCCCGGCTCACGGGTGACGATATTAGACTATACTCGAATTCTCATGTTCCTCTCCATCAAGAAATTCATGTTCGAGAACCCAGTGATCCCTTTTCCATTCTAGGCATCAAGCCTGCTCGGGAGCTGGAGGGTGGGCCTCTCAGAAAGACCGTCTTTGGCATGGACTATTGTCCCGATCACAAGGAAGGCAGGAGCAACGGCATCGAGAATACGCGCGACACGGGACCAAACTAGGTCAATCCCACGAGTACCGTAGCCCAGGTTATCTTCGATCAAATGAGTGGAGGGAACGGAGCCTCGCCCTCTCTCACTCCTAGAAGTTGCTGGCGGGCACCCACGAAAGGGGCGTCCGTCACGCACAAAGGGAAACGTTTTCCTTCAAATCCTCAGCGAACTTTTACGTTACTCAGGAATCCACTTGATGCCAACGTGCTGGAGGCATACCAGAGTGCCAAGCGGCAACAACACTATCCGGCATGCCATGATTGCCATAAAAGCTCTGATCCTAAGGATAACACACGCGTAGACTGTATTAATGGTCTCCGGCATCTACATTTTGGCAATACATCCGAGGACGAGGAACAGAAAGAATGCAAGGACCGGCATCGGTCGGAGTGTAAAGACTACGGGAGCCCTCCGAGTTTCTGTATCATTGTCGAGATCCCCTCGGGTATCCTGCGACCTTGTCGCAATAGCCTCAGCCCGTCGACCATTTGCAAGTGTGCGGACGAGCTCTGCTTCCAGGAATTATCAGTCTGTGGAAAACCCAAGGGTGTCAAGCGTAAGGAAAACCAACCTCGGAGAAGGCTGCAGCGCCTAAGAACAAGCGACCGCGATGGTAGAAATACCCACCCCCATTGCCGTGCCTCTGCTGGCCCGTCCATAGTGACTAAGAGCAACGCCCTTCGCCATTTACTGCCCAAGCCACCATCGCTAGCAAAGTTGCGTGGATGGATATGCACGAGGGACGCTGGCGGGCAACCTCGACCGCGTACGAGGCGCATGGCAGTGCAGATTTCATAAAACCTTGTTTGTAATCACCTGAAGGTCCTTCGTTTTTTCCTTTCTGGGCAGAGAGTCTGGTGTGGATGGACTGTTCTGACACGACACGACACATTTCTATGATATCAATTTGGGCTGTTTTGATTTGGGGCATCTTCTTTCGTGCAGGCGCTGCGATGTCTTGGCTCAACTTGGATAATCCTTAGGGAGCGTTGTGTGAGCAGGCAGGGACGGGTCGCATTTAGCAGAACTTCGTTCTCAATATATTTATAGTCCGCATTTTTCAGCTTTCTATTGTGCACAGCCACCGTGATCCATACCCACTTCGTCCTCACCTGACTCTTTTGTTTGACGCCCTGATAACAGCCATAACTCCGTTTTTGTGGCCACAGGGAAAACTGCCTTTTGGTTTGGACGCGCTTCCACGCTTCTATGTTTACATTCCGAAGTGGATTGGAGGGTTGAGGATGGAGTGGGCTGTTGGTCGTTGGCCTCAACGGATGGTGCAATCCATAAATTGTACAGCCATCCAAGAAGACACGACGCGGTGCTCCAGAAAGCAAAGCAAAATGGAAGCAAGCAATCTGTTCATTGGGGATGAGAAGACTTCAGAGTATTCAAGTGGTGTGGTACCTCCAGGGATGTCAGCATTTCGAAGCTGATCGGTCATATAATAGAGGACGAAGATCCTGCAAGATTCCTGGCATTTCTGTGTTACATTGTTCGGTCCTACGATCATCCACCCTGAAAATTATGAAGACACCTGTGGCGTGTAATCAAAGAACTCCCAGACCGGAAAGTTGAAGCAAGGGTCTAAGCCCATCTGGTCATAGGCTAAAGCTTTGACATCCCCCAGAAAGGTTTCTGGGAAGGCATCTGTCGTTCCAGTCCAAGGAATGTGAGCCGGTGGAGCCTCGTGATGTCCTGGATCCGTCAGTAGTGGAGTAGTATTATGCTCTGCAGGCAGAACCGTATTTTGTCTTGATCGGTTCGCAATCCTGTCTTGCGTTCTCATTCGTCGGTTGTGCAGGGCCTCCATTGTACTTCGGAGTTGTCGTAGATTTGCTCGACCAGCAGCACCACAATCGTGGGTTGTATCGACCGAGGAGTCTGTCATCATTGTTGATATCCATTTGATGCGGGTGAAAATTGAATGCGTCTCTGGAAATTGGTCGGGGAAAGCCTGTACAGCTTGCAGGATGAAGGAGATGCAGAAGGATATGGAGACCATGACGAAGCCAGGTTGGAAGCGGAATGCTTCTTTCCCCATGGGGCCTATGTTGTGGCTCAGATTCAGTACCCCCATGGCCAGATCAACGCAGCGCCGGACGGTGTGGAGCGCGGAGGAATCGATACTGGAAGCCGTTATCTTCAAGATGAGGTGGGTGCTGAGACAGAAATGGGCAAGACGGAAGTGGTACTCTATGCTGATGCCATCAGGCGTGGAACCAAGTTCTGTGACCGGTCAGTTTTGAAACTCATCATTGCTGAAGGGCGGCCGAACTTTGGGGACGTAGTGAACGAAGTTGGTCTCGACGATAGGCAACAGCTGCATCGATGTCATCCATTGTCACAACAGTAGCACTGTTAGCAGGCGCAATGATATGCCGTTCTGACCACCACTCTGTGAGGGCAGGTCCTTTGCGACCAATCTAGACGAATCGATCAGCGAATTTCTCACCTGAAACATCATTGATACACATACATCGTCCCATACCAAACGGGAATGCAGTTCTGACAGTAGCCTGCCAACATGCTTGTCTTGGCCAAGACTTTCCAGCAGTAATGGGGCATTTTGGATGGAATCGTCGGTTGGTATAGTTGGCGGGATCCTCCTGACCAGCGAGCGACTGGGATCGCGTCAGTGTCATGCATACAAACGGGCTCATTGTGGTACTCACTGGTGCGAGATAACGTAAAGCCATATCCAGTAGAGATATCTCTTCACCTTGAGATCATTTTTCGACAACTCGGTTCCACTTGTGACGAGTTGCTTCACGGGATCGACGGCACGATGAAGTCCGATCTTGGTAGCATATGCTTCGCATGCTGCTCGGATGAAAGCAAAGCTTGGTTGACTGATGGTGGATGGCGCGAATGCATAGAGAATCATGAGAGACTCCATTGTGCGGATCTGCTCGGCATCACTTTGATGCTGGTGGTCGAAGGAGGCCTGCAGGAATTCGATGATAAAATTCTTTGTTTTCTCTCGATAACTTTGATAACCAGAAATGTAACGAGTAGTTACGTAGCTGATACAGGTGACAAGATCAGGATGGTATGCCATGAGCCTGTCAACGTCCATGAAATCGGCAGGATCCAGTATTGAAATTGTCTGCATCATTCTCTCCCGAAAGCTGGTGTGGTTAGTGAACCATTCTGGCCTGCCCGCCAAAAGCTGTTAGAGTCAAGGAGAACGTACAATTGAATCAACTGGCCGGTATGATTTGCTGAGAAGGCGACATCGTCAAGGTGCTCTTGATCATCGCCACCACTGCGCAAGATTGACTCGATGACAGCCAAGTCTTCATGGTGGGTTTGGTTTCGAGGTCTGCTCTCCCTTCGAAGCTTCTCAACTTCAGCATAAGGAGAAGTGGTGTAAATGGAGGTCAGAATGGGAGGGTCAGTCCCGGAGGACATGGGTGTGTTCAGAGTCTCCGGTGGACTCATCAGTAAAGGTTCCGACCATTCTGTCTCTCTTCTATGAGGCAGCTTGCGGGATGGCGTATCTCTTCGACGATCGGGCGCTCGAGCTGGTAAACATGGTCGGCCAGCCTTTCCACATCGTTGACATGCCGTCTCGTTGAGCCTGATGCATCGCATCTATGCAACCATCAGTGAGATTCTCACACGATACACAACACCCATTATTGACCTTCATCTTTCGACAGGAGGAACATGCTGCACCAGGGCCAGCCCGTTCAATGGGGCCCGAGACAGAGTGTTCCATGGTCTTGGTTCTCGTGCGATGTGGTGGGCCCACTGCGAAACGGCCGGCTTGGAAAGGAAGTCAGGAAGGTAAGGTAACCGAAGCTCAAAGAAACGACAACGACAATGGAGTTTTCATCCGGTTGACAGCAGTCCGGGACCCGGGCAAGCACATAAATGTCATCTCTCGAATTGGTGGGGAAGCAAGGGACGCGGAGGCGGCGCGTCGATGTGGTACCAATTTTAGCATCCAATGAAGAAGGAATGGCTGGATGACAAGAGAAGGCGATACATGTAAATTGCTTGAAGGTGAAAATATTGGTTGCAGAATTTGAATGTTGTTGTTGCTCAAAAATGTCTCCATTGTGGCAAATATGCTGTTTCTCCAGTTCATGCCCTCCCTGAACAAAGCTACAATTAAATCGACACGACCGACTCGATGTCGATGTCGATACATACGTAGAAACGCAAAAAGAAATCTGGCGAGGAAATTATGAATATCCTTATCGAGTCGTTGTTTGAAAGCTGTGTAGTGTAGCGATTCGGCTGGTGGGCATGAATTGGGTTGAATCGAAATCAACTTGAAACTTATCGAAGAATATAGGAATAACGTGACAAGAAGCTAGCCCCTAGCAGGAGTAGTTCACAGTAGTTGCGAGTAGACCCGATGACGGGGGTAAGCATTATCTTTTCTTCCCTAACCATTATCTTCCCAATTCACTGTCCTGCCTTGCATGAAAACATCAATCATGAGCCAATCATCAACGATGACGCAGTCCTCGCTACCGACGGTCGATCGTGCAATATCTATTCTCGGGCCCCGGAGCCGTGCGACATGATACGTAACTTCTACTTGCACTGACAGCGACCCGAACTACCTGCTTGGCCATCGCCATCCGGAGGCCATCGTCTTCCGATGACAAGAGGCAGGGCGGCCTCATCACCATCGGCAGTACCTTGGCCAATTCTCGACATGTAGAGGGTGTCATTGTCACTGCCCGACAATGCCTTTGCCCAGGTCAAGTCTGGCCTCTCGGACTCTCCACCTGACTGCGAAACTCCTCCCTAAGAGATCATTCATTCGCGCAGCATTGCCAGTCACCCAGGACGAACCGTCTCCAACGAAGATCCAGATAGCCCTCATCGTTGCGAAGGCCTTCCGAGTGGCCAACAGGGCGTGGGACATGATATCTATCCACGTGCGAAGTGCCCATTCTGATTTGGTATGGTGCAGACGACATCCATGTAGACCCGGCTGGAAGCAAACGGCTTCGTGAGACCAGTATCCTGCGACAAACACTTCTTCTCGAGAGGTTCAGCTCGAAGTCATGGAGTATATTTGAGGCTTTGACATGACAGCAAGCAGCCTTGGCGGATGCCGGAAACTTCAGTGGAAAGGTCTTGATCAAAGCGCATCAGGGTGCGAAGGGTTTAGTTTGTGCGTGATCGCAGCACGATCAACCTTCATGTCGCATGAGAATTCACCTCACCAACCCAGCGCCACGCCTACGCTTGATTTGCTGAAGGTGCGGCTGAAGCATCAATCCAAAGTCGTCATACTCGCAGAAATGTCGATAGAAGGCATCTCAAATGCCTTCATTTCACTGCTAGGTCAAATGCTTCAGGCATACCTGCATTATCCAATTCACCAGCTCACGAGCTGTTCTCATCTTGTTTGCTCTAGTCAAATCTCCCACACGCTGTCACGGGCGGATATGCGAGGTAATTCCTTCACTTTGTCCGTGATCCAGTTAAGGAGTTCATTTTGCCCATCCCTGACTTTCGTTTGAGATGGTGCATTCCCAACGTGTTCTAGGATCTCCTGTACGTATCGGAGATCCAAACAACGAGCCTGATGATCTCATCCGTTCGCATTTCCACTACACTTGACCATTAACGTCCCCTAGCCTGGGCTGTCAACAGAACGCTCACAGACAAATCGTCTAGTTTTCTGAGCAAAGATTCCACCGAGGAGCGCGGCTTTCGCCGCAATCACATCGCAATGGCAACGCTAGAGAACGCCAATCTTTGATGACCGATGCACCGCTTAGATGTTCGGTGCAGAGGATGGAAAAGACACGAGCTGAGAGATGGGTTGGAAGCAAGGGATTCCACAAATATATATGACTGATGATAAATAGAGATACGGGCCGGTTCGAAAGCCACGGGAACTGGGTGCCGATTCTGATCGGACAACTGCCCCGCGCGCCTGAATCGAGAAGTACTGTGATGAAACAAGCCTTTGATCGGTGCAGAAACTTCCATTAACCAAACCGCGAGATGGATCCTCTCTTCGCGTTCTGTCTCGTAGAAGTGGCACCGCGGTGATGTGCAACCTTTTGCGAGTTTCACGAGTGCGCAAACCACACTTTGCCCATCTTCTGCGGATTGACTCACCAGAGTCGTTCCGGCACCGGAACCGTACATCGCCCATTGAACACTGCAGGAAACGCATCTCGGCCCTCTCCGGCCTCGACGTTTGCCTCGATCTCCATTTCGAGAAAGATGATAGGTCGAAAACAGAAAACGCCCACGGCTATCTGCATCCTTGGACCAACCCGGGCAGGCAATTTGCATTATTTTTCCATTTCTGCACATATCTCGTGCTCCCCTCTATTCGGAGGCTCGTATAACATCGGAATGCTCATTTGGATGATGGCCGTACTTCTTCGATACATGTGCCGGTCCTGGTGAAACCCGAACAATTTCTCTGGCAACACCATACCAGGACATCGTTGTTTGCGGAACATTAAAACGTAACGATGTCTCGATACAATCCATTCAGCATGTCGACGAAACAGTTAAACATGACGGATCATGCACCAACCACACTTCACTCCGATCCACGTGGCTCGCGCCGATCAGCAAACCTCAAACTTCATGCAAAGAGCTATCCCAAGATCTTAGGTTATGTTTTTGCACTTGCTCCAGCAATCATCCTATTCGGCTATGATGCCGTTGCCGTGAGCTCGATTGTCGGCTTACCGTCCTTCACGTAAGAGATCCAATCTTCCAACCTGATATTTACAAGACTGATCTGGAAAGGAAACAATATGGAGTGCTCCATGGGAATAAATATATTATCCCAGCGGCCTGGCTAGCTATCTGGCAAGCAGCCAGCCCGATTGGTATCATGGGCGGCGCAATGGTAGCAGGCTGGCTTCAAGAGAAAACAGGACGTCGCGTCGCTCTCATTATTGGATCACTGGTGGGTATTCTTGGAATCGCATCTTGCTTTGGTTCAAGCTACCTTGGCTCTCTGGACGGCCGCAGAGGTGTCTTTCTGCTCGGGAAATTTGTAGAGGGAATTTGCTCGGGCATGGTGATCTGTACAACACAGACTTACGCAGCCGAGATTGTTCCACATGTTCTCCATGGAGCTGTCTTCGCTACCTTTCCTGCTGCTATGCTTTTGGGACAATTGCTCGGTGCCTTGGTCCTTTTCAAACAGTCAAAGATCACCACACCTGATGGCTACCTCGCCGCTATCGCCTCGCAATGGGTCCTCAACGTTGTCGTTATTCTTGTGGCGGCAATACTACCTGAAAGTCCCATCTGTTTAATTCGGAAAGGAGATATGGTCTCTGCCCTGCGATCTGAGAGACGACTTCAACGAGAAAGTGTCAATTGCGTCGATAATATCAATCATCTCTCCCTTCTGCTGGAGCAGGAACGGCTCAACAAGGATGCACGGGGACCTGTCTCCTACCGTGAATGTCTCATCGGAACGAATCGAAGACGAACCCTCATCGTTATCTTCGGAAACGTCTTGCCCCAGTTCTTTGGATTAGTCCTAATCAGCAATGGAAGCTACTTCATGCAATTGCTGGATATGGCTGCGCACATGTCGCTTGAGATTGTGCAAGTGGGTGTCGCCATCGGTCTCATCGCCAATCTCGTTGGTATCTGGACAATCAGTTGTTTCAGAACAAAACCTATCACCATCTGGACTCTGGGACTGTGTGCTGTCCTCTATCTCACGATGGGCATAGCCGGCTTCTGGAGTGGAGAAATTGTCATGTGGTATGTTATCTTCTCGGTACCCCGCCATGGTTTCGCGTGGATACTAACGTGCAATTGTCAAGGTGGACAGCCATATCTTTCATCCTTATCATTTTCATTGCCGGCATTGGAGCATGGCCTGCGTCCGTCCTCATCTCATCACAAGCTTCGTCCCTCCGTCTCCGAGGCAAAACCCAGGGTCTCGGCTGGGTAGCCCACGGCCTCTCCCAAGGCACCTTCTCCGTCATTCTTCCGTATGTCTACAACCCTGATGCCGGGAATTCGCGGGGCAAGATCGGCTTCATGTTTACAGGTCTTTGTGTCATTGCGAGTTTGATCTTTTGGCTCTGGGTTCCGGAGATGAGCGGGAGGAGTCTGCAGGATATTGATGACAAGTTCGAGATGGGTGTGGGCTCGAGGAAGTGGGAAACATATGGGGAGGGCGATTTCATCAACGAGGATGTGAAAAGTCCGACGTTTCAACAGGAAGAGAGGGAAGACATCGAGGTGCAGCCGAAGCATTGCTGAGAGGATATTTGAGTGTAGCTGGTGTTTTCGATTTCATTTGTTGGAAGCAGCGCATGTGTGGATTTGAGTATTGGGAATTGTAAGAAGTAAGAGATTGATATTGTTTCGCCTGTCGCGTGGTTACTCTATCTTGGTCTTGGGAACGGGTAGCTTTCTAACAAGGAAGGAACGACGGACCTTAGTCAGCACTATATAGCGGAGTCACCCCCCTACTTCACAGGAAGAATCTTTATACTTCTATATCATTAACATTTTAGTAGCTCAGTATAACCACCAGTGATCTAGCACCATCACACACCAGATTACTGTAAGGATCAGGTGATAGAGGTCACATGATCCACTCGTATATAGTAATCTCGGCGCAGGCGAAGCACCTGGTGTTACGTCTGGTTTTCTCGGTACGGCACAGTTCACGTTTCCCAGAGTAACCTTATACTCCTTTCGAGTAGGAACGCCTGTCGTGTCGTACTTCCTTCCTGACGTGGGTTTGGGGTGAGGGCGAGAGTTGGTGAATGAACTTACCTTAAGTCCTTCCGTTCCTTTCTGTGCTAAGCTAGCCTGGAACAGTACCTGGATGGTCGACTGTAATTGGGCGTAGTTAGGTCGTGGGAGAGGGGAGATAGCGCTGGCCTTGAGCTGCACGTTATGTCTGTGCTTCCCCTAGTGTGAGGTTGCTGGCATAAGATAATTCGGCTTTGTATTTAAGTAAAGTATCGTTAGTGCTTGTGTGTCTTGTAAACCTCTAACTTGAGAAAAGTAACATGAGATAACCCCCCAAAAAAATAAGAGATCCTGCCAAATGCCTTCCTTATATATTCCTGCGTCCTGTAGGTTGCCTACACTCTTGGCAACCTTCCTACACTTCCCACACTTTCAGAATCGTGGGACTCTGCCAAGGCTGTGGGAACTGTGTACAAGTCACGTGATCCTCCTAGCACGTGCCGTTGGAGTTGTCACTTGGCTCATCCTGCTACTCCACCTGTTCGTTCTCCCAATAACCTGAGCCATCTGATTCCAAACCTTCCTGTCCTATCATTTCTCCTAGTACTGTTTCTGTAGCTTGGGTGTGATCTGTAACACCTGGCTAGAGATTGTCCTTAAAATATACTCTACCCCTACACTTCTATCCAATCTGTCAGGGCCTGTCGCCCTCGCATTATGTGTTGGTGTTTGTAGTCAAGTATAATATGTACATATTATATCACGTGCCTAATAGGGGCGCGTGTGTACCTACTGCCAAAAGATTTTGGCAGTAGCAAAAACAAACCAACCATCATCATGCATTAATACAAAACGTTTTACCCAAGATCTTTATCTTATATTCAATCACCAATACAAGTATATATACTTAGCCCTTTGGTTACCTGTATAACCATCAGTTGGTCTAGACCAACATCTAAAGTCTATGTTACGGGTCAAGCAAGTGTACACTTAGATTGAGGCATGTAGATTAACTAAGTTAGCTAAAGAGCTATAAAGGAAAGAGAAGCTAGAGTTCTTGTAGGAACCCCCGTAGTCCGAGCGTTAGGGGCCGGCGTGTGGCCTGAGGTCTCAGTACTCAGTATTGGCCTTGTGCCAATATTCAAT
>JALGOQ010000009.1:2210000-2215000 GCA_023078705.1 Venturiaceae sp. KMAF11
ACCCGGGGTCCCCCCCTGGGCTTCGTCAAGGGACTCCACGCCTGCATAATATCAGAGGCATAAAGCCTGCCGGGGAGGGGGGGTATGGCTAGCACGATTGAGCGACATCCATTTTCAGGGCTGGTTCATTCGGCAGGTGAGTTTTTATACATGCCTTAGCTGTTTCCGTTTGGCAGGGCCACCGTCCTGCTGTCTAGATGAACCAACACCTTTTGTGGTGTCTGATGAGCGTGCATTCCGGCACCTTAACCCCCCGTTCGGTTCATCCCGCATCGCCAGTTCTGCTTACCAAAAATGGCCCACTAGTAACGGTGCATTCAAATGTCCACGTTCAACTAAGTAACAAGGACTTCTTACATATTTAAGGTTTGAGAATAGGTGAAGGTTAGTTTCAACCCCCAGGCCTCTAATCATGCGCGTTACCTCATAGAACTGAAAACGTTACTGCTATCGTGATGGA
The DNA here is from genome assembly GCA_023078705.1 of Venturiaceae sp. KMAF11. Lineage (NCBI taxonomy): Eukaryota > Fungi > Ascomycota > Dothideomycetes > Venturiales > Venturiaceae > Venturiaceae sp. KMAF11. The sequence continues at coordinate 2,210,461 of JALGOQ010000009.1, forward strand.
AACTTCGGCAGGAACCAGCTACTAAATGGTGCGGTTAGTCTTTCGCCCCTATACGCAAATTTGACGATCGATTTGCACGTCAGAACCGCTGCGAGCCTCCACCAGAGTTTCCTCTGGCTTCACCCTATTCACGCATAGTTCACCATCTTTCGGGTCCCAACAGCTATGCTATTAATCAAATACTTCCGAAGAAATCAGGATCGGTCGATGTTTCACCTTGCGGTTTCCACCTCCGTTCACTTCCATTACCCGCACGGGTTTGACACCCAAACACTCGCATAGATGTTAGACTCCTTGGTCCGTGTTTCAAGACGGGCCGCTTACGGCCATTACGCCAGCATCCTAGCAAAGCGCGAACCTCGGTCCGGGCTGGCCGCATTGCGCGCCGGGCTATAACACCTCCCCGAGGGGAGGCCACGTTCCCGGCGCCTTTATCCGACCGCCCAAACCGATGCTGGCCTGACCGCGGAAGAGTGCACCCGCCAAAAGGCGGGCTGAGCAACCGCGGGCAAGTCTGGCCGCAAGCGCTTCCCTTTCAACAATTTCACGTACTTTTTAACTCTCTTTTCAAAGTGCTTTTCATCTTTCGAGCACCCTACTTGTGCGCTATCGGTCTCTGGCCGGTATTTAGCTTTAGATGGAATTTACCACCAATTTAGAGCTGCATTCCCAAACAACTCGACTCGTCGAAGGAGTTTCACAGCGGGGGCACCGGCGGCCAGGTACGGGGTTCTCGCCCTCTATGACGTCCTGTTCCAGGGGACTTGGACCGCGGCTTCACCCGAAACATCCTCTACAGATTACAACTCGGGCGTGAGCCAGACTTCAAATTTGAGCTGTGGCCGATTCACTCGCCGTTACGGAGGCCATCCCTGTTGGTTTCTTTTCCTCCGCTTATTGATATGCTTAAGTTCAGCGGGTATCCCCACCTGATCCGAGGCCAACCTTGTAAAAATGGGTCGGGGCGGCCACCGCCAGACTCTCCGAGCGAGGGATTTCTCTTGCTACGCTCGGGGCCGGACGACGGCGCCCACGGGTTTCGGGCCCGTCCGCGAGGACGGGGCCCATCACAGAGCAGGGCTCCAGGGTAGAAATGGCGCTCGAACAGGTGTGCCCCCCGGAATACCAGGGGGCGCAATGTGCGTTCAAAGATTCGATGATTCACTGAATTCTGCAATTCACATTACTTATCGCATTTCGCTGCGTTCTTCATCGTTGCCAGAACCAAGAGATCCGTTGTTGAAAGTTTTGTTTAATTTAACTTGTTCTCAGACTTCAATTTTCTAGGCAGGGTTGGCTAATTCCGGCAGGCGGGGACCCCCCGCGAACGGGGGGCTGTCCCCGCCAGGCGCCGAATCCGGGCCGCGGTTACAAAGGGTGGGGATTGTGCCCGGAGGCGTTAACCCATTAATGCTCCTTCCGCAGGTTCACCTACGGAAACCTTGTTACGACTTTTACTTCCTCTAAATGCCCAAGTTTGGATAACTTTCCGGCTCTGGGTGGTCGTTGCCGACCTCCTGGCGCCAGTCCGAAAGCCTCACTTAGCCACGCCGTCGGCCGTAACCACCGGCGGTGTCCACAACGGGCCGGGACGTAATCAGCCCATGTTGATGACATGCGCTTACTAGGCCTTCCTCGTTGAAGAGCCATAATTGCCATGCTCTATCCCCAGCACGAAAGAGTTTAACAAGATTACCCCGGCCTTCCGGCCAAGGAAAAAACTCGTTGCCTCTGTCAGTGTAACGCGCGTGCAGCCCAGAACATCTAAGGGCATCACAGACCTGTTATTGCCTCAAACTTCCATCGGCTTGAGCCGATAGTCCCTCTAAGAAGCCAGCGACCCGCCAAAGCGAGCCGGGCTATTTAGCAGGTTAAGGTCTCGTTCGTTATCGCAATTAAGCAGACAAATCACTCCACCAACTAAGAACGGCCATGCACCACCAACTACAAAATCAAGAAAGAGCTCTCAATCTGTCAATCCTACTTGTATCTGGACCTGGTGAGTTTCCCCGTGTTGAGTCAAATTAAGCCGCAGGTTCCACGCCTGGTGGTGCCCTTCCGTCAATTTCTTTAAGTTTCAGCCTTGCGACCATACTCCCAGAACCCAAAAACTTTGATTTCTCGTAAGGTGCCGAGCGAGTCAAGATAGTAACATCGCCCGATCCCTAGTCGGCATAGTTTATGGTTAAGACTACGACGGTATCTGATCGTCTTCGATCCCCTAACTTTCGTTCACTGATTAATGAAAACATCCTTGGCAAATGCTTTCGCAGTAGTTAGTCTTCAATAAATCCAAGAATTTCACCTCTGACAATTGAATACTGATGCCCCCGACTATCCCTATTAATCATTACGGCTCCCCTAGAAACCAACAAAATAGGAAAGCCGTCCTATTCTATTATTCCATGCTAATGTATTCGAGCAAAGGCCTGCTTTGAACACTCTAATTTTTTCAAAGTAAAAGTCCTGGTTCCCCAACACACCCAGTAAAGGGCATGCGGATCCCCAGGAGGAAAGGCCCGGCCGGACCAGTGCACGCGGTGAGGCGGACCGGCCAGCCAGGCCCAAAATTCAACTACGAGCTTTTTAACTGCAACAACTTTAATATACGCTTCTGGAGCTGGAATTACCGCGGCTGCTGGCACCAGACTTGCCCTCCAGTTGTTCCTCGTTAAGGGATTTAAATTGTACTCATTCCAATTACAAGACCCAAAAGAGCCCTGTATCAGTATTTATTGTCACTACCTCCCCGTGTCGGGATTGGGTAATTTGCGCGCCTGCTGCCTTCCTTGGATGTGGTAGCCGTTTCTCAGGCTCCCTCTCCGGAGTCGAACCCTAATTACCCGATACCCGATGAAAACATTGTACACCACTACTCTACAAACCAAAGTTGCGAGAGAAGAAATTTGAATGAACCAGCGCCGGCCCAAGGCCATGCGATACGATTAAATAATATGAATCACCAGAGAGCCCCGAAGGGCATTGGTTTTTTATCTAAGAAATACACCCCTTCCGAGGTCGGCGTTTTGCGCATGTATTAGCTCTAGAATTACCACGGGTATCCAAGTGGGAAGGTGCTATCGAATAAACGATAACGGAGGGAATGAGCCATTCGCAGTTTCACAGTGTAGTTGCTTATACTTAGACATGCATGGCTTAATCTTTGAGACAAGCATATGACTACTGGCAGAATCAACCAGGTAACTATCTGTTCTCCGGGCTCGCCTTGCGGCTCGCCCGGGGATCGCGCGGCCCGAGGGCCAGGACAGTTAGGTGGAAGGGGCGCCCGCGAGGGTCGCCCGGCCGAAGGCAGACACGCCCCGACGACTAGCGAAGGGGCGCGATTCCCGCGGCCATCCATTTGCCCCCACTGAGTTCCCAAGGCCGCCTTCCACCGCAGGTGCGCTCGGGCCGTGAGGCCTCTGCGCGCTGCGGTATGGGCGGCCAAGGAGGAGGATGCCCACGGCCATTCACGCCCGGAGGCGGTTACTGGTCGCGGCTGGCCCCCGAATGTCTCGTGCGAACGGTGGCCATCGGCCAGCAATCCACAGCCCACATCGGCACCCGTCGCGGACGGCGGGATTTTGGCGGCCGCGTCGCCCTTGCGGGCTGCGCGGCCTGTCGACCCCCCGCAAACCCGGCCCTGAAGGCCGACCTGTCGAAGGGTCCATGCAGAAGGGATCTCTTTTCGGCGGAGGCCATGTGGCGACTGCCAGGTGCGGTACTGGAGCGGGTGCGCCGCCCAACGGCGGCGCGCCCACGCGGGATGACCCACGCGATCCTTAATACCGGCCACGGGACGGACCCGCGACCGCCAGCTCTGAGCGGCTGCCTACTCCATTCCAACCTCGCCCTCGCGCCCCCTGGGTGCCACCATCCGGGGCACTGCTCAGGGTACGAGGGGTCGTGGGCCGGCGCGTTTCAGCTGCCGCGGCGGGCTACCCGAATTGCCAGCCGCTTTGACGGTGTTAACCGCCCAAGTGATGCTACGTGGAAGCAGCGGCTAGGTCTTATCACTCTTGTCGCCTCGGGGACGACGGCGGGCATGGTGCCCTTTGAACCGGCGGGGGCTCCCTGCCGGGGTTGCGGGAGGCCCCTGCGGAGGAACGATTTTTGCGTCGAAATGACAGTCGTTTTCAGACCGTTTTTTTTTTTCTTCCCCTCATATACCTGGCAAGGTAGGTGTGCCGCCTTGGCTGCCCGCAAAAGTTCGAGCCCCGCCTTTTTTCTTGCCGGGTCCGATTTGTTAGGCGAATTACACAAATCGCCGCGTTTCCATACATCGCTACCCTGGATTGAGTGACCTTGGAGGGACATGGCCGTTTTCGATTTTCGACCTCGCCGGCGCCTTGGGATGCCTTCCGGTGGCCGCGCCCGCCGACTCCGGCGGGCACCCACGGCGATCCGGGCGCCCCCCCAAATTTCAAGGCGCCCCGTATCCGGCCACGTCGACCCCCGGCGGGCACCCACGCACCCCCGAGATATTGGCCCCCGGGAAAAAAACCACCGGCGTTGAGCTGGGCTTTCGGCCGCTTAGTAA
>JALGOQ010000009.1:2235000-2237500 GCA_023078705.1 Venturiaceae sp. KMAF11
GAACCTCGGTCCGGGCTGGCCGCATTGCGCGCCGGGCTATAACACCTCCCCGAGGGGAGGCCACGTTCCCGGCGCCTTTATCCGACCGCCCAAACCGATGCTGGCCTGACCGCGGAAGAGTGCACCCGCCAAAAGGCGGGCTGAGCAACCGCGGGCAAGTCTGGCCGCAAGCGCTTCCCTTTCAACAATCTCCCTTCCTTTTTAACTCTCTTTTCCAAGTGCTTTTCCTCTTTCGATCACTCTACTTGTGCGCTATCGCGCTCTTGCCGGTGGTTAGCTTTAGATGGAATTTACCACCAATTTAGAGCTGCATTCCCAAACAACTCGACTCGTCGAAGGAGTTTCACAGCGGGGGGCACCGGCGGCCAGGTACGGGGTTCTCACCCTCTATGACGTCCTGTTCCAAGGGACTTGGACCGCGGCTTCACCCGAAACATCCTCTACAAATTACAACTCGGGCGTGAGCCAGATTTCAAATTTGAGCTGTTGCCGCTTCACTCGCCGTTACTGAGGCAATCCCTGTTGGTTTCTTTTCCTCCGCTTATTGATATGCTTAAGTTCAGCGGGTATCCCCACCTGATCCGAGGCCAACCTTGTAAAAATGGGTCGGGGCGGCCACCGCCAGACTCTCCGAGCGAGGGATTTCTCTTGCTACGCTCGGGGCCGGACGACGGCGCCCACGGGTTTCGGGCCCGTCCGCGAGGACGGGGCCCATCACAGAGCAGGGCTCCAGGGTAGAAATGGCGCTCGAACAGGTGTGCCCCCCGGAATACCAGGGGGCGCAATGTGCGTTCAAAGATTCGATGATTCACTGAATTCTGCAATTCACATTACTTATCGCATTTCGCTGCGTTCTTCATCGTTGCCAGAACCAAGAGATCCGTTGTTGAAAGTTTTGTTTAATTTAACTTGTTCTCAGACTTCAATTTTCTAGGCAGGGTTGGCTAATTCCGGCAGGCGGGGACCCCCCGCGAACGGGGGGCTGTCCCCGCCAGGCGCCGAATCCGGGCCGCGGTTACAAAGGGTGGGGATTGTGCCCGGAGGCGTTAACCCATTAATGATCCTTCCGCAGGTTCACCTACGGAAACCTTGTTACGACTTTTACTTCCTCTAAATGACCAAGTTTGGATAACTTTCCGGCTCTGGGTGGTCGTTGCCGACCTCCTGGAGCCAGTCCGAAAGCCTCACTTAGCCATTCAATCGGTAGGAGCGACGGGCAGTGCGAACACAGGGCAGCCACGTAATCAGCACACGTTGATGCCACGCGCTTACTAGGCATTCCTCGTTCAAGAGCCATAATTGCAATCCTCTATCCCCAGCACGACAGCGTTTAACAAGATTACCCAGGCCTTCCGGCCAAGGAAAAAACTCGTTGCCTCCGTCAGTGTAACGGGCGTGCAGCCAAGAGCAGCTGAGGGCATGCCAGACCTGTTACTCCCTAAAACTTCCATCGGCTTGAGCCGATAGTCCATCTAAGAAGCAAGCGACCCGCCAAAGCGAGCAGGGCTATTTAGCAGGTTAAGGTCTCGTTCGTTATCGCAATTAAGCAGACAAATCACTCCACCAACTAAGAACGGCCATGCACCACCAACTACAAAATCAAGAAAGAGCTCTCAATCTGTCAATCCTACTTGTATCTGGACCTGGTGAGTTTCCCCGTGTTGAGTCAAATTAAGCCGCAGGTTCCACGCCTGGTGGTGCCCTTCCGTCAATTTCTTTAAGTTTCAGCCTTGCGACCATACTCCCCAGAACCCAAAAACTTTGATTTCTCGTAAGGTGCCGAGCGAGTCAAGATAGTAACATCGCCCGATCCCTAGTCGGCATAGTTTATGGTTAAGACTACGACGGTATCTGATCGTCTTCGATCCCCTAACTTTCGTTCACTGATTAATGAAAACATCCTTGGCAAATGCTTTCGCAGTAGTTAGTCTTCAATAAATCCAAGAATTTCACCTCTGACAATTGAATACTGATGCCCCCGACTATCCCTATTAATCATTACGGCTCCCCTAGAAACCAACAAAATAGGAAAGCCGTCCTATTCTATTATTCCATGCTAATGTATTCGAGCAAAGGCCTGCTTTGAACACTCTAATTTTTCAAAGTAAAAGTCCTGGTTCCCCAACACACCCAGTAAAGGGCATGCGGATCCCCAGGAGGAAAGGCCCGGCCGGACCAGTGCACGCGGTGAGGCGGACCGGCCAGCCAGGCCCAAAATTCAACTACGAGCTTTTTAACTGCAACAACTTTAATATACGCTTCTGGAGCTGGAATTACCGCGGCTGCTGGCACCAGACTTGCCCTCCAGTTGTTCCTCGTTAAGGGATTTAAATTGTACTCATTCCAATTACAAGACCCAAAAGAGCCCTGTATCAGTATTTATTGTCACTACCTCCCCGTGTCGGGATTGGGTAATTTGCGCGCCTGCTGCCTTCCTTGGATGTGGTAGCCGTTTCTCAGGCTCCCTCTCCGGAGTCTAACCCTAATTCCCCGTTACCCG
>JALGOQ010000009.1:2242500-2247500 GCA_023078705.1 Venturiaceae sp. KMAF11
GGTTCATCCCGCATCGCCAGTTCTGCTTACCAAAAATGGCCCACTAGTAACGGTGCATTCAAATGTCCACGTTCAACTAAGTAACAAGGACTTCTTACATATTTAAAGTTTGAGAATAGGTGAAGGTTAGTTTCAACCCCCAGGCCTCTAATCATTCGCTTTACCTCATAAAACTGAAAACGTTACTGCTATCCTGAGGGAAACTTCGCCAGGAACCAGCTACTAAATGGGTCGATTAGTCTGTCGCCCCTATACGCAAACTTGACGACCGATTTGCCCGTCCGAACCACTGCGAGCCACCCCGAGAGTTGCCTCTGGCTTCACCCTATTCACGCACAGTTCACCATCTTTCGGGTCCCAACAGCTATGCTCTTACTCAAATCCTTCCGAAGACATCAGGATCGGTCGATGGTGCACCTTGCGGTTCCCACCTCCGTTCACTTTCATTACGCGCACGGGTTTGACACCCAAACCCTCGCATCGATGTTAGACTCCTTGGTCCGTGTTTCAAGACGGGCCGCTTACGGCCATTACGCCAGCATCCTAGCAAAGCGCGAACCTCGGTCCGGGCTGGCCGCATTGCGCGCCGGGCTATAACACCTCCCCGAGGGGAGGCCACGTTCCCGGCGCCTTTATCCGACCGCCCAAACCGATGCTGGCCTGACCGCGGAAGAGTGCACCCGCCAAAAGGCGGGCTGAGCAACCGCGGGCAAGTCTGGCCGCAAGCGCTTCCCTTTCGACAATTTCAGGAACATTTTAACTCTCTTTTCAAAGTGGTGTTCATCTTTGGATCACTCTACTTGTGCGCTATCGGTCTCTGGCCGGTATTTAGCTTTGGATGGAATTTACCACCAATTTAGAGCTGCATTCCCAAACAACTCGACTCGTCGAAGGAGTTTCACAGCGGGGGCACCGGCGGCCAGGTACGGGTTTCTCACCCTCTATGACGTCCTGTTCCAAGGGACTTGGACCGCGGCTTCACCCGAAACATCCTCTACAAATTACAACTCGGGCGTGAGCCAGATTTCAAATTTACGCTGTTGCCGCTTAACTCGCCGTTACTGAGGCAATACCTGTTGGTTTCTTTTCCTCCGCTTATTGATATGCTTAAGTTCAGCGGGTATCCCCACCTGATCCGAGGCCAACCTTGTAAAAATGGGTCGGGGCGGCCACCGCCAGACTCTCCGAGCGAGGGATTTCTCTTGCTACGCTCGGGGCCGGACGACGGCGCCCACGGGTTTCGGGCCCGTCCGCGAGGACGGGGCCCATCACAGAGCAGGGCTCCAGGGTAGAAATGGCGCTCGAACAGGTGTGCCCCCCGGAATACCAGGGGGCGCAATGTGCGTTCAAAGATTCGATGATTCACTGAATTCTGCAATTCACATTACTTGTCGCATTTCGCGGCGTTCTTCATCGTTGCCAGAACCAAGAGATCCGTTGTTGAAAGTTTTGTTTAATTTAACTTGTTCTCAGACTTCAATTTTCTAGGCAGGGTTGGATAATTCGGGCAGGCGGGGACACCACGCGAACGGGGGGCTGTCCCCGCCAGGCGCCGAATCCGGGCCGCGGTTACAAAGGGTGGGGATTGTGCCCGGAGGCGTTAACCCATTAATGATCCTTCCGCAGGTTCACCTACGGAAACCTTGTTACGACTTTTACTTCCTCTAAATGACCAAGTTTGGATAACTTTCCGGCTCTGGGTGGTCGTTGCCGCCCTACTGGAGCCAGTCCGCAAGCCTCACTTAGCCATTCAATAGGTAGTCGCGACGGGCGGTGTGTACAAAGGGCAGGGACGTAATCAGCACATGTTGATGACATGCGCTTAATAGGCATTCCTCGTTAAAAAGCAATATTTGCAAAGCTCTATCCCCAGAAAGACAAAGTTTAACAAAATTACCCAGGCCTTCCGTCAAAGGAAAAAAACTCGTTGCCTCTGTCAGTGTAACGCGCGTGCAGCCCAGAACATCTAAGGGCATCACAGACCTGTTATTGCCTCAAACTTCCATCGGCTTGAGCCGATAGTCCCTCTAAGAAGCCAGCGACCCGCCAAAGCGAGCCGGGCTATTTAGCAGGTTAAGGTCTCGTTCGTTATCGCAATTAAGCAGACAAATCACTCCACCAACTAAGAACGGCCATGCACCACCAACTACAAAATCAAGAAAGAGCTCTCAATCTGTCAATCCTACTTGTATCTGGACCTGGTGAGTTTCCCCGTGTTGAGTCAAATTAAGCCGCAGGTTCCACGCCTGGTGGTGCCCTTCCGTCAATTTCTTTAAGTTTCAGCCTTGCGACCATACTCCCCCAGAACCCAAAAACTTTGATTTCTCGTAAGGTGCCGAGCGAGTCAAGATAGTAACATCGCCCGATCCCTAGTCGGCATAGTTTATGGTTAAGACTACGACGGTATCTGATCGTCTTCGATCCCCTAACTTTCGTTCACTGATTAATGAAAACATCCTTGGCAAATGCTTTCGCAGTAGTTAGTCTTCAATAAATCCAAGAATTTCACCTCTGACAATTGAATACTGATGCCCCCGACTATCCCTATTAATCATTACGGCTCCCCTAGAAACCAACAAAATAGGAAAGCCGTCCTATTCTATTATTCCATGCTAATGTATTCGAGCAAAGGCCTGCTTTGAACACTCTAATTTTTTCAAAGTAAAAGTCCTGGTTCCCCAACACACCCAGTAAAGGGCATGCGGATCCCCAGGAGGAAAGGCCCGGCCGGACCAGTGCACGCGGTGAGGCGGACCGGCCAGCCAGGCCCAAAATTCAACTACGAGCTTTTTAACTGCAACAACTTTAATATACGCTTCTGGAGCCGGAATTACCACGGCAGCTGGCACCAGACTTGCCATACAGTTGTTTCTCGTTAAGGGGTTTACATTGTACTCATTCCAATAACAAGACCCACAAGAGCCCTGTATCAGTATTTATTGTCACTACCTCCCCGTGTCGGGATTGGGTAATTTGCGCGCCTGCTGCCTTCCTTGGATGTGGTAGCCGTTTCTCAGGCTCCCTATCCGGAGCCGAAACCTAATTACCCGTTAACCGTTGAAACCATTGTAGACCACGACTCTACAAGCGAACGTTGATAGGGCAGAAATTTGAATGAACCATCGCCGTCGCAAGGCCATGCGATTACTTTCGTTACTATCAATCACCAAAGAGCCCCGAAGGGCATAGGTGTTTTATCTAATAAATCCCCCCCTCCCGAAGACAGGGTTTTTCGCATGAACTAGCTCTAGAATTACAACGGTTATCCAAGTCGTAAGGTACTATCAAATAAACGATAACTGATTTCATGAGGCATTCGCAGTTTCAGAGTATAGTTGCTTATACTTAGACATGCATGGCTTAATCTTTGAGACAAGCATATGACTACTGGCAGAATCAACCAGGTAACTATCTGTTCTCCGGGGGCTCGCCTTGCGGCTCGCCCGGGGATCGCGCGGCCCGAGGGCCAGGACAGTTAGGTGGAAGGGGCGCCCGCGAGGGTCGCCCGGCCGAAGGCAGACACGCCCCGACGACTAGCGAAGGGGCGCGATTCCCGCGGCCATCCATTTGCCCCCACTGAGTTCCCAAGGCCGCCTTCCACCGCAGGTGCGCTCGGGCCGTGAGGCCTCTGCGCGCTGCGGTATGGGCGGCCAAGGAGGAGGATGCCCACGGCCATTCACGCCCGGAGGCGGTTACTGGTCGCGGCTGGCCCCCGAATGTCTCGTGCGAACGGTGGCCATCGGCCAGCAATCCACAGCCCACATCGGCACCCGTCGCGGACGGCGGGATTTTGGCGGCCGCGTCGCCCTTGCGGGCTGCGCGGCCTGTCGACCCCCCGCAAACCCGGCCCTGAAGGCCGACCTGTCGAAGGGTCCATGCAGAAGGGATCTCTTTTCGGCGGAGGCCATGTGGCGACTGCCAGGTGCGGTACTGGAGCGGGTGCGCCGCCCAACGGCGGCGCGCCCACGCGGGATGACCCACGCGATCCTTAATACCGGCCACGGGACGGACCCGCGACCGCCAGCTCTGAGCGGCTGCCTACTCCATTCCAACCTCGCCCTCGCGCCCCCTGGGTGCCACCATCCGGGGCACTGCTCAGGGTACGAGGGGTCGTGGGCCGGCGCGTTTCAGCTGCCGCGGCGGGCTACCCGAATTGCCAGCCGCTTTGACGGTGTTAACCGCCCAAGTGATGCTACGTGGAAGCAGCGGCTAGGTCTTATCACTCTTGTCGCCTCGGGGACGACGGCGGGCATGGTGCCCTTTGAACCGGCGGGGCTCCCCTGCCGGGGTTGCGGGAGGCCCCTGCGGAGGAACGATTTTTGCGTCGAAATGACAGTCGTTTTCAGACCGTTTTTTTTCTTCCCCTCATATACCTGGCAAGGTAGGTGTGCCGCCTTGGCTGCCCGCAAAAGTTCGAGCCCCGCCTTTTTTCTTGCCGGGTCCGATTTGTTAGGCGAATTACACAAATCGCCGCGTTTCCATACATCGCTACCCTGGATTGAGTGACCTTGGAGGGACATGGCCGTTTTCGATTTTCGACCTCGCCGGCGCCTTGGGATGCCTTCCGGTGGCCGCGCCCGCCGACTCCGGCGGGCACCCACGGCGATCCGGGCGCCCCCCCAAATTTCAAGGCGCCCCGTATCCGGCCACGTCGACCCCCGGCGGGCACCCACGCACCCCCGAGATATTGGCCCCGGGAAAAAAACCACCGGCGTTGAGCTGGGCTTTCGGCCGCTTAGTAATTGGCCGCCGTTACCCGGCCCTGGGACCCGGTCGCCCGCGGCCCGGAAGCCCCCCGAAACGCGGGGCGCACCCCGAAAAATTCACCGGCGTTGAGCTGGGTTCGGCCGCTTAGTCTTCGGCCGCCGTTACCCGGCCTTGGGGCATTTCCTAGGGGCATTTTCTATCTTCGGTTCCATGATAGCTGGATGCTGCCTGTTCAGCACCGCAGTTGGTGTTGCCTCATAGCACCTGGATGCATATCAGATTCTACATTTTGA
>JALGOQ010000009.1:2252500-2255000 GCA_023078705.1 Venturiaceae sp. KMAF11
AGTGTAACGCGCGTGCAGCCCAGATCATCTAAGTGCATCACAGACCTGTTATTGCGTTAAACTTCCATCGGCTTCGGCCGATAGTCCCCCTAAGAAGCCAGCGACCCGCCAAAGCGAGCAGGGCTATTTAGCAGGTTAAGGTCTCGTTCGTTATCGCAATTAAGCAGACAAATCACTCCACCAACTAAGAACGGCCATGCACCACCAACTACAAAATCAAGAAAGAGCTCTCAATCTGTCAATCCTACTTGTATCTGGACCTGGTGAGTTTCCCCGTGTTGAGTCAAATTAAGCCGCAGGTTCCACGCCTGGTGGTGCCCTTCCGTCAATTTCTTTAAGTTTCAGCCTTGCGACCATACTCCCCCAGAACCCAAAAACTTTGATTTCTCGTAAGGTGCCGAGCGAGTCAAGATAGTAACATCGCCCGATCCCTAGTCGGCATAGTTTATGGTTAAGACTACGACGGTATCTGATCGTCTTCGATCCCCTAACTTTCGTTCACTGATTAATGAAAACATCCTTGGCAAATGCTTTCGCAGTAGTTAGTCTTCAATAAATCCAAGAATTTCACCTCTGACAATTGAATACTGATGCCCCCGACTATCCCTATTAATCATTACGGCTCCCCTAGAAACCAACAAAATAGGAAAGCCGTCCTATTCTATTATTCCATGCTAATGTATTCGAGCAAAGGCCTGCTTTGAACACTCTAATTTTTCAAAGTAAAAGTCCTGGTTCCCCAACACACCCAGTAAAGGGCATGCGGATCCCCAGGAGGAAAGGCCCGGCCGGACCAGTGCACGCGGTGAGGCGGACCGGCCAGCCAGGCCCAAAATTCAACTACGAGCTTTTTAACTGCAACAACTTTAATATACGCTTCTGGAGCTGGAATTACCGCGGCTGCTGGCACCAGACTTGCCCTCCCGTTGTTCCTCGTTAAGGGATTTAAATTGTACTCCTTCCAATTACAAGACCCAAACGACCCCTGTATCACTATTTATTATCACTACCCCCCCGTGCCGGGATTGGGTACTTCGCGCGCCCGCTGCCTTCCTTGGACGTGGTAGCCGTTTCTCAGGCTCCCTCTCCGGAGTCGAACCCTAATTCCCCGTTACCCGTTGAAACCATTGTAGACCACTACTCTACAATCGAAAGTTGATAGGGCAGAAATTTGAATGAACCATCGCCGGCGCAAGGCCATGCGATTCGTTTAGTTATTATGAATCACCAGAGAGCCCCGAAGGGCATTGGTTTTTTATCTAGTAAATAAACCCCTTCCGAGGTCGGGCTTTTTCGCATGTATTAGCTCTAGAATTACCACGGTTATCCAAGTAGTAAGGTACTATCAAATAAACGATAACTGATTTAATGAGCCATTCGCAGTTTCACAGTATAGTTGCTTATACTTAGACATGCATGGCTTAATCTTTGAGACAAGCATATGACTACTGGCAGAATCAACCAGGTAACTATCTGTTCTCCAGGGCTCGCCTTGCGGCTCGCCCGGGGATCGCGCGGCCCGAGGGCCAGGACAGTTAGGTGGAAGGGGCGCCCGCGAGGGTCGCCCGGCCGAAGGCAGACACGCCCCGACGACTAGCGAAGGGGCGCGATTCCCGCGGCCATCCATTTGCCCCCACTGAGTTCCCAAGGCCGCCTTCCACCGCAGGTGCGCTCGGGCCGTGAGGCCTCTGCGCGCTGCGGTATGGGCGGCCAAGGAGGAGGATGCCCACGGCCATTCACGCCCGGAGGCGGTTACTGGTCGCGGCTGGCCCCCGAATGTCTCGTGCGAACGGTGGCCATCGGCCAGCAATCCACAGCCCACATCGGCACCCGTCGCGGACGGCGGGATTTTGGCGGCCGCGTCGCCCTTGCGGGCTGCGCGGCCTGTCGACCCCCCGCAAACCCGGCCCTGAAGGCCGACCTGTCGAAGGGTCCATGCAGAAGGGATCTCTTTTCGGCGGAGGCCATGTGGCGACTGCCAGGTGCGGTACTGGAGCGGGTGCGCCGCCCAACGGCGGCGCGCCCACGCGGGATGACCCACGCGATCCTTAATACCGGCCACGGGACGGACCCGCGACCGCCAGCTCTGAGCGGCTGCCTACTCCATTCCAACCTCGCCCTCGCGCCCCCTGGGTGCCACCATCCGGGGCACTGCTCAGGGTACGAGGGGTCGTGGGCCGGCGCGTTTCAGCTGCCGCGGCGGGCTACCCGAATTGCCAGCCGCCTTGGCCGGTGTTAACCGCCCAAGTGATGCTACGTGGAAGCAGCGGCTAGGTCTTATCACTCTTGTCGCCTCGGGGACGACGGCGGGCATGGTGCCCTTTGAACCGGCGGGGGCTCCCTGCCGGGGTTGCGGGAGGCCCCTGCGGAGGAACGATTTTTGCGTCGAAATGACAGTCGTTTTCAGACCGGTTGTGTTTTTCTTCCCCTCATATACCTGTCAAGGTAGGGGTGCCGCCTTGGCTGCCCGCAAAAGTTCGAGCCCCGCCTTTTTCTTGCC
>JALGOQ010000009.1:2260000-2263122 GCA_023078705.1 Venturiaceae sp. KMAF11
CTGCAATTCACATTACTTATCGCATTTCGCTGCGTTCATCATCGTTGCCAGAACCAAGAGATCCGTTGTTGAAAGTTTTGTTTAATTTAACTTGTTCTCAGACTTCAATTTTCTAGGCAGGGTTGGCTAATTCCGGCAGGCGGGGACCCCCGCGAACGGGGGGCTGTCCCCGCCAGGCGCCGAATCCGGGCCGCGGTTACAAAGGGTGGGGATTGTGCCCGGAGGCGTTAACCCATTAATGATCCTTCCGCAGGTTCACCTACGGAAACCTTGTTACGACTTTTACTTCCTCTAAATGACCAAGTTTGGATAACTTTCCGGCTCTGGGTGGTCGTTGCCGACCTCCTGGAGCCAGTCCGAAAGCCTCACTTAGCCATTCAATCGGTAGTAGCGACGGGCGGTGTGTACAAAGGGCAGGGACGTAATCAGCACATGTTGATGACATGCGCTTACTAGGCATTCCGCGTTGAAGAGCAATAATTGCAATGCTGTATCCCCAGCACGACAGAGTTTAACAAGATTACCCAGGCCTTCCGGCCAAGGAAAAAACTCGTTGCCTCTGTCAGTGTAACGCGCGTGCAGCCCAGAACATCTAAGGGCATCACAGACCTGTTATTGCCTCAAACTTCCATCGGCTTGAGCCGATAGTCCCTCTAAGAAGCCAGCGACCCGCCAAAGCGAGCCGGGCTATTTAGCAGGTTAAGGTCTCGTTCGTTATCGCAATTAAGCAGACAAATCACTCCACCAACTAAGAACGGCCATGCACCACCAACTACAAAATCAAGAAAGAGCTCTCAATCTGTCAATCCTACTTGTATCTGGACCTGGTGAGTTTCCCCGTGTTGAGTCAAATTAAGCCGCAGGTTCCACGCCTGGTGGTGCCCTTCCGTCAATTTCTTTAAGTTTCAGCCTTGCGACCATACTCCCCCAGAACCCAAAAACTTTGATTTCTCGTAAGGTGCCGAGCGAGTCAAGATAGTAACATCGCCCGATCCCTAGTCGGCATAGTTTATGGTTAAGACTACGACGGTATCTGATCGTCTTCGATCCCCTAACTTTCGTTCACTGATTAATGAAAACATCCTTGGCAAATGCTTTCGCAGTAGTTAGTCTTCAATAAATCCAAGAATTTCACCTCTGACAATTGAATACTGATGCCCCCGACTATCCCTATTAATCATTACGGCTCCCCTAGAAACCAACAAAATAGGAAAGCCGTCCTATTCTATTATTCCATGCTAATGTATTCGAGCAAAGGCCTGCTTTGAACACTCTAATTTTTTCAAAGTAAAAGTCCTGGTTCCCCAACACACCCAGTAAAGGGCATGCGGATCCCCAGGAGGAAAGGCCCGGCCGGACCAGTGCACGCGGTGAGGCGGACCGGCCAGCCAGGCCCAAAATTCAACTACGAGCTTTTTAACTGCAACAACTTTAATATACGCTTCTGGAGCTGGAATTACCGCGGCTGCTGGCACCAGACTTGCCCTCCAGTTGTTCCTCGTTAAGGGATTTAAATTGTACTCATTCCAATTACAAGACCCAAAAGAGCCCTGTATCAGTATTTATTGTCACTACCTCCCCGTGTCGGGATTGGGTAATTTGCGCGCCTGCTGCCTTCCTTGGATGTGGTAGCCGTTTCTCAGGCTCCCTCTCCGGAGTCGAACCCTAATTCCCCGTTACCCGTTGAAACCATTGTAGACCACTACTCTACAAGCGAAAGTTGATAGGGCAGAAATTTGAATGAACCATCGCCGTCGCAAGGCCATTCGATTCGTTGAGTTATTAGTAATCACCAGAGAGCCCCGAAGGGCATTGGTGGTGTAGCTAATAAATACACCCCTTCCGAAGTCGGGGTTTTTCGCATGTCTTAGCTCTCCCATTCCCACGGTTATCCCAGTCGTAAGGTACTATCAAATAAACGATAACTGATTTAATGAGCCATCCGCAGTTTCACAGTATAGTTGCTTATACTTAGACATGCATGGCTTAATCTTTGAGACAAGCATATGACTACTGGCAGAATCAACCAGGTAACTATCTGTTCTCCGGGGGCTCGCCTTGCGGCTCGCCCGGGGATCGCGCGGCCCGAGGGCCAGGACAGTTAGGTGGAAGGGGCGCCCGCGAGGGTCGCCCGGCCGAAGGCAGACACGCCCCGACGACTAGCGAAGGGGCGCGATTCCCGCGGCCATCCATTTGCCCCCACTGAGTTCCCAAGGCCGCCTTCCACCGCAGGTGCGCTCGGGCCGTGAGGCCTCTGCGCGCTGCGGTATGGGCGGCCAAGGAGGAGGATGCCCACGGCCATTCACGCCCGGAGGCGGTTACTGGTCGCGGCTGGCCCCCGAATGTCTCGTGCGAACGGTGGCCATCGGCCAGCAATCCACAGCCCACATCGGCACCCGTCGCGGACGGCGGGATTTTGGCGGCCGCGTCGCCCTTGCGGGCTGCGCGGCCTGTCGACCCCCCGCAAACCCGGCCCTGAAGGCCGACCTGTCGAAGGGTCCATGCAGAAGGGATCTCTTTTCGGCGGAGGCCATGTGGCGACTGCCAGGTGCGGTACTGGAGCGGGTGCGCCGCCCAACGGCGGCGCGCCCACGCGGGATGACCCACGCGATCCTTAATACCGGCCACGGGACGGACCCGCGACCGCCAGCTCTGAGCGGCTGCCTACTCCATTCCAACCTCGCCCTCGCGCCCCCTGGGTGCCACCATCCGGGGCACTGCTCAGGGTACGAGGGGTCGTGGGCCGGCGCGTTTCAGCTGCCGCGGCGGGCTACCCGAATTGCCAGCCGCTTTGACGGTGTTAACCGCCCAAGTGATGCTACGTGGAAGCAGCGGCTAGGTCTTATCACTCTTGTCGCCTCGGGGACGACGGCGGGCATGGTGCCCTTTGAACCGGCGGGGGCTCCCTGCCGGGGTTGCGGGAGGCCCCTGCGGAGGAACGATTTTTGCGTCGAAATGACAGTCGTTTTCAGACCGTTTTTTTTTTCTTCCCCTCATATACCTGGCAAGGTAGGTGTGCCGCCTTGGCTGCCCGCAAAAGTTCGAGCCCCGCCTTTTTTCTTGCCGGGTCCGATTTGTTAGGCGAATTACACAAATCGCCGCGTTTCCATACATCCGCTACC